>JAJTWQ010000005.1:2282500-2882500 GCA_029007595.1 Solanum commersonii | reverse complement strand
CTCGCATTGGGCACTAGGTCCCAACCTAGAAAACCTAGACGACTTTCTTTTCTCATTTTCTTACCCTAACTCGCCTAGAATCGAACGGTTTCTTCCCCAATCACTTGGATTCGATTACTTAACATAATTACACTCTAATCTACTAAAAACAACACTCAAATCACTAAATTTCATTTCAAGAAATCATCAAAACCCCAACACAACAAGATTTAGAAAGAATTTGAAGAACACCTATAAAGAAGTCATTCAAGAACTCTAATCTTTCAAGTTCAAGAATGAAATTTCGCTGAAAATAACATCATTGGCGTGTGGGTGAAATAACCCAACACAATGGAAACTTAAATACCTCTTAGGGATTAAGACCATGGGGAAAATCCGCAACAAAACGCAAGAACCTCAACGAACGCTTGATCCTCTCCTTTTTTCTCCTCTTTTCTCTTCTTTTTTCTTCTTGAACTCTCAACTAAAACCCTAGTCATATTTTAGGATTATAAAACTGAACCCAATAGGATTAGACCCTTAAAACCTTACTAAAAACGAATTAAATCTGATTTGGTATGGAAAAGACCAAAATACCTCTCTAAAATCGGTTTTGACTTTCCTTATCTATACAGCCCAACTTCGAATGGACATATCTCCCTCATATGAACTCAAAATTGAGTAAACTCGGTGGCGTTGGAAAGATAATTCAAAGACCTTTCATTTTCCATCTCATGGAACATGGAAATCATCTTGTACAGAGAGTTATGGTTGTGTGAATTTGACCCAAAACATAGAAGAGCTTAGGAATGACTTCAAAGAAATCACAATAGGATCATTAAAGCTTCTCTTTCTAACATCACTCCATTAATAAAAGGACATCACCCATACTCTTCATAACTCATTACTATCTTAATCTCAAACATTTGACTCAATTTCTTATCTTGTCATCTCCCCCTTAGGTCTAAAGCTGACATTTGAAAGCTATGGACCTACTCCATTATGATTAACTGGTATACATCCTCTTTTACTGTAACACTCAGCAGAAAATTATCTCATGACTACCGAAATCTCCATAAGCAAGTACTAAGACCTCTTTCTAATGTGTTTCTCTTAACCTCTTCTGATTATATGCTCTCTCAGTACACCTCTTAATGCTCTTGTTACTCTCGTGAGTTAGTCACACTTCACTATCCTTATCTAAAAGTTAGGGTCTCTCACTTGTACTACTCACATTCAGTGCAGCAGCCATATTAGATCCTCACCTACTTTATGTCAAGTCTACCATATCAAATCGCAAGACTAACATCATCACCCTTATGTTCCCCTTCTTTTGATCATGAAACTCATCTCAAATTCAAGCTTAATATTTATTACTAAACCTGAATACCAATATGATTGCTCGCTTACTATACTATACCTCATTACTTGATCAGTTCTATAACCTTCTAAACATCAAGACATTGTCAAAAAAATCATAAGCCTAGCTTAGATCTATCACTTTATGAATACTTGTGCTCTTCTATTCAACACTTACACTTGGTCATTACCTATACAATGACACTTCATCGCAAACTCCTTTCTCGCTAAAACACACTCTACCTCCTATGATGAAATCTTTCCAACTCACCACTTCTTAGTCTACCCGTAAGGAAAACTCTTCATTAGCATCTTACTAGGTGCATGACTATAGTAACATAGCTTGTCTAAACACCATCTCCTTTACTTAGATTACTAAATATCAGCATACTATTCTCTTGACTTAAGGGCACTCTTTACTACTGCTGCTCATCATCTCGTAGCTCATGCCACCCTTTCAGGTGAAAATACTACCCAAGCCATAAACATACTTTCTCATAAGGATCTCAGCTGAAACAAGGCTTAGAGAAGAGAGTACAACTCAATTTTTAGCTCAAACGCACGATTAACATGAATATGAATGCATTTTCTCAAACTCAACACTTAACTCACTCCCAGACTTCCCTCAAACCCCTCTGGAGTGTCATGACTTCCTCCAAACTTTGCTAAGAGCAACTCATCGATAAAAAACTGACTTTTCTTTTGAACCACCTCTAGTATGATGGGTAGTCGAATGATTCTGAGAAACGCACGAGTTTGAATAAATCTTTATGGCATAGCTCTATTGCATGATTTAGAGTATGAAAGAAATGAAACTTTTCTTAAATGTCTATAGTCCCTCATTTATAGAAGTGGAGTCCTCACAACCATAAAAAAGATCTTACTTAACACGGCTTCATAGACACCCTAGAACACTTGAACTCTGGGCTCTGATACATAGTTTGTCATGACCCGAGCCTACACTCTAGATGTGGCCAGAACTAGAGAACCATTATTGGTTCCCAAGCAAACCCTCATCCTGATTGATTACAAGAGGAAGACTAACTCATGCATACAAAGCTTAAAAACTGAATTAAAATTCATGAAGCTTAAATACAAAGCTTTAAATCAAAATAAAACTCTGAATAATATAATATATTCAACTCTCCATAAAATAGGCAACTTATGTATTTAAAACATTTAACAAAATAAATGAACAGACTTCAGAAACTCTACTGTCTATCTATGAAGCTTATAAATGACAAAGATCAAAGTCGAGACAAGGCCCACGACATCATAACAACTGATATAACTGAAAGGTAAATGAAATCCTCCAGAAGCAAGGAGGCTCAACATAGCTAACTCGAACTCCATGTGGTATCATCCCTATGCCTCATCGCATAAGCGCGTGCAGTAGCCTTTTGCCCACTAGCCTGATTAACTCCACTTGTACATGCTACCTGGGTGTTTTTAGGTCTTGCACCTCTATTAGTTTGAGGAGGATTAACAAGAGGCTTATGAACTGAGCCTTCAGTTTAAAGGAATGAGCATTACTAGGATTAGGACAATCTTTCACCTTATGATCAAAGCTCCCACAATTGAAACATGCACCAGAAGCTCTCCTGCAAGTGCCATAATGATTCTTTCCACATTGTGGACAAGTAGGAATGCGAGGCTTGCCTTGACCATAATTTTGAGTGCTAGCTGTAGAGAATTCTGATCTGTTTTGCCTCTTTGAGGTGGCCTGTTATCACTACTAGCCTTAGAAATATCAAACCTTCCACTTTTGGACGTAGCGATCCTTTCAAAACGATACCACTACTTAAAAAAGAAATGTAATTAAATACTTACGACGTTCTAAACCGATTGTTAAGGTCATAGTAATTTTAATCTAGTAGAGGGATTAGATTCATAACGAACTCCAACTTAAATTATTTTTTTTAGGAAATAACCGACCAGATCTTCATGCATATATTAACCTCACACTTGAGGGTGAAATAACAAGAATATCACAAGCTTTTGAGTACCGAAATCAGCTGGCTCATGCTTAACACAACTTTTAAGACATATAGCAAATTAGTATATTACAAGACTTGGGTTTACATAACCAAAAAGATAAAAACGTATAACCATACTCATATTACAACCCATGGTGACATGACCAAATCAGCCCTCAAAATTTCATGTAAATATACAACACAAAGATCATGTACAAGTCCCAAGGTTTATACAAACTATATATGCCTATATGCAAATGTGATCTACCTTAAGGCTTTCAAAATCTCCATCTTCAATGGTCAGCTTCAACCATCATCGCGAACAACCCCTACGATAGAAACAAATATCGCTAAGCATATAGCTTAGTGGTGTAAAAACTATAGGTTTGGACCCCTCAAATTCACCAAGTTATCATTCTCAAGTCAAGGGCAGTATAATTGAACATAATAAATAAATCAAGTAAACAATATATAAAGAGTATCAAGTTCTATATTTAAAGATCCAAATGTCAAGAATTCTCATAGCACAACTTTTCAAGAGATTCAATAACAAGGTTCACCCAATATATACGTCGTGCCGTCACACCAAGCATAACCAGGTATCAAGAAGGATCAACACCCTACATCAAGAAGGGTCAAAACACAATAATCAAGAGAACCAAGAACCATATTAAAAATGGTTTCCTAGTTCGTACTTAAAATGAACAACTTCCATTATTAAGACGAACTAAAAATCAAGAGTCAAGATGGAAAATGATCCGAACCAAGAGGCATGCCAAGAGTGACAAAGTCTCAGCCACAAGAAGGATAAGGTCCCAACAAGAGTGCCAGGTGATCAAACAATCCGTACAAGTGGGCGAGTTACACAAGCGTCTTTAATGTATTAAATAATACCAAAACGACAATGCAAAGTGACAAGCTGTAACCAAGGTACCAAGATAACTTTCAGATATACTAGCAGGTAAAAAGAGTACAAGTATAAGTTTATACACAAACCTCACTTCTTTAGCACACAAACAGTCCAACAAAACTCCATGAGTCAAACCGTAGACCAAGCAGCATATCAAAGTCTTCACCTTGTATACAAGGATATACAACCTTAAAAAGATGAATTCAATAACTTATTTACTTTCTAGCAGCTCAATAATGATGACGTAAAATAGGGTTACTTGGAAAGTTTAGCATAAGGCTCTTTCTCCCTCAAAATTTGCAAAGTAATCTGAAGGTGTTTATCATGGTGTTCCCTACTTCTGGAAAATGTTAAAATATCATCTATAAAAGCAACCACAAACTGATCAAGATAAGGTTTGAATACTCAATTTAATAGATCCATAAATACCGAGGAGCATTTGTCAATCCGAATGGCATCACAAAAAATTCATAATGACCATACAGAGTTCTAAAAGCAGTTTTAGGAATATCATTCTCTCTAACCCATAGTCGGTGATATGTAGACTTTAAATCAATTTTTGAGAATACTTTAGCACCCTTAAGTTGGTCAAACAAATCATCGATCCTTGGTAGCAGATATCTATTCTTAATTGTTATTCTGTTTAGTTGTCTATAGTCAAAACAAAGCCTAAGAGTTCCATCTTTCTTTTTTATGAATAAAACAGGGGGTCCCCAAGGAGAAACACTAGGTTGAATAAAATCTTTCTCAAGAAGCACTTGCAGTTGAGATTTCAATTCTCTTAGTTCTTCTAGAGCCATTCTATAAGGAGTGATAGAAATAGGGGTAGATCCAGGGATAAGCTCGATTGGAAATTCAAAAATTCAACCTCTCCTTCCGGGGGCAATCCTGAAAGGTTTTCTAGAAATACTTCTAGAAAATCACATACAGTACGTATGTTTTTGATACGAGGACTCTTCAATTGTGTATCAACTATGTGTGCAAGGTATGCCCCACAACCTTGACGTATCAACTTTCTTGCCAAGGCCGCAGAAATAATACTAGATGTCACTGATTTTTTACCTTGTACAATGATGTGTAAAAATGTAGGATCTTTAAAAGTCACATGCTTAGACCTACAATCTACCACCGCATGATATTTATAAAGCCAATCCATCCCGATAATAACATCAAAATCCCTGAAGGGCATTTCAATCATATCAATAGGAAAGACTAGGTTTTGAATCACAAAGGGACAATCTTGGTAAACTCGATTACACACAACTTGATAAACCAAAGGATTTTCAACTAGCACATTATAATCGAGTCTCACAGATTTCACATTTCCAAGAAGAACAAGTGATGAACAAATATATGAATTTGTAGAACCAGGATCAAACAATGTAAACACACATAAGCTAATAAGTGAAATTAACGAAAACCACATCTTGTCCAGATTGATCATTGCTCTGCCTCATTGCATAAGCGCGTGCAGTAGCCTTTTGCCCACTAACTTGATTAACTCCACTTGTACCTGCTGCCTGGGTGATTTTAGGTCTTGCACCTCTATTAGTTTGAGGAAGATTAACAAGAGGCTTATGAACTGAGCCTTTAGTTTAAAAGGAAGGCACATTACTAGGATTAGGACAATCCTTCACTTTATGATCAAAGCTCCCACAATTGAAACATGCACCAGAAGCTCTCGTGCAAGTGCCATAATGATTCTTTCCACATTGTGGACAAATAGGAATGCGAGGCTTGCCTTGGCCATAATTTGGAGTGCTAGCTGCAGAAAATTCTAATCTATTTTGCCTTTGTTGAGGTGCACTGTTATCACTACTAGCCTTAGAATTATCAAAACTTCCCCTTTTGGATGGACCCCCAAAATCTAGTCTAGGCTTTCAGAATCTATTTTCGTTTCTACTAGTTTCTTCTTTATCAAGTCATTCCCAAGTAAAAGCAGCAGACACTAACTTACAAAATTTCTCATGTTGCAGGATCGCCACATTCGTTCTAATGGAATCATTTAAACCATTTTCAAATTTCCTGCACTTGTCCTACAAGTGTTGGTATCAAAGCCTAGGTTTGTGGTTCTAGAACTTTTGTTGTAAATTACTAATATATTTGTTTGCTTTTGAAAATGTTCTATTTAGATTATTTGTTTGCTTATATGGTTTATGATAATTGCATCGCATGTAGAGTGCATATGCATCTAGTACACATCCCTAATGCAATGTGATCTTCCTTTTTGAAGGAATTAAGCTATGGCCACTTCTTCTAACCGACCTATGGAAGCTGCTTGTGAAGGTACGGGTGCCTCTGTTTCCCAACCTTTTGCACTAGAAGGGGTTGGAGAATATATCTTGAATCAGTAAGTTCCCCACAGTAGTGGTTCTGAAATGGGAAACCATCAGGGTGTAAGAGCTGGTCCACATCCTTACATGAGTCTTGGTTCTCAAACCATGAATCCTCCTTTTGAACAAATGGCTAAATTCTTCCACCATATGGCTGAATCGATGCATGATATCCACAGGATTAACTTTGAGAAAATGAGGTAAATGGGTGGAGTGGAGTTTAAAGGCACTGTTGATCCCCACAGATGCTGAATAATGGCTTGATCGCATAGAGAGGGTATTTGAGCAGTTGGAGTGTTCAGATGCTGCTAAATTTAAGTATGTTATTTAACTATTACAAAAGGATGCTTATGATTGGTGGGTAAGTGTTTCGAATGCCAAGGTAAAACCTTCTGTTCTTACTTGGGATGATTTTCTCAAGGAATTTTGTATGAAGTATGTCCCACCTGCTTATTATGATGCAAAGAAAATGGAGTTTTTGAATCTAAGGCAACGAGGCATGTCTATTGCTGAATACGAACATAAGTTTCTACGGCTCTCTCGCTATGCTAGTGGTATTATTAAAGAGGAAAAAGACAAGTGCATGAAATTTGAAGATGGTTTAAATAATTCCATTAGAAAGAATGTGGCGATCCTGCAACATGAGAAATTTTGTAAGTTAGTGTCTGCTGCTCTTACTTGGAACAACTTGATAAAAAAGAAACTAGTAGAAATGAAAACAAATTCCGAAAACCTAGACCAGACTTTAGGGGTCTATCCAAAAGGGGAAGGTTTGATAATTCTAAGGCTAGTAGTGATAACAGTCCACCTCAACAAAGGCAAAATAGATCAGAAATATCTACATCTAGCATTCCAAATTATGGCCAAGGCAAGCCTTGCGTTCCTACTTGTCCACAATGTGGAAAGAATCATTATGGCACTTGCAAGAAAGCTTCTGGTGCATGTTTCAATTGTGGGAGCTTTGATCATAAACTGAAAGATTGGCCTAATACTAGTAATGTTCCTTCCTTTAAAACTGAAGGCTCAGTTCATAAGCCTCTTGTTAATCCTCCTTAAACTAATAGAGGTGCAAGACCTAAAAACACCCAGGCAGTAGGCACACGTGAAGTTAATCAAGCTAGTGGGAAAAAGGCTATAGCACGCGCTTATGCGATGAGGCAGAGGGATAATCAAGATGGACAAGATGTGGTTGTCAGTAAATTTCACTTATTTGTCTTATGTGTGTTTACATTGTTTGATCTTGGTTCTACAAATTCCTATATTTGTTCATCACTTTCTCTTCGTGGAAATGTGAAATCTATGAGACTTGATTATAATGTGCTAGTTGAAAGTCCTTTGAGTTATCAAGTTATGTGTAATCGAGTTTACCATGTTTGTCCCTTTGTGATTCAAAACCTAGTCGTCCCTGTTGATTCGATTGAAATGCCCTTCAAGGATTTTGATGTTATTATCAGGATGGATTGGCTTTATAAATATCATGCGGTGGTAGATTGTAGGTCTAAGCATGTGACTTTTAAAGATCCTACATTTTCACATATCATTGTACAAGGTGAAAGATCAGTAACATCTAGTATTATTTCTGCGGCCTTTGCAAGAAAGTTGATGCATTAAGGTTGTGGGGCATACCTTGCTCACATAGTTGATACATAATTGAAGAGTCCTAGTATCGAAGATATACCTACTATATGTCATTTTCCAGAAGTATTTCTAGAAAACCTTTCGGGATTGCTCCCGAAAAGAGAGGTTGAATTTCTAGTCGAACTTATCCCTGGATCTACCTCTATTTCTATCACTACTTATAGAATGGCTCCAGCAGAATTAAGAGAATTGAAATTTCAACTGCAAGAACTTCTTGAGAAAGGTTTTATTCGACCTAGTGTTTCTTCTTGGGAACCCCCTGTTTTATTCGTAAAGATGAAAGATGGCTCTCTTAGGCTTTGTATTGACTATAGACAATTGAACAGAATAACAATAAAGAATGGATATCCGCTGCCAAAGATCGATGATTTGTTTGACCAACTTAAGAGTGCTAAACTATTCTCAAAAATTGATTTAAGGTCTAGATATCACCAACTGTGGGTTAAAGAGAATGATATTCCTAAAACTTCTTTTAGAACTCCGTATGGTCATTATGAATTTTTGGTGATCCCATTCGGATTGACAAATGCTCCTGCGGTATTTATGGATCTAATGAATCGAGTATTCAAACCTTATCCTGATCAGTTTGTGGTTGTTTTTATAAATGTTATTTTAATATTTTCCAAAAGTAGTGAAGACCATGATAAGCACCTCCGAATTATTTTGCATATTTTGAGGGAGAAAGAGCTTTATGCTAAACTTTCCAAGTAACCCTATTTTACGTCATCATTATGAGCTGCTAGAAAGTAAATAAGTTGTTGAATTCATTTTTTGAAGGTTGTATATCCTTGTATACAAGTTGAAGACTTTGATATGCTGCTTGGTCTACGGTTTGACTTGTGGAGTTTTGTTGGACTGTTTGTGTGCTAAAGAACTGAGGTTTGCTTATAAACTTATACTTGTACTCTTTTTACCTGCTGGTATATCTGAAAGTTATATTGGTACCTTGGTTACATCTTGTCACTTTGCATTCTCATATTGGTATTCTTTAATACATTAAAGACACTTGTGTAACTCGCCCACTTGTACAGATTGTCTGATCAGTTGACACTCTTGTTGGGACCTTGTCCTTCTTGTGGGTGTGACTTCGTCACTCTTGGTATGCCTCTTGGTTCGGATCATTTGCCATCTTGACTCTTGAATTTTAGTTCATCTTAAGAATGGAAGTTATCCATTTTAAGTACAAACTAGGAAGCCATTTTTAATATGGTTCTTGGTTCTCTTGATTATTAGGTTTTGACCCTTCTTGATGTAGGGCGTTGATCCTTCATGATACCTGCTCATGCTTGGTGTGACGACATGATGTATATATTGGGTGAGCCTTGTTATTGAATCTCTTGAAAAGTTGTCCTATGAGCATTCTTGACATTATGATCTTTAAATATCGAACTTGATACTCTTTATATATTGTTTACTTGATTTATTTATTATGTTCAATTATGCTGCCCTTGACTTGAGAATGATAACTTGGTGAATTTAAGGGCTCCAAACCTATAGTTTTTACACCACTAAGCTATATGCTTAACGATAGTTGTTTCTATCGTAGGGGTTGTTCACAATGATGCTTGAAGCTGGCTATTGAAGATGGAGATTTTGAAAGCCTTAAGGAAGATCACATTTGCATATAGGCATATATAGTTTGTATAAACCTTGGGACTTGTACATGATCTTTATGCTATATATTTACATGAGATTTTAAGGGTTGATTTGGTCATGTAACCATGGGTTGTAATATAAGTATGGTTATACATTTTTATCTTTTTCGATGTGTAAACCCAAGTCTTGTAATATACTAATTTGTTATATGTCTTGAAAGTTGTGTGAAGCATGAGCCGGCTGATTTCGGTACTCAGAAGCTTGTGATATTCTTGTTATTTCACCCTCGAGTGTGAGGTTAATATATGCATGAAGATATGGTCGGTTATTTGCTAAAAAAATATTTTAAGTTGGAGTTCGTTATGAATCTAATCCCTTTACAAGATTAAAATCAATATGCCCTCATTAAGCGGTTTAGAATGTCACAAGTATTTAATTACATTTCTTGTTTAAGTAGTGGTATCTTTTTGAAAGGGTGGCTACAAGTGTTGGTATCAGAGAGATATCTTCTAAGCATAGAAACATGGAAGACATTGTGGATCTTATCTAACTCAGTTGGCAAAGCCAATTTATATGCAACTGGTCCAACTTTCTCAAGTATCTCATAAGGTCCAATAAATCGGGGACTAAGCTTTCCTTTCTGGCCAAATCTCATAATCTTTTTCCATGGAGATACCTTTAAGAATACTTTATCTCCAACTTGTGTTTTCAATGTCACTCCTTTTAAAATCAGCGTAAGTAAACAAGGTTCTATAGAACGAGATCTGCTTAATCTACTAAACCCTAACCAACTCAAAAATAGGTTTTACTACTTACCAAACAGAAGAGTGTAACTCGATTTCCAGCCAAAAGGACCAAGATTTTCTCTTGTGATCTTGAAGATCAACAGGTTAGATAATGTTCTAAGGGACTTATACTTCAGCTGAGACGAAATTCCTAAGAGGAGGTGTCAAAATATAGTAACACAAGAGGTGCTTTTCATATACACAACTGTCCATAAAAGTTGGCTGCCCAAATGAATACATGTACACGTATATATATATATATATATATATCCTTCACCTCCTTTTAAAACTATAAATATTTCTAATTAAAACATTACGCAAATACCCCCATACAATACATTAAATTACAATGACAATTATTTTAAGCAAGGTTGCAAATATAACATTATTTCAAGTTCCCAAAATGAGAATAAAACATATTGTAGTAATTAAGCAGTGGCTTATCGACATGCAACTCTTGTTAGCATTTTTGGGGTGTTACAACTCTCTTTCCCTTAAATAATTTTATCTCAAAATTTACCTTACACCCGATATGGTCATTATGAGTTTATAGTCATGTCTTCTGGTTTGACTAATTCTCCTGCAACATTCATGGATCTTATGAACAAAGTGTTTAATCCTTGTCTTGATATGTTTGATATCGTGTTTATCGATGACATTCTAATTTATTCGAGGAATGAGAAGGATCATGCTAGTCATCTAAGAATAGATTTCCAAACTTTAAAAGATAAGGAGTTGTATGCTAAATTTTCCAAGTAAGAATTTTGGCTTGAGTCTGTGGCATTCTAGACCACATTATTTCTGGTGATGGGATTCTAGTTGACACTCAAAAGATTGAGGTAGTGTGGGACAGGTCTATACCTACATCTCCAACTGATATTAGGAGTTTCTTGAGATTGGCTGGTTGTCATATGAGCTTTGTTGAGGGGTTCTCATCTATTTCATCCCCTATGATCAATTTGACTAAAAAAGTAGTTAAGTTTCAATGGTCTGAAGCTTGTGAGAATAGCTTTTAGGAATTGAAAACTTAGTTGACCACTTCCCCAATATAGACCTTACCAGAAGGTACACAAGGTTTTGTTGTGTACTGTGATACGTCCAGAGTTGGACTTGTTTGTGTATTGATGCAGAATGATAAGGTTATAGCTTATGCAACAAACATCTTAAGATTCACGAGAGGAATTACCCAACCAATGATCTAGAGTTGGCTATTGTAGTGTTCTCTTTGAAAATATGGCGTCACTATCATTATGGTGTACATGTAGATGTGTTCACCAATCAAAAAAGCCTTTAGTATGTATTCTGTTAGAAAGAGCTTAATCTTATACATAGGAGGTGGTTGTAGTTACTCAAGGATTATGAAACGAGTATTCTCTATCACCCAAGTAAGGCTAATGTTGTTGCTGATGCTTTGAGCAGGTTTTCTATAGGTAGTATCGTTCATGTTGAGGAAGGCAACAATGAATTAGCCAAAGATGGTCACATATTTGCATGATTGGGAATTCAGTTAATGGATTCCAACGAAGGTGGAATGGTGGTGATGAATGGGGCTGAATCATCACTAGTGTCCGAAGTGAAAGAGAAATAAAACTAAGACCCTATTTTGCTTGAACGGAAGGCAAATGTTCATAAGCAAAAAGTGATGGCTTTTGGACAAGGGGGAGATTGTGTGTTAAGGTATCAAGGTAGATTGTGTGCCAAAGATGGATGAACTGCAAGAGAGGATCATAGAGGAATCTCGTAGCTCTAGATACTCTATCAATCATGGTTCCACAAAGATGTATCATAACTTAAGAGGAGTATATTTATGGAGTAGTATGAAGAGGAGTATTGCAGAGTTCATTGCTAAGTGCCCGAATTGCCAACAAGTCAAGGTAGAGCACTAGAGGCTCGGTGGTATGGCTCAGAACATAGATCTTCCGGAATGGAGGTGGGAGATGATTAATATTGATTTTATTACTATTTTTCCGCAGTCTCGTAGACAAAATGATTCGATTTGGGTGATTGTAGATTGAATGACTATATCAGCCCAATTCTTATCGGTAAAGACTACCCTTTTAGCAGAAGATATGCCAAGTTATATATTCAAGAGGTAGTCAGACTTCACGGAGTTTTGGTGTCCATTATTTCACAAAGAGGTGCGCAATTCACCGCATAATTTTGGAAGTCTTTCCAAAAGGGTATGGGTTCTTAAGTGAATCTTAGTACAACTTTTTATCCTCAGACTAATGGTCAAGCTGAGCGTACGATTTAGAATTTAGAGGGTATGTTGAGGGCGTGTGTGATCGATTTCAATGGAAATTAGAATGATCACTCACCTCTCATTGAGTTTGCCTACAACAACAGTTATCACTCTAGCATCCAAGTGGCTCCGTATGAGTCTATTTATGGGAGAAGATGTAGATCTACAATTGGATGGTTTAACATTGGTGAGGCTGGGTTGATAGGACCAGACATGGTTCATCAAGGTATGGAGAGACTAAATACTATTCAAGAAGGGCTGAAAACAGCGTAGAGTCGTCATAAATTCTATACAGATGTTAGGCGAAGACACTTGTAGTTTGAGGTGGATGATTGGGTTTATTTGAAGGTTTCACCAATGAAGGGTGTTATGAGGTTTGGCAAGAAGGGGAAGTTTAGTCCCCGGTATATTGGTCCTTATATGATATCCAGGAGGATTGGTAATGTAGCCTATGAGTTGGAACTACTGCCAGAGTTAGCAGCAGTCCATCCGTTATTCCTCATATCAATGTTGACAAATTATATAGGTGATTCTTTACTTATTAGACTGACTAAAAATATTGGTATTAAGAACAACCTATCTTATGAGGAGGTACCAGTTCAAATTCTAAATCATTAGGTTCGCAAGTTAAAGACCAAGGAGGTACCATCAATCAAGGTCTTATAGAGGAATCAGTTTGTTGAGGAAGCTACTTGGGAGACTGAGGAGGATATGAAGAAGTAATACCCACATTTCTTTGATTCCGGAGAAATTCCAAATCAAGGTACTAATTCTTTTCATAGTACTATTTAAATTGATATGTTGAATGTGTTAAATTACTTCTGGGTTTTTGGTTGGGTGTAGATGTTTCCACCCTCATTTTTTCTTAGAGTAATCTCATTCAAGGATGAGTGTTCCCAAGGGGGAGATATTGTATTACCTCAGTATTAGAAAGAGTTAAATTTAAAAAGAACTAATTTGGAAAGAGCCAAATTGGGAATTTGGCAAGTTATGCTTAAGTTGTGAGTTTTGGGTCAGTTTCAAATGACCGTAACTTTTACTACTGGATGATTTAGGTGGCCCATAAGATTTTGAATGAAAGGTTTTTTAATCCTCCTTCGAACGCCACCGAGTTTGCTAAGTTTCTATTTCGGACGAGAGAGATATACTTATTTGAAGTCAGCCTATCCAGTTAAAGAAATTACCCGAATTAGTGAGTGATATTTTTGTATTTTCCTTACCCCATTAGCTTAAAAGGATTTAGTATTATTTTAGGGGTCTATACTAATTTGGGTCAGTTTTCACAATCGTAAAGACACTTAGGGTTTTTAGAGGAGTTCAAGAAGAGGAAAAGAGGAGAAAAGGAAGAACGATCAAGAGTCTTGCAATCTTCGAGGGGTTTGCACCAAGGATTCGATCCTAAGAGGTATGTAAATTTTTCATAGTTTTGGGTTCATTCACCCACACGCCAATCATGAGTTTGTTTTGTGAATTTTAATCATAAGATTGAGAATATTGAGTTCTTGATGAATTATTGGTGAGTGTTATTGAAGTGTTGCTTTCATTCTTGAATTAGGATGGGTTTGATGAGTTCTTGAGATAAACGTTATGAGTTGATGGTTGTTCTTGAGTATATTCTAGTGTAGTATTGGGTAATTGAATCTAACAAAAAATTGAGGAAAACAATCAATTCTAGGAGAATTAGGGTTAGAAAATGAGAGAGAAAATTCATCAGAAAATTATAGGCAGAGGCTGACGCGGCGTGCCAGAAGTGCGCCAGAAAAGAGGCTTTGAGGTTTGAGGGTTGGCGCCCCGTGTCACTCAGTGCGCTAGGGCCACCTGCCCCATCCTGTTTTCAGTCATTTGCTCCGTCTTAAGTTCTTTTAAGGTACATTTACTGTTTTCTGATTCTAACTACTCTAAACTATAGTTAAACATTGAGATATCATTCATACCATGAATCATAACCCTTGAATTCATAATTCAAATTCAAGGTAGAGTTAAGAGTATATTCTTGAGAGTTCTTTCTAGTCATCTTGAAAAGTCTTTTACATTCTTTTAAAACCTGTTTTATGACTTAAGTACTTGAGTTTGAGGATGAGGAGAATTGAGTTTCATATTATCAAAATGAATATATGGGAACTAAGTATTCCCAAGAGTAAATATTTTTTACATTTAAAATAAGGGGAAACACCTATTTTCAAAGGAGTTCATGAGGAATTTTTAGTACTAGCTCTTTTAAGAGATACCTTTTGAGTAATAATCTCAAAGTTTGACGATGAGAAAGTGTTTTTAAACATATGAGCTAAGTTATATATTGGGAGTAGTATTGAGCACCGATATGGAAACAAGTTCAGATAACTCAAAGACCTCATAAACCATGTATCTAACGTGGGTAGAAAGGGTCATACTTTTTAGATGATTCATTGTTGCTTTTTAGCAGAGCTTAGTGGATCCACTTAGTTGAGGAATTTTATACCTCGACATGATATAGGACAGTTTTGGCGTGGGTGAGATATTGCATCATCACATAGATCATAGTGATGGTTGTCGGTTAGAGAATCTCTCAAACCGAGTTATTTTGTATCTTTACATACAAGGAGAGTTATTTTGTAACTTTAAATACAAACTAAGTTACTATTGTATTTTAAAATATATTGTGTTGTTACCTACGATTTTAAATGATTTATATAAACTACACTTTTATTGTTGTTTTACACTGCATTGAGTTGAGTATCCCTGAGTTGAGGTTGACTTGAGTAGAGCTGAGGTAAGTATATTTCCTTCTTTCCAAGTTCAAGATTTTATGCTATGTTCAATATTCCTCTTACATGCTCATACATTCAATGTACTGATGTCATTTGTCCTGCATCATTTCATGATGCAGATAGAGGTAGTTGAATGTTTCTTTAAACATTTATGAGTTTACTATTTTGAGACATTTGAGTTAAAGTTGTACTTTTGAGTTTATTTTATGTTGATTAAGTCTTCTGCTGAGAGTTGAGCTAGGCCAAGGCTTCACTTGGGGCCAACAATAGTTCTCGAGTGCCAGCCACGTCTAGGGTGTAGGCTCGGGGTATGACAACAATGTGTTGCCCATGCATCCGAAACTGTCCTATACCTTGCCAGGGTATAGAACACCTAAGTGGATCCACTAAAGCTCTACTCGGAAACAATAAAGAGTCGTCTAAAAAGTATGATCCCTTACCTATCTTGGCTACATTATTAATGAGGAAAGTAAGTTGTCTAAACTCATCCTTATATAGATTCTCAATAATACCCCAAATAAATATATACTCATGCTCAAATGTGTAAAACATAATCTTTCTCAATTTATGGTAATTACTTAAAATATCATCTTAAAAGAGGTTACTACTCAATTAACTCTGAACTTGTCACTCATATAGAAATAAAAGTTTCTCTTTTCTCAATGTAAAAATGATAGATTTGGGAATCAATAGTTCCCTTAAACTTTACTCAAAATGTCTCTATAAACATTCCTCAATACTCCTCTTTACTTTCTCAGAAAATAAATTTAAGATGATCGTTTAGTTAAAAAGATTCTCAACAATAATTCAATGAATACTCAAATAATAGGTTTCATGCTAAAAAAAATAGACATGAAAAATCAACTCAAAAATCTCAATGCATAATATATAAAAACTCAAAAATAGGAATAACAACAAAATCATCTCAATAAATATCAAAACTAAGGATGTAACCCTAGATTATTATTTACTAATAGAAAGTAGATGTAGGGTGTTAAGAGGAACTTAATCCATCACTATTATAGCCTTACATATCTGGGAAAAACCAAGTTCTTGGCGAAATCGATGAAATTTGAAAAACGTTAGAAAACCCTAGCTTTTCTCCACTTGAATCCTTTCTCTAAGTCCTTGGAGGGGTATATAATGTAAAAGAATGTTTTTACACTATTTAGACACTTAATTTAGTGAAAAGGGATCGTGGTTTAGGCTTAGAAGGGGTTGGAAACGACTAAACTACCCTTCTTAAATTCTGACGAAAAACCTTCTACGGGTCCATCTATGGTTCATGGTTGTTCATCAGACCGTAGATCCCATACGTGGAATTTGTATTCAGTTTTTGGGTTCAAAATTCCATTTTATGGGTCCAAATGACAACCCATAGTAGTTTTTATGGTCTGTAGAATGGATCCATAGGAGTTGGATCCCAAAATTCAGACATTCAAAAGTTTTTGATGGTTTGATAGTATGGATCATAGATTAACGTACGACCCATATGTTGGATCCGGCATTCACAGACTTAGAAAACTCTGATATGATAGTCTCTCGTAAAGTGACTATAATATTTTATTTCGAACTCCAATCAAGGAATACTTGGTGCTTTGGAAAGAGAACTCAAAGACATTCAATTTGATAGGTCTTGGCCACCTAATTCATTATGTATTGGGAGATATGATCGTTCGACGTTGACTTAAGTAGAATCTTATGTCTTGGCCACCTAATTCAATTATTTTCTAAGGGGTTCATGTGACCTTATGTCATATCCAAATCCATTCGAACACAAAATAAATAGCTTTTACACATATGAGCAATTTATGAATCACCCGATATGATTTTACATGCAAATAAAGAATGGTTCGAGACTTAGCTTAGAAAATTTTAAGGTGTTACAAAATATCTCTCACTACAGTCTCTGTGGGATTTGACCCCAACCTTGTTGGATTACTATACTTTGAAATTGGCCACTTTATTTCAATTGAGGGTGTAGTTTCGGTTACATTTAACTTCTGGCATCGTTGTCAGGGAGTGTAATTAAGAGATTTATAGGTTGTCAAAATTTATCAAGTAACTCTTATATTGTGAATTAACAGTGTTCTTTGTTTTTGTCTATTTCAGTTTTTCCACAATTTCTAACCGATACTAGGGGTCAAGGATCTCCCTCAGTTCCATTTAATCCAGAAATTGAAAAAATAGTTAGGCATATGAGTTTCAATTTTGTAATGGGTGATCAGAATAATTAGAGAGTAATAGATAAAGATGTTGTACAAGTGGGCCATGTTAGGGCCATTCAACCTCCACTGTTGACTATAAATGTAACTTTTACACATCACTAGCACGTAATGCACTTAGTGGAAATTAAAGGATTGTTAATTGATCTACCTCTTGAAGACCCAAACAAACATCTTAAAGACTTTGATGAGTTGTGTCTAGCATCAAATATCAAAGGTATCTCTCAATAATGTATATTGTTCTAACACCCCGGATTGAAATGAGGTGAAATAGCAATTTAAGAGAAGTTAAAGGTGCCATCCACGGCCATCCAGCTACGGCTTGTGAAAAGACCCACAGACCGTAGATAGGGGTCCATGGATTGGTCACCTTGGGTCAACTTAGGACCTCTAGACCACAGCCTGACCAACGGTCCGTTGGTCAGACCACAGACCGTGGTCGAGGGTCCATAGGTCGAGGCCTCAGAATTGAGTCCTAGATAAGAAACCATGGTTGAACAGGACCGACCATGAGTTGATCGATGGTCCGTTGGTATTGGTCACGTGGGCAAGAGCCGGCAGTTATTTTAAGGGCAGTTGGGTCTTTTTAGGTTTTAATTAAATTGAAGCGGTGTCATTTGGCCTAAGTCCAAACCACCTATATAGGTAATTTTAACCTAGAAAACCCCTTATATAAGTCATTCTCTCAAATCCCAAAAGAAAACCTAAAACTCCTCTCATAAATTCTCTCTCTAGAAGTTGAAAGAAGAAGGAAGAAAGTTAAAGCTAGGTCAAGTTCAAAGTCTCCAATCTTCAAGATTTTGTGGGCATTGAGACTAAGGTATGGTGGATTTTCATCCATGGGATTCATCCTCTCATGGAGTCCCCTAGAATTCCCCAATTATAGCTAGGTTTCTTCTAGGTTATGATGATTGTTGATCTAATTGAGTGGATTGTGATTGTTTATGATTGAATTAGTAGAATTACATGTTATTGGAGTGAAATTACATGTACCCATGCATATTCAATGATTATAACCTAGAGTTGATATAATTGGGTTGGTGCCATGAAGGGAAACTTTGTGGGTTTAGGCTTGTCCTTATATGATTGATAAATTATGATTAGAATTTCTTGAGAATGAAGCTTAGATAATGAGCATGAGACCTGTGCCTTTGAGAGTAAATCTTATGGTGTGAATTGTTGGTAATGGATGTTATTGTTGAGGAAGGGATATTTCCCACATGAATTGCTTAATTATGAATATATGAATATGAAAGGCTTTCTCACATTAGTGATTCGAAGTTGAAAGGATTGCTCACCTAAAATGAATCTAGACTAAAAGACTATGTAAATGATGAGGCTAGAGGCGACTACCCTTGGCCTCCATATGTGAAGGATATGAGGTGATTTTCCATATTCCTTAGAATTGAACAAGAGGTGTGTCCCCACGTTCCTATTATGATTGAATGGACATAGAGGCAAGTACCCATGCTCCTTATGAAATGATGCGGAGGTGAGTACCCATATCATATGATGTGATTGTGGAGGCGAGTACCCATGATCTAAAAGTCTGTAAGGCAAGAGGCGAATACCCATTAGCCATTGTAAATTAAGCAATGAGGCAAATCCCCATGCCCTTAAAAGTAAGTATAAACTATGTGAATTGTCTTATTAAGAATGAATAGCTTGTATTGTTGCTTTAAGTACCTTCCATGAGGTAAGTTGACTAAGAGGTGATGACCCAAGTCTTGACTAAGGATGAGTAAGGTTTCTTGAGAAGTATTCCTTTCTTATTATGATATTGATGTATGTGCATGCTTATACTTATGCTTTATATTAACTAACCAAGATGTTTATGTTGTTTCTGCTAGCTATCATATTTAGTACTTAATTGTACTAACGCATACTCTTGCCTACATTCTTAACAAATGTAGGGTCTGGTGATATAGATTCTCACACTCGTGGCTAGCTTCATTGTTGATTAAGGAAGTGAAGATTTGGTGAGTCCTCATTATGTTAGAGGATTTGATCACTCTTTTCTCTTATATGTTTCTTTTATGTCTTGGAATATTGTATGGGATGCATCCCAAAACTTTATTCATGTTGTTTAGATGGTTTGAGACAATGATTTTAGACTTCTGCTCATTTTATAAAAGACTTTGATTATGTGGAAATGTTTTAAATTTTCTCACCATTTTCTATTACTTTACGTAATGATATGCTAAGTGGCTTGTATGAGGCCTCTCAGTGTCTTGTACGCCTTGTTACATCTAGGGGGTACCCCTAGGTCGTGACAACACTAGAAGTTGTTCCCATTCGCTTTAACTAGAAGTAACAACATAGTTAGAAAACTTACTAGAAGCATCTATCACTACCTAGATAAAAGTTCACAGAAACATTCTTGGAGAGGTTCTTTTTTCCAAGTAAACATATGTAGTTTACACCTTGTTTAGATGGTTGTTACCCTTTATATTATATTGTATTGTTAGCTTAAATGCAATGTTTGTTTTATTTGTTACTTAAATTGTATTGTATTGTATCGTATCATTTAAATTCATCATTAGGTAACGATGAAAATACTCATTTTATGTAATAACCGATTTGGTGTGATTGTTCCTTATCTTAATATTTGTTTTCCTATTTTGTCTTTATTTATTATTTAATAATTATATTTCATCTTTTACCCTACCTTTTCATAGTGGGTCTACCTCATACCCTACTTTTCATATATGTTTATTATTCAAATTAAGGATGTGTTACATTATGTAACGACAGAAACTAATAAAATCTATCCAAATATTATATTCATTAAAAAATACAGTTTGACACAATATGATTATTTTGAAACAATACGTAACAACCATCCAAACAAAGTGATAGGGATGAGATTAGAAACTTCAGATAAGTACCAGATGAAGCACTACATGTAATGACCCGATCGGCCATTTTTAGAAAGTTTCATGAATTTAGCATTTTACTCCTGTATTTGACCCCGATTCCTCCATGATTGAGTTTTCAAAATTTGGTTTTGAACTTTGATTTAGAAGTTGAGAATTTGGTAAGCTTTGATTTTGAAAGGGTAAGTTGTTAAGAATGTGGTTTTCAGTGTCTTTTGGAGTTTCGAGTGTTGAAATGGAATTCCATCGATTACATCATCCCAACATGTGAAATTTGATCCGTGCAAGTTGTCAGTTACAAATTTTGAGTCTTTTTAAGGATTTGAGGTCCTAAGTTATGAAATTGTGAAATTTAACCTTTGGGTTGACTTTCGTCAACATACGGAGTTTGGATGCTTGAATTGAAATTATGAGAGTTCCGTTGAATTCAAGGTATGATTTTAGGTTTGGTTGAGGTCTTGGTTGATTTTTGAGAGGTCCCGAGCTAGTTTTGGCCTTTTTAGGCGTTGAGTTAATTTCTTGTGAATTTCACAGATGTCAAATCAAGGAGACCTAAAATTGGTGTTTTGACGGTTCCATTGAGTCCGAAACATCAAGCATAATTAATTTACATATGTTGTTTGTGTGCACGGGGTTCCGAACAAATCTCGAGGGTCCTTTAGATGTTTTGAGAGTTGGCTGATTTTTTGGTGGCTCATTTTTATAACCTTCACTTTTGTAATAGGCCTTCCACTTTAGAGAACTTCACTTTAGCAAAGATAGGATCGATAAAGCAGAGGAAAAGTATTTTTGGGGTTCACTTAAGCGAACAAGGGCTCGCTTTAGTGATGGTTGCTTAAGCAAAGCCTGGTTCGCAAAAGAGAAACCCATAATTTTTGTTGGGTTCGCTTAAGTGAACCTATGGTTGCGTCAGCGCATCAAATGGGGTTTTTGACCTACCATTTTCGGGGTTTAAGCCCCAGTTCTCCATTTTTGAGTTTTGAGAGCTTTGGGGTGGCAATTTGGACCACATTTTCAAGGGAATACTTTTGGATAACGATTAATACCTCTAAATCTTCAATTACCCATTATTGTTTATGGATTTATGTGTTCAAATTAAGCTTTTCAAAATAAGAAATTTGGGGTTATCTTCAAGAACCAAAGAACATAGTAAATGGTCATTGTGAACTGTTTTTGAGTCCCCTTTCGGAGTGATTTTCCAAAATAACTTCATAAAGCCTTGAGTAATATTTTCAACTGTTAAATTTTGGATTCAAACCTTCTTTTTGAAATTGGGTTTTGTGTTGATTGACCCACTCTTCTAAGTAATTCATGTGGGAATAATTGTTTATAGCATGTGATGGTGAATACTTGCATGTATATAGATTGTGTGGCTTTGAAAGTGGTTTGAATAGGGAAGACTCCAATCTTAGAGTGATTATTCATTGATTTAAGGCAAGTAATCTCCTAAATGTTGTATTCTAGTAGGATTTATGCACTTCCTTCGTTGCATGTGTGTTGGGAGTAATGGGGATAAGGTCTAAGGGTTTAATTTTCCATTTGATACATCTAAATAAATAAAAAGGGGTTGAGATTAAAAAGTCTATGTAATGAACATGGTGATGTGAATTGCCTTATTGTGACCCTTGTTGATTAATTGATAAAATACTTGAAAGAATGAATGTGGACTTGAATTTTGTGAATTGTTGTCTCTTCCGTGTGATGTTATATTGCTTGTGTGCATTGATTGTGAACACTTTATGAAACATGTGATGATTAATGATGCCAAGTTCTTTTCCGGTTAGTGTTATGATGCTGATGTCTTTGCCGATGAGTGTTGTGTTGCCAAGGTCATTTCCGAGAAGTGTTTATAAAGCCGATGAGAAATGGTTCTGGCTAGTAATTTGATATAAAGTCAATGGTAAACGGTTTTTTCTGGTGATTTGATATAGAGTCGACGTGAAATGGTTCCGGCTAGTGATATTGTGCCGATGGGAAATGGTTCTGGTAAGAGATTGTCTAGTGTGACTTGATTCCTTTGATGCTTATGCATGACTTGCATGCTAATTATCAGTTATGTACTTTTTGCGTGTGATTGAACTGCTTGACCTTGAGAATAACTTACTTGATTAGTTTGATTGTGGATTGGGACTATTGAACCAAGGATATTAGGCCTTATGAGCCATGTATTGTAGGATTGCTAGGTTGGGCTGATTTCTGTGCAGGTTGTAGTTTGTGAGGAGGTTCTGTGGGAATGTAAGAGGTATTCGATTTCTAGCTAGAGTTTCTTGTTGTGTACCGTGTTTTTATTTCACCCCCTGCTTCTACACTTGTATAAGTTCCGAGCCCGAACACATGTGATCTTCTTCTTCTTCTTTTACTGAAATTCGAGGCTTGTTGAAGGACTTGAGAGGTAGTTGCTTGTCATCTCGGTGGGCCCCTTTTTCCTTTTATCATGATTTGTTCTACTTGAGAAGCAAAAACATTTAAGACTTGTATTTTTCTTTCAAATTGTGTATTTTCATTAGTGGCTTGTACACGTGACAACCAAATTTTGGAGGTTTTAATAGAATGAATAAGCTTTCTGCTTTATCTTGTTCTTGCATTATTGTTTTCTGCATATCTTTCATTTTCTTTGGGTTGGAGCTGACTTGTTTTGGTGAATAGACAAGTGTAATCAAATCCATTTTTGGGTCGTGATAAATGGTATTAGAGCCCCAGCTTCATAGGTCTCACGTGCGTATAAGCCAAGTCTAAGTAGAGTCTGGAGGATCGGTACAGAGAAACCTGTACTTATCTTCAAGAGGCAACAAATATTGTAAGGAAACTTTCTTTATTCATCCATTCATATATTTCGTGGTTACCTTCGCTAGTACTAAGTTGTCGCGTGATGTTTTCGCAAATGCCAAGGACCAAAGCTTCTGTTTCTAGTTGTAGAGGGGAGACAGTCCTCGAGCATATTGTTGAGACCCCAGCTAGGGGTAGAGGTAGGGCACATGCTAGAGGTTATGCTCATGGAGTAGCACAAGCTAGAGGTTGTGCTTGTGGAGCAGCACCACTAGAGGTAGAGCTAGAGAGGCTTCTCCTGAGCCACAGGTTGAGACTACTAATGATCAGGTTCCTCCTGAGGTTGGAGCTCTTTTGTTTAAGGTGACATTGTTGAGGATGCTATATATGTAAGAGAACCACTCTCAGGGTAGTGCGACATGTACACCTCAGGGTTCTCAGACGAGGATAGGGTATGAAGACCCCAGGTCAGAAACAGACTCTGGGTATTCATGTTCAGGTAGGCCAGCCACCAGTAGTTCCTACACTGACAATTGATGCACAGATTTATCCCGACGTTATTTTGACGGCAGCTAATCAGTAGTGTTATGAGATATTTTTGAGGATGAAACAACTCTAATTTTAGGGTGGTAATACCGAGGATGATTATAAGTACTTCACTTTGTGCGATGATGCTAGAGGTAGTGGGTATGGTTGATGCTCTTTGTATTGAGTTTGTAGCACTTCATTTTCATGGATGCACCAAGGAGTGGTGGAGGACTTTTGTGAGGTCTAGACAAGTAGGATCTCCTCGGCATAGTTTGATGTGTTCTCTAGTGCTTTCCTGGACCGCTTCATTCCTTGGAGCGTGAAAGAGAAGAGTCATCTAAGGGTTCAGACATTGACTCAGGGTAGTTTGTCTGTGCCTGAGTATGAAGCCCGTTTCTGTGAGAATTGTAGGCATGCTATGACTATTGTTCTAGATGAGGTAGAGAGAGTTCATAGGTTTGTGAGAGGGTTTAATTTCTCTGTGAGGTATTACGTGTTCAAAGCAGTCAGAGAGGGGGCTTCCTTCCATTCCATTATGAGCACCACCAATGAGGTACATTTGATGGTTTTAGAAGAGTTTGGGGATCCCTAAGAAGGCCTGTTTCTCTGGTGCTTCATCTGGAGGCAAAGGTTCCCACAAAGGTAGTAGTTACTGTTAGTGTCGTGTACAGATTCATGCTTCTATACCAGCAGTTGAGAATGGGCAGTCAACCCAAGGATCTTATGGTTCTGACGAGGTAGCCATGGTAGTTTGTCTGGTGCGCATCAGCAGGTATTTACGTCGACATCTTGCTTTACTTGTGAGGATCCAGGTCATATGATGTGAAAGTTTCCTCTACAGACTTATTCATGATCTCAGTGTTCTTATGCAACTGCTCCAATTAAAGATTCAATGGCTCTGCCCTGGGGTAGAGGTAAAGGTCAGGTAGAGGTGGAAGGATTTCTTGTAGGGGGTACTCCAGTTCCATAGGGTGGAGGTAGAGGTTCTACTCAAGCTAGAGGCTGTTGAGATGGCCAATGCTATGATTTTACAGGGATGTCAGATGGTAAAACTTCCGATGTTGTGATCACAGGTATCTTTCTAGTTTTCCATCGACGTGAGTTTGTATTGTTTGATTTGGGGTCTACCTTAGTGATGGATCGAGTGTATCGATCCTGTCTTGTTTCTTTAAGTAGGTGTGATACTTGGGTAGACTTGATTATTTTTGGGATGGTAGACTTTGACATCATATTGAGGATGGTAGATTTTGACATTGTTTTGGGGATGGTAGTCTTTGACATCATTATGATAGTTGCAAATTGAGTTAACTTTTATTCTCTTTTGAAGGGAAGATAAACTTATTACAGTTCCCACCGAGAATATTATAATGCAAGTATTTTTAACCTAATTTGTTTTTCTATCTTCATCCATGAAGAATCTATTTGAAACTAAGTTTATGTTGGTTAAATTTTAAAATAGAATAATAACAGAAAGATTTTTACATTTGAGAATACTTTTATTATTTAATAATTGTCTTTACGAACAAATTTCTCCATTATTAATGAGACATTCGGACCAAGGCAGTCAAGAAAAGCATAAAATCTATCAATCAAAGTATGACAGAAGTATGATGTCGAGAAGTTGGTCTTTTCTTGTAAAGCCACATGAACAGACATGGAAAGAGTATAATAAATAAAAATAGAATACGCAAACTAGTTCATAATATTTAAATAAAATACATTGTAAATCATGATCATTAAATTATCATTCAACGACAACAATCAAAATGGCTAAGCCGCATTAATAAATATATTAAATCACTTATACGCACTAATAGTAGAAATTTTTACTTCAACTTTGATCAGGTGTTTGCATTTAACACAACATCTGCACCAGTCCCACTAATTTCAGCCTGAGACACAATAACTTGATCATTGATATAATTTGAATGTCTTCAGCTGAAAAGAAGAACGTCTTGTTAGTATTTTTCAAAATAAAAAAGCTTCAAAATAGACTGAGACAAGAATTAAATTAGAATAAAAGTGTACTAAACTTTTAGAAAATATAACTTATTCAAAGTCTTACCAGATTAAACACCTTGTTCAGCATCTTCTACATATTTTTTACCCTTGAAAGTAGAAGAAACCAAAATAAACAATTACAATTTAGTTGTAAGAAAAATTGAATAGGTTTAAACTAAAAATTGTTGATAATGCATAAGGAATACAATCAAACAAAGATATTAAGATTACACAATATTTACTCAGAAATAATAAGAAAAGTGATAGAAAACTTAAATATTAAGAAAATGAGAAAGGAGAAGGATTTGACACAAATGTAGTGTTACATGTTAGCTTCAAATGATTTTTGTTCCTCAATATATGCTTTAGCTTGTTTTTTTAATGGAACAGTTTTGTTCGCACCTAGTTCCTTATAAAGCTGCATGTCACAAAAATAAAATGGACTTGGATTAAAATCAACTCATTTATTTTATATAGACTATTTAGATTAGGTTCAAGTGATGTGGTACTTGAAATAAAGGATTCCTAGGTTACGTATTAAAATGAAAAGATAGTCATATATATAAATTAGAACAAAACTCAAAAATATTGTTTTACTTACATTATAACTATAGCCAGCAAGTTTACCCATTTTGCGATATTTCACAATCTTTAACCATCCAGCCGGCAACCAAGAATCATTAACAAAGTTGCTTGATTGCTTCTTTTTTCTTTCTCTGATCTGTTGTACCTCATCTTTCGCACTGTTAGATTGCATCTTTTTTCTTTTTCTCTTCTCTTTCACCTCATTTTTTGCATTGCTAGGTTGTCCAAATTCTTGATCATTATCTAAGGGGCTTTTCTCCTTTGAGCAAATGATCTAGGGTAGATCTAGTGCTTGTGTATGGGTTCGACATAACCCACAACTTTGGGTCAAATTATGTATATGTATAAATTAAATAGCTTATTAAAAATCCAACAAACTATATTTTTAGAATTCAAAATCCATAGTTAAAAGTCAGACCTTCGCCTCCTTGAATCGTGCTTGGAGTTAGTACATCATTTACATGTTCGAAAGAACCTTGTAACTTTAGCTTACATCCTGTATATATATTTTAAATTTTATTTACTATATATAAATATTTTTTCAAGAATTCAGTATTTTGTGTTTTCTAGAATTAGAATCCATAATTTAAAATTGTTACCTTCTAATCCACTAATCAAGGTCGAAACTAGAGACTTATCTAAGAGTTCAATAGAAGCCAGTAACATTGAATCAGATCTTGTATATGAGTTTAAAAATTCACTTAATATGTATAATAACTTATTAAGAATCCAATAAACTGTATTTTTAAAAATTTAAAATCCATAAACTTGAAAATCTTACCTTTGCCACCTTGAATCAGGCTTGGAGTTAGTAATTCTTTTACATGTTCGAAAGAACTTTGTAGCTTTGGCATAGTTCATGTATTTGTGTTTTAAATTTATTTAATATATATAAATAAATTGTCAAGAAAATAGATTTTTAATTTTCTAGAATTCGAAATTTTTAAATCTTACCTGCTAGTCCACTAATTGAGATCGGAGGTAGAGATTTGTTGAAGAGATCATCAGAAGCTAGTATTGACTTAGATCCTTCAGTATATTTGTTTAGCAATTCACTGAATATGTATAAATAACTTATTAAAATTCCAATAAACATAGTTTATTTTTTTTGAATTCATAATTCATAATTCACAAATTTAAAAATCTTACCTTCGCTTCCTTGAATCAGGGTTTGAAGTGTTGGGTCTAGCAAGGTGTGAATGGAAAATAAAAAGAGAAAATGGAAAGTGGAAGAACCAATGAAAGTGGGGGAACCAATTTTGGAGGGAAAATGAAAAGTTATTGCAAAAGTGCAAATGAAAGGTCATTTTTACCATATTGGTAGAAGAAAGGAAATTGGTGTCCTTATATTAGGAAACACTTCCTTTACTTCTTAAAGGATTAAGAAGAAGGTTCCCCCTCGCGCCGTCGTCGCTGCTCGCTCGGCCTCGGCTTCGGCTTCGGCTTTGGCTTCGACTTCGAATTTTGATTTGGCAAATGATGTGATTGATTGATAATATTTTTGGACAAAATTAATTTAATCAATCTTTTTAAATAATTTCCTTTCTCTTATAAATTAATTCAAAATGTTAATTAAATAACATAATTAATTTGGCGCAACTGAATTTATTTGAAATTCACGTGTAACGGTAATCCTTCTGAAAAGTCGTTACTTTTCCCAAAGGACACAATGTTCTGGAAAAAATGGGTCTGAACAGATTTTTCTGAACAGACGCGTTCCTTGTTGCAAATGGCTATAAATAGGTCTTTTTCATTTTTTCCAACACTGAAAATTTTTCCTCTTTGCATACATTTTTTACATAAAAAAAATTGTCGATCGACTCAATCTGTGTGTGCTTTTGTTGCTGTTGTTGCATTCGCTGAAGTTATTGAAGTTTGAGGTACCGCTACTTCTTTAACAGGTTAATCTGTTTTATCTTGGGAGGAATTAATCATTCTGTCTATTTCATCTTTTTTCTGTTTGACTAACCTGAATACAGGAGATAACAATCTTAAGAAATTTACTAGTTTCTGTATTTGAGGCTTCTGGAGATTAAAACCTTTATGGTTTTCTACTCTGTTTGAATTTTTAAAATTCATTCGGTTAACGATTAAAAGAACATAAAAACTTTATCGTCAAATCAAAAACAGTCTGTGCAAGGATTTATTCTTTACTAGTAGTATTTCACATACTAAATTGTCTGCCATTTGTGACAGAAAAATGACTAATTCAAGTCAAGTTAATGGTGGAACAGTAAGTGTTGCAACGACATCGGTTGCACACAATCGTTCAAATGTTGCCCTAGCACTGGCTAGAAACCTGCAAAGTATTCTGGAGTCGACTTCAAGAGATGGCAGCAAAAGATGTTCTTCTATATGACTACGTTGAGTCTACAAAGGTTCATTAATGAGAACATTCTTATTATGTCGGATGAAACTCCGCCTGAAGAATGATTCTTGGTAACAGAAGCATGGACACATTCTGATTTTTTGTGTAAAAATTATATTCTGAGTGGCCTGCAGGATGATCTGTACAATGTGTACAGTAATGTGAAAACCTCAAATGAACTCTAGGATGCTTTAGAAAATAAGTACAAAACAGAGGATGCTGGAATGAAGAAGTTTATTGTGGCAAAGTTTCTGGACTATAAGATGATAGACAGTAAGACCGTCGACACCTAAGTTCAAGAATTGCAGGTCATAATCCATGATCTCCTTGCTGAAGCTATAAATATATTTTATACCTATGTTGGAAATATTAAGTTTATTCTTAATATTCACATAATCTTTAATGTAGGATTGGTTGTGAATGTTGCTTTTAGGTGGCTGCAATTATTGAGAAGTTACCTCCATTGTGGAAGGACTTCAAAAACAACTTGAAACATACACCCAAGGAGATGACTATTGAAGATCTCATGGTAAGGCTAAGAATCGAAGAGGACAACAAGGCCACAGAAAAGAGGTCACGTGGTAATTCAACAATATCTGGAGTAAATATTGTTGAAGAAGATCCCACAAAATCAAAGAAAAAAAAGAAAGCATCTGGTCCAAAGAGCAATCCTCCTAAGAAGAAATTCAATGGAAGCTGCTTCAACTGTGGCAAACGTGGTCATAAGGCTACTGAATGTAGGGGTCCCAAGAAGGACAAGAAGAAGGATCAAGCAAATTTTGTTGAATCCAAAGGAGAGATGGACGATCTTTGTGCAATGCTTTCAAAATACAACTTGGTTGGAATCCAAGAGAATGGTGGATAGATTCTGGTGCCTCATGCCATGTTTGTGCCAACAAAGAATTATTTTCATCATATACTCCAGCACCTACAGACGAGAAGTTGTTTATGGAAAATTTCGTTGTTGAAAAGGTGGAAAGAGATGGCAAGATCCTCCTAAAGATGACATCAAGCAAAGTGGTGACTTTGAACAGGGTCTCATATGTTTCAAAATTGCGAAAGAACCTAGTTTCTATACCAGTTCTGAATAAGAATGGATTCAAATGTGTATTTGTTTCTGATAAAGTTGTAGTAAGTAAGAATGAGATGTATGTAGGAAAAGGTTACCTCACTGAGGGCCTTTTTAAACTCAATGTAATTGCAGTTGATATGAATAAAGATTCTGCTTCTTCTTACTTGCTTGAGTCTAAATGTTTATGGCATGAACGTTTGAGACATGTTAATAACAAAACCTTGTGAAAACTGATTAACTTAAATGTTTTGCCTAAATTTGAGTACAATAAATCAAAATGTCAAGTTTGCGTTGAATCTAAGTATGCTAAGCATCCTTATAAATCTGTTGCAAGGAATTCATATCCCTTAGAACTGATTCACACTGACATTTGTGACATGAAGTCAACACCAACACATGGTGGGAAAAAGTATTTGATAACTTTTATTGACGATTGCACTAGATATTGTTATGTCTATTTGCTAAATGGTAAGGATGAAACAATAGATGCATTTAGGCAATATAAAAATGAAGTTGAAAATTAGTTGGATAGAAAGATCAAAATGAACAGAAGTGATAGAGGTGGAGAATATGAATCTCTATTTGTAGAAATATGTTTGGAAAATGGAATAATCCATCAAACTACTGCTACTTACTCTCCACAATCTAATGGAATTGCAGAAAGAAAAAACCAAACCTTAAAGGAAATGATGAATGCCTTACTTATAAGTTCAGCTTTACCACAAAACTTGTGGGGGAAGGCTATCCTTACAGCAAACTGAATACTTAATAGAGTGCCTTATACGAAGACATATGTTATTCCATCTGAGAAATGGAAAGGTAGAAAACCCACCTTGAAACATTTCAAAGTGTGGGGGTATCTTGCCAAGGTCCAGGTTCCTATACCTAAGAGGGTGAAAATAGGGCCTAAGACTGTGGATTGTGTATTCAATGGATATGCCACAAATAACAAGGCATGTCAATTTTTGGTTCATATGTACGAACATCCAGATATTCATGCTAATACAGTAATGGAATCAGATAAGGCTAATTTTTTTGAACATATCTATCCGTATAAAACTAGACTTGAGTCATCTAGTAGGGGGTCTAAACAACCTCGAGAAGAACTAAAAGAGAATGAAACCAATGAAGAGAGTCCAAGGTGCAGTAAACGTCAAAGGACAGCTACTTCATTTGGATTTGATTTTGTAACATTCCTTCTTGAAAGTGAGCCTCAAACATTCAAGGAAGCGATGTTGTCTAGCTACTCAACCTCTTGGAAGGAGGCTGTCAATAGTAAGATTGAATCAATCTTAAGCAATCATACCTGGGAGTTGGTTGATCTTCCTCCAGGGAACAAACCCTTGGGTTCAAAATGGATCTTCAAAAAGAAGATGAAAGATAATGGTACTATTGACAAATATAAAGTAAGACTTGTTGTCAAAGTCATTAGATACACAGAAGGTCTTGATTATTTTGACGCATACTCGCCAGTGACTAGGGTTACATCAATTCGGATGTTAATTGCCCTAGCTGCAGTATACGGTCTTGAAAACCATCAAACAGATGTGAAAACCGCATTCTTAAATGGAGAGCTAGAGGAAGAAATCTACATGGAATAGCCTGATGGGCTTCGTAGTTCCTGGCAAAGAAAAGAAAGTATGCAAACTTGTTAAGTCACTTTATGGACTAAAATAAGCACCGAAACAATGGCATGCAAATTTTGATCAAACCATGTTGTGAAATGGATTTAAGATCAATGAGTGTGATAAATGTGTTTACATTAAAGACACTACGGATCAGACAATCTCATTATATTCAAAAGGTACTTGAAAAGTTCAATTATTTGAATTTCAAAAAGGCAAAGACCCCAATTGATGTGAACCTTAATCTTGCTAAGAATAAAGGTGAAAGTTAGTCTCAATTGGATTACGCCAGAGTATTGGGAAGTTTGATGTATATCATGAATTGTACACGACCAGACATACCCTGCGCTATAAGTAAACTGAGTCGATACACAAGTAATCCCAATCAAAATCATTAGTTGGCAATGAAGAGAGTTTTGGGGTACTTAGAAGACACTCAAAACTATGCTTTGCATTACAACAAATATCCAGTAGTTCTTGAAGGATATAGTGATGCAAATTGGATTACTGGGTCAACTGAAACAAAATCCACGAGTGGATATGTTTTCACTATTTATGGAGGAGCAATATCTTGGAAATCATCCAAACAAACATGTATAGCTCGCTTTACAATGGAGTCAGAATTCATCGCCTTAGACAAGGCAGGTGAAGAAGCTGAATGGCTCCGAAATTTCTTAGAAGATATTCCATTTTGGCCCAAACCAATGGTCCCTATATGCATACACTGCGATAGTCAAGTTGCAATAGAAAGGGCTGAAAGCGTTATGTATAACGGGAAGTCTCATCACATAAGACGAGGACATAACTCTGTTAGACAATTACTCTCTAGTAGAATTATCACAATTGACAATGTAAAGTCAAAGGATAATGTGTCGAATCCACTTACAAAAGGCCTAACTAGAGAGGGAGTTGAGAGATCATCGACAGGAATGAGACTATTGTCGAGAACAAGTCATCGTGACGGTAACTCTACCTAGAAGACTGGAGATCCCAAGTTCTAGGTTCAAGGAGATCAAACAAAGTCATAGATGACGGTTCAACATTGTCAAAACATATTTGATGGTCCATTTTTATGATGAGACAATGTTCAGTAACCAAGATAAAGGCATAAGGACTTTTTAATGGTTTCTAAGTTTGATACAGGGTATATCAAATAGTGTATCTATGGGATAACACAATTAGAAACCACCTATGTAAGTGTGAAGTGTAAGCCGCTTCAAGGAGAATCCGGTAAGGCTAGTTCTATAAGCAGTTATTAACCGAGATGTGTTCATGGCTGAAATGAACAAAACAATGAGAACCAAAAATAGTTCAAGGGTTGATTGTGTGACTTATGTTGTCTAGGTATACACTAAAGCTCGACGGTTAAAAGATATCAAATCTATCGATTGACCGAGTATATCTGATATATGTTCACTACGGAAAGTTTAAAGGGAAACCTACTTATCTAGATGCGATTAACCCTTACTTACAAGACACACAAGTTTTTCATGCATATGTTTTAACAATAGCCATTCCCCATTCATGTGGGAGATTGTTTGGCTTAGCAAGGTGTGAATGAGAAATAAAAAGAGAAAATGAAAAGTGGAAGAACCAATGAAAGTGGGGGAACCAATGAAAGTGGAAAATGAAAAGTCATTGCAAAAGTGCAAATGAAAGGTCATTTTTACCATATTGGTAGAAGAAAGGAAATTGTTGTCCTTATATTAAGAAACACTTCCTTCAAATCTTAAAGGGTTAAGAAGAAGGTGCCCCCTCGCGCCGTCGTCATCGCTCGCTCGGCCTCGGCATCCGCTTTGGCTTTGGCTTTGGATTTGTATTTGGATTTTGATTTGGCAAATGATGTGATTGATTGATAATATTTTTGGACAAAATTTATTTAATCAATATTGTTAAATCATTTCCTTTCTCTTATAAATTAATTCAGAATGTTAATTAAATAACATAATTAATTTGGCGCAACTAAATTTATTTGAAATTCACGTGTAACGGTAATTCTTCCGAAAAGTCGTTACTTTTCCCAAAGGACACAATGTTCTCGAAATAATGGGTTTGAACAATTTTTTTTTAACAGACACGTTTCTTGCTGCAGATGGTTATAAATAAGAGGTCTTCTTTGTTTTTTCAAACACTGAAAATTTTTCCTCTCTGCATACATTTTCTTACATAAATAAAATTGTCGATCAACTGAGTCTGTGTGTGCTCTTGTTTCTATTCTTACGTTCGCTGAGGTTATTAAAGTTTGAGGTACCACTACTTCTTTAATAGGTTAATCCATTTTATCTTGGGAGGAATTAATCTACAACCTCGGGTACAGTGAGGAGATTAAATTTCTTAATGAAACACAGTGGTTTCTGTGGACTCGGATTAAAAATCATTCTGTCTATTTCATCTTTTTTCTGTTTCTGTATTTTTGACTAACCTGAATACAGGAGATAACAGGAAGTACTTTGTCTACAAGTTTGACAGAACCTTGTAGCTTTGGCTTAGATCCTGTATATGTATTTTAAATTTAATTAATATATATAAATGATTTTTTAAGAACTCACTGTTTCAAGTATTCTAGAATTCAGAATCTATAAATTTAAAATCTTACCTTCTAGTTCACTAATTGACGTTGGAGCTATAGAGATATATCTAACAGTTAAGCAGAAGCTAGTAGCATTGACTCAGATTATGTACATGTGTTTAGAAATTCACTTAATATGTATAAATAACTTATTAAGGATCCAATAAATCATGTTTTTTAGAATTTAAAATTCATAAACATAAAAATCTTACCTTCGCCTCCTAGAACAAGGGTTGGAACTACTTTTTCTACAAGTTCGATAGAACCTTGCAGCTTTGGAGCAGATCTTGTATATGTATTTTTAAATGTATTTAATATATATAAATAATTTTTCAAGAACTCATTGTTTTATCTTTTCTAGTATTCAAAATCCATAAACTTAAAATCTTACCTTCTAGTCCACTAATTGAGGTCGGAGCTAGAGATTTCTCTAAGAGTTCAGCAAAAGCTAGTAGCATTGACTCAAATCATGTATATATGTTTAACAATTCATTTAATCTGTATCACTAACTTATTAAGAATCCAATAACTGTGTTTTTTTAGAATTCAAAATTCATAAACTTAAAAATCTTACCTTTGCCACCTTAGGGTTGGAGCTAGTACTTTGTCTACAAGTTTTACAGAACCCTGTTGGTTATGAATTTTAAAATTTATTTGATAGATATAAATAATTTATCAAGCACTCCATTTTTTATGTTTTCTAAAATTCAGGATCCATACACTTGAAATGTTACCTTCTAGTCCACTAATTGAGGTCGGAGCTAGAGATTTATCTAAGTGTTGAGTAGAAGCTAGTAGCATTGTTTAACAATTCACTTATTATGTATAAATAACTTATTAATAATCCATTAAATTGTGTTTTTGGTATTCAAAATTGTAACACCCCAGAACATTTTTGAGCTAAGATTCGAACCGTTCTTCATAGTGAGTGAGATCTTTTTTTAAGGAATTTAAAATTTCATGAGTCTTAAGGTCAATAGATGTAGCACCATAAGTTCCAAGAAGAACCTAAGAGAGTTCTTTTTTAGCTAACAAAATAGAAATAGGATAGGATAGATGGATGGATCTATCTTTCTATTCATATTTATTACTAAGAAAAATTGATTTCTATAGTGTTGTAGCATAGCAAGAAGCCCCAAATCCTTGATTTGGCCAGGAAAGACTGCACTGCTTTGGGTTCATTCAAATCATTCCTAAGTTTTTCTTAAGTTTTGGATAAATTTAAAATGACCATAAATCCTAGTACAAGATGATCTAGGTGAGATACAAGATATAAAATTAAAGACCTTCGAGTCCTCTTTCAAATGCCACTGAGTTTGCTAAATTCCGAGCTCTGAGTAAAAAGTTATGACTGATTTACTAATGACGCACAAACCTGGCAGTAGCTCCGCGATGGCTCCGCGTTATGGAGCCAATACGGACCTCACTGCCTGGTGAAAAATCATTCCATCTCCCATCTCATTTTATTTATTTATTTAAGGGTATTTTAGTCCTAAATCCCCTTAGGAGGTCATCTAAATTACCCTAAACGTATAGAAAACCAGTTTTTCATAAATCAAACCCTCTCATCTACTCCAAAATTCTACGCTCAAGAAAAATCAAGAAACACTAAGGCTAAGTTCATCTTCCCAAATTTTCCTTCAATTTCTTCAAGAAGATGATTCTTTCAGGTATGTAAGCTTTCATAGTGTTGCGTCTGTTCGCCCTCACGTCAATCATGTTTAATTCTATCCTTGAATTCCTTTTTTTCAGATTGAATATTTGAGTTCTTGAAAAATTCTGGTGTTTTAGCCAATATTGAGAATCTTTTAGAGATCTTGAGGTTTGTGCTTCATTCTTTGATAATGAAGTTCTGATTGAGTACTAGAGGCGAGGGTTTGCGAATAAGATGAGTTAGTTGATAGTTCCTTGTCTGGGTTTCGCTGAAATTGTTTTGAGTTAAAAGAATTCGTGAAATTTGGCCTTAGAATTACAGTAGGTGTGAGTTGATTCGAGTTTGAGAGAGGAAGAAAAGATCGGGAAAAAATATGTGCCCAGCTCCGCGTCATAGAGGTGTTTTAAACATTTAGTCCCACGAAAAGTACCCCCACTCTCCACGTCGTGGAGAGGATATAGAGTGCACTATCCCAAAATTTATTTTTTTGCGATCAAAGATTTAATTCTGTCTCTCTGTCGCGCCAGTGTTCTTTAATTTGGGTCTTCTCCCATTCTTGTGATCAACTATCTTAACCCTCCTAAAACATTGAGAGGTCCTACATTCCGAAGCATAACCCTTGAATCCATAATTCAAATTCAAGGTAGAATTAAGGGGTTAAGTTTTGAGAATTCATTCGAACATTCTAAGAAAGTCCCTTTGAGCCCTTTTGAGGAGTCTTCTACAACTTCTAGTAATTTGTTTCAAGGTTCAAGTAAGTGAGCAGGAGGTTAAGGAAAATGTGTTCATGTGTCTACTTTGTCTACACTAGATCTTTCATATAATGAACCATAACTCTTAATTCATAATTCACATTCAAGAGAGAGTTAAGAATAGTGTTCAAGATAGCCTTTGAGTTCAACTGTGAATCCTTTGAGATCAACTATTGAATTGAACTAAGTTTTGAGGAAGTAAGTCAGAGAATAAAAAGAGTCGCATACATGAGTTCCAATTGTTATGTAGACCATCAAGTCGAGGTTTTTCATGCCCATTATTCCGCATGAACTTCGTAAGTTGAGCATCCTTCTGAGAAGTGGTATCTTCAAGTTCTAAGCTTTTAAGTGTTAAGTTCCTAATCCCTTTTGAGAAGTATCTTTGAGTCCTTGAGTTGAACATTTCATGCCCATAATCCCGCATGAACACTATAAGTCGAACAGTCTTGTGATGAGTAGTATCATTGAAGTTCTTGAGTTCCAAGGATTGAGTTCTAACTATGGTTATTGAAAACCTTGCATTGAGTCATTCACGTCCATAATTCGGAATGAACCATATTTTAAAAAGTCTTGTACAAATATTTTAAGTTTGTTTTAAGAGTTAAGCTATGAAGTTGAGAAAAGAGTAAGATTAAAGTTCATTTTCATTTAAATGTTATATGGGAACTAAGTATTCCCAATAGTAAATGTTTTCACATTTAAAATGAGAGGAAACTGAGATTTTCAAAAGAGTTTTGACCAACAAAAGGAACATCGATTCCAAGAGAGCTTTTAAGCTAAGTTTTTAGTAATTATCTCAAACCAAAGAAAGAGTTTTGTTTTTACTAACACATGACCTAAGTATATTTTGGGAGTAGTATTGAGCACCGATATGGGGATGCGAGTTCATATTAACTCAAGTCTTCATAAACCATTTAGTCATCATGGATAGAAAAGGGTCATACTTTGTAGTTGATTCCTTAGTGCTTTTTAGCATATTCTAGTGGATCCACTTAGTGAGTTAGGTTTTATACCCCCGGCAAGATGTAGGACGGTCCTTGGCAGCGTGAGATCAGACGATGCATCACCACTTAGGCTTATAGTGGTGGTTGTCGGTTAGTGAAACTCTCACAAAAACTATATTACTTTATTATATAAGTAAATTTGAGTTTGTTATTGCATTTTCTTTAACGAACTAAGTTGGTTTTACTATTTTATAAAGCTTTCCATATATTGCATGTGTATTGTTGGTTTATATTGAGTTGAGTACCCAGAGTGGAATATCATATCCTTGAGTTGAGTATTCCTTGAGTTGAGTAAGTTTGAGAAGAGGTAAGTATGTTTCCTTTTTATCAAGTTTTAATCTTTTGTTTATGTTTTAGAATTACCCTTACATGCTAGTACATTCCATGGACTGAGCCATTTGGCCTGCATCTTTTCATGATGTAGACACATGTATTCAAGATCATTAACAGGAGATTTGTTGATACATCCGGGAGTTCGAGTTAGCTATGGTGAGCCTCTTTGTTTTCGGAGGATTTCATTTACTTTTCACTTTAGTTAGGACATCGTGGGTCTTGTCCTGACTTCCATCTTTATTAGTTAGAGGCTTTAAAGATAGTCAATATAGTTAAGAAGTCTGTATTATTCATTTATTTTATTAAATGTTTTAAAGACATAAGTTTCCAATTTTATGGCGAGTTGAATATATTATTTTTATTCTAAGTTGTTCATTTGAGTTAAAGTTTTGAAAAGTTGAGTTTATTGAATTTTATTCGATTTTAAGCTTTTGCATGCTTAAGTTAGTCTTCCGCTTCTAGTCAGCCAGGATGAGGGTTCGCTTAGAGACCAGCAATAGTTCTTCATTATTTAATAGATGGTACTTGTCTAGCTCCATCAAAAACCAAGCCATTTTCTACTAATCCACAATTACACGAACCTAATCTTGACTATGATTCCTAGTTCAAAGAGGAACAAATACTTCTTTCATCGCTCTTCTCCTCTTTAACGGAAGAAATATTTCCTTGTGTTATTGGATTGTCTTCCTCGCTTGAAGTCTAGTGAGCTATTGAAAATTCGTTTGGATCCATTTCACAAAATCAACAACTTTAGTTTCATATAGAATTTCAAGAACTCAAGAAAAATGATCTCTTTGTCTCACAATACATTCAAAAAGAAAAAGCTCTCTCCGATGAACTTCGAGGGTTGCTTATTGCTTATGAAATTCTACTCAAGACCTCACTTGAACCAACAACCAACATAATTCACAAAAGTAGTGATCCACTTCTTCCCACACCACCAACTTCTTCCTTCCGTCCCCGTGGAAATTCCAATAACTCCGACCAATTTCGGCCCAATAATTAGAAACCACATTGTCCTTCCAAAATCTCTGTCTATCAAAATTGCACAACCATCAACTGTCGTCGGCATTACCACTCCTAATTGGACTCTCCCTCAACACCATCTTCATGTAATGATCCTAATATCTCCTTCTTATCTCAAATTCCCTCTTCTTCTCATATTATTAATCATTCTTTATCTTCTCCCTTCTCTCCTCAAGGAAAATTATCACCTAATTCTATCCCATCCTAAACCCCAAAAACAAATATAGTGATTGTAATGACCCAAACCATCATTTTTTAAGAAATGAAAAATGTTAGGAAAAGATAGACAACCCAACCCGCTAGAGCGGGCCATATGCCGCTAGGGCAGCGGCGCTCTAGCCGGATAAGTCATCGCCAGAGTGGGATGGGCGGGGCAGAATGTAAATAACGTGAAGTCTGATTTTCTCCTTTTACATAAAACACCAAGATGAGGCGAAGATCACCCTAGAAACCATAAAAAGGTTGTTCTAAGCTTGGGAAAGAAGGAGAAGGAGATTTCTAGTGTAAGGAGGTCGATAGAACACAAATTTTTGGTCAAATCCACCGTCCCGACATTCAGAAACAAGAATTCGAGCTACAATCCCTCCGCAAATGATTGGCGCCCAGGTTGGCTAGGTTTATTAATTGAGTAATTATGAATCTGTTATTCACTACGTGGTATAGTGGTTTTGATGGTAGAATTCATGTGTAGGCTTTCATGCACCAAAAAAAGAATGTTTGTACTTGTATCCTAGTTGTTACATCAGAGGTATGATGTATGAGGAAATCTAAGTCGATGAACAAGGGGTAGATAATGGGTTGAGTTTCTAATTGCGATATTTTGCATGCGTCTATTCGGGGAATGATACAATTGTGGAAATGAACGTAGTGAATTGATTATGAATAATGCATGCCATAGACTTGTGTTTTGCTACATGAATTAAGTGTTGTACAATTATGGATGTGATTGTGATTGTACTAACTGGGATTGGATGTCACGTACTGACATACCTATTTGGAATGGGTGTCACATTCCGACATACTAACTTGGATCGGAAGTCATGTACCCACATACATATTGGAATGGGTGTGACGATCAAGCACACTAACTTGGAACGTGTGTCATGATTCGGCACACTAACAATTTGGGTATGGGTTCCATGAGAGGACCAATGACTTGTTGTTTATGTGTAGTATTAGGAATGTGGAATTGTACATTGCCCCTGAATTGATAACTATTTTGTGCATTATATTATATATATGTGTGTAGGTTGCAGTATTGTAAATTAGTTGGGGTATATTTGTTCTGTAATGGATTGGGAATGGTTAGGTTCTAATCGGGATGTGATATGACAAGATGAGGCCAAGGTTCCTAGTGTCATCATGTGTTACATAGAGAGGTGGTGACGGGTATTGTCGTTATGGTTTTGGAGTGGTGCCAAACCATTAATTAATTAATGATAGTGGATATGTGAAGTAGTAAGGAGTAGGTCATGGGTGGTTTTCTGGTTGGTAGTGGTTACGTCCAAAAACTTCACTAATGATTAGAGAGGTCAGACTATGATCAAGACTAGATGGTTAAGGGGTCTAAAATTAAGGGTGCTACTGTATTGTTAAATATCCAGAATTGGTAAAGGCAAGTAAATATAAAGGTGGAGGAATGAATAGTCTTGTCGAATGTTTCACTGGTTGATTTCTTAAATTATGCGGTGGGTATCGGGTTGACCGATAATGCCTACCAGTACATGTGATTTTGTACTGATACTACTCTTGCTTTGCCTTTTTTTGCATAATCTGGATGTAGGTTCGGTGATGTTTCGTAGGTGAAGATGAAGACAATGTCCAACAACTTCTACTTTTCTTCCATATGGTGGGAGTTGTGTCAATTACATATTGTTACGTCTTGTATTCTTAGTAGCTCTTGTACCTGTTTAGACTAGATCACTGAGGTGTTAATTACTTTAAAAGTTTAAACTCAAATTGTTTTTAAACTCTATTTTATGAAATATTTTTGTAAATTCTTTTTATCTTAGTTTTCTTCAATCTTTCGCATGTTTTACACTGTTTGGGAACTGAGGGTTCTCCTACTTAGGTGTTAGAGAAAGTGACCGCACAGCCCGGTGGGTTGGGTCGTGACAACAATAAATCTTATTGATGATCTCAACCAATATTCGCCCGAACCACCTCCACTATCCAGTAACTCCTGAACTCATGAAATGATCATGTGTCCTACCACCATGTACAAACAACATGCCTTCACATCTATAACCCATCCAAATTACCTATACACCGTGGCAACAACAATAGCGCAAGCAAAACCATTTTTAGAATGGAGTCAAGAAATGCAAGATTATCTAAATACACTCCTTCAAAATCAAATATGAACTTTAGTTCCAGACCACTTAGTAAGAATATTATTAGGAACAAATGGATATTCTTAATCAAGTGGAAATCCAATGGTGATATTGATAGATACAAGGCTCGCTTAGTGGCAAAATGGTGACTCCTAACAATGTGGTGTAGACTATCAAGAAACTTTCTCTCATGTTGTTAAATTTACCATTGTTCGCATTATGGTTTCGCTAGTAACAATTCATCATTGTCCCATAAAACAAATTGATATTTCAAATGCTTTCTTGCATGGACATCTGGAAAATGAGATTTACATGTAACAACCAACTAGTTTTGCTCACTCTTCCTATCCGGATTATGTCTGCCAACTACATAAATCACTCTATTGCCTACAATAAGCTCCAAAAGTTTGGTTCCATCGCTTATCAACTTTCGTAATACAATTAGGATTCACTCCATCAAAAGATGATAGCTCCCTTTTCATTCTCTGCCAATGTGATTTGAATTTTTTATTCCTGTTTATGTTGATGATATCGTATTAACATGTTCAGATCGTCCTAGCTAGTTGGACTGCTCCATTGGTTCAATTAAATAGGCCTTTCCTGTTAAAGACTTGGGTACACTACATTATTTTTTGGGCATTGAAGTAAATCCGTACACTGAAGGTTTCTTTCTCACTTAATAGAAAAACATAGAAAATTTTCTAGTTAAAAGAAATATGCGAACATCAAAACAATTCTCCACGCCAATAACTATCTCACCGAACTTAAGAAAATTCATGGGTAGTTGTAACACCTTAGAAATTTGAGCTTGGGATGAAAAATGAAAAGAGGCAGTCCACAGAGGGGTTCACAGGCCGTAAAGAGGTCCACAACCCGTCATCCCACTTATGAATTTGCACCTAGTGACCATGATAAAATCACGGACACTTGCACAGTATGTGAAGCTTCACACGGACCGTAAAGTTGTCCGTGAAAGGGATCAGAGAACCCCCCAATGACCATGAAGGATCACATACACTTAGACCATTCGTGAAGCTTCATGCGGACCATGAAGTCCTCTGTGAAAGGGATCAGAGAACCACAAGGCTACTAGGCAAGACCACGACCTATTTGACGGTCCGTGAAATAGGTCGTGACCACTGTGTTGCGATATTCAGTAGCGTTGTTTTAAAATTTCCCAGGGGTATTCTAGACTTTTCATTGCTATTTAAATGACAAAGCTTCGTTATTTTACTTTTTCTAAGCCTAATTATTCAGTCAAAAACTAACTAAAGCATTCATTCTCCATAAATCATCAAACTTAGAAAGAAAAGAAGAGAAAGAGGCGATCGTTTTCTCTCCAGAATAAGCAGAGCTCTCCTTCAAGTTCAGCCCTGAAATCCAAAGTATTTCTACATAGTATTCTTCACTAGGTATGTGGGTATTCAGTAAGGGTTTCATTCATCCTTACGCCAAAGATTTCAAAATAATTTTTTTGATTATTATGGTTTTATGAAACTATGGTTCTTGCCCAACTATGCACATTCTTTACAAAAATTGATTGTTGTGATTACTACTCGATTCTATACTTATTTAAATGAGTCTGCATGAAATCTAATGGAGATTTGAAAGAAAAAGAGTTGAGCCTGTAGTTGTAGTATTTTCACATGAATTAGCTTTTCTCCAGAATTTAGCTTAGGGTGTTAGCATTTAGTTTTAAACAGAATTTTGTCAGTTTTCTGTCCACAACTTTTCTCTACAATTGTTTTCAGATCAATTTAGTTTTGTCTCATGAATACACGACCCCAGCTTAAAATGAGGCACTAGTATCCCGTTTGGGAGTAGTGGTTAGCACCAAATTGGACTAGGGTTCTACGTACACTCAAGTCACAAAACTACATGCCATCATATGTTTATAAGTCCCCTCTGTTGGGCATCAGTTTTAGTTATCATGTCTTTATACCATTACAAGGTATATTGGGTCCTCTGGATAGGGCTTTACATCAGACTCCATGTTTAACTCACATGATTTTTGTAGGCTAATAAACTCTATCAAAGTAATCACTTCAATAAGGTACTCCAGGCCCGTAGTTGTATCTATTCTCAGTTTTTTCAATGGGGGTTTAGAACTCTCTTATTAGCTCTCTGTTTTCGTGCAAGCCGCTATGACGGGATTTGTGCCGTCAAGGTGGGGCCGCTGTAGAATGACAGATGTGACTTAAGTCAGAAATAAACCCCAAAAATGTTATATTCTACATTTTTTTAACTTTGAGAGCTAAGGAATGACCCCAAATGTTTTCTTGCTAGTTTTTCACCATTCTTGAAGCTAAAGGTAAGGTTATTACTCCTCGAATCCATTTTCAATTCGTAGAACTTAGTTTCTTGGGTAATTATCGATGGGGGAGGGTTTTGATATGGGATTTATTGTGGAAAAATCCCTTATATGGGTATGGGGATCAAGGGTTTGACCTAGGCTTGATGTTATTGATTATAATTTGGGTAATTAGGTATTGTTTGTTGATCCTCACATTATTATGATTGTTTGTATACCAAGAACAACCGAAAAGAATCCAAAAAGGGAAGAATCAAGTTTCTTAGGGGATTCAAGTTTTGTTCGAGGTAGGTGATGGTTGTTATTTCATGTTGTGTGGTATATGTTTGTACTTGCTTCATTATATTGTATGTATGTATACCAATGTTGCACTATTGATCACACTAATCATAAATGAGCATGAACAAATAACCATATGCCATGAATCACCTCTTAATTGTATAATTGTGAGAATGTACATTGTGATTGTGATTTTGGTATGTTGAATAGAGCGGGTGTCACGTTCTGACACACTAACTGGGATTGGATGTCATGTACCGACATAAATATTGGAACGGATGTCACGATCAGACACACTAACTTGGAACGGGTGCCATGATCTAGTACACTAATTGTTTGGGTATGGGTTCCATGAGAGGACCAATGACTTATTATGGATACACTTATTTTTGAGAATGTTGAATTGTACATTGAACATGAAATGATATTGATATTTTATATGTTCGATGTATGAACGTTTATGATGTTGTAATTACTTACTTATATTATACGTAGTGGGATAGCCACGTGATCCTACTAGTACATTGTCATTGTGTTCTGATACTGCACTTGCTCTCTCTTTGTTAAGTACATGGCATCTTCAAGTGGCTATTGACAGACCTCGGTTAGATGATCAGTGATCATCGTCGAATTCAAGGGTGATCTAGTTCTTCCAGGCTGCCTTGAGTTCTTCTTTTGTTTAGTCCATTTCTTCGGACTTATGCTAGTTCTTTAAATAACTCTCTTGTTTAGTTTAGGTTGTACCCATTTACTTAGACTTATGGTTCCTTCTTACAGTTTTGGTAAATTGACTTTCAGGTTCTAGGGAATAGTTTCCACAATGTTTTGTTAATCGGTTGTTAGACTTTTGGATTTTATGGGAACTCTACTTAATTCTGCATTTAAACCTGCTTTCATATTTTTAAATGTGTAGTTTTCTTGTTAGTTGAGTTGTAGTAATGGTTCTCCCTCTGGAGGGTTAGTGTGGGTGTCAATCACGATTGTCTGGGTCATGACACCTGGAGAGAATACAACTTATCCTGGCGCTGACCGCCACCTGTACCAGATGAAGCACCCTACTAAGTTGGGCGACCTCCTCGTGCTGCTGGAGTTGTTTACTGAGCCCTATTGTTGTTACCTCCTTGCGCCTGCCTAGCAGAAGGGCAATCCTTCAACCTATGGCCAAACTGACCACATCCAAAATAACCTTCCTTTCCTGAACGACTTGTTCAGATGGTTCTTACCACATTTTGGATAAGTTTGGTAAATCCTGTGACCTGAAGAACTCCTTTGAGACTTAGAGCCTAATGCCCTACCTTTCTTATCTTGTCGAAACCTGGGGATAAAGCACTAGCTGATGAAGGTGCTGGGGTTATAGACCTCTGCTGAAATTATGAGCAATTCCCACCATCCCAGTTATGTTATGAGTATTCATACTTTCCTATTCTGGCCTTTTTGTTATACTTAGCCAATGCACTAAGATTATCTCCATCAACGTGCTGAACATGAGCCATTAGTATAGAGATATCCATATCCCCTAGAAGAATAACATTCCTCCACTCAGTCTTCATCAAATCGGATACCCTAAATAAGAACTTACTCATTTGTGCACTTGGACGGTAACTATGTGTGAAGCATACCTGGAGGGCTTCTTGAACTTTAGTCCGTACTCCTGGACCAACATAGAACCCTGCTTATAGTTCATAAACTCGTGGCACCTTATGGCTGCTTCCCAAGTAGCTTCCTCTACGGACTGACTCCTCCATAAAACATTCACTTAAGCAACTTCTTTGTTTCTCAACCTATGAATCTGATGCTTAAGAATATCTACTGGCACCTCTTCATAAGTGAGACTATCCTTCACAGCCACACTCTCTAATGGTACTATTGATGCCAGATCACCCACACACTTCTTCAACAAGGAAATGTGAAAGACTGGATGAACCGCTGCTAGTTCTGCTGGTAACTCTAACTCGTATGCCACATTACCAACCCTTTTATGTATTCGATAAGGACCTACATATCCAGGACTAAGCTTCCCTTTATTGCTAAATCTTATCACCCCCTTCATACGTGATATTTTTCAGGAAAACCGAATTATCAATTTCAAACTCTAAGTTCCCTCTCCTCACATCTGCATAGGACTTCTAACGACTCTGAGTTGTCTTAAGTCTATCCCTGATAAGATGAGCTCTTTCTAAAGCTTCATGAACCGAATTTGTCCCAATCAATGTTGTTTCACCTACTTCAAACCAACCAATAGAGGACCTGCATCTACGCCCATATAGTGCCTTATATGGGGCAATCTAAATACTAGAATGGAAATTATTATTGTAGGCAAACTATATAAGAAGTAGGTGACCATCCCAACTACCCTTGAAATCAATCACGCAAGATATCAACATATCCTTTACGGTCTGAATGGTACGTTCTTCCTAACCATCTGTATGTGGATGAAATGATGTACTGAGATTTACTTTAGTACCAAGACCTTTCTGAAATGATTTCCAGCTTTCAGAGTTAAACCGAGGACCTCTATCTGAGATGATAGACAAAGGAACACCATGCAACCTTACTATCTGATGAATGTAGAGTTTGGCATAGTCCTTCATTGAATCTATAGTCTTAACAACCAAGAAGTGAGCGGACTTAGTAACGATGTCCACTATCACCCAAATGGAGTCATGTTGTCTGCGAGTACGAGGTAAACCCGTAATGAAGTCCATTTTTATCACTTCCCACCTCCATGTAGGAATGTTAATCTCTTGAGTCATACCTCCTATTTCTAATGTTCTATCTTAACATGCTGACAGTTAGAACTTTAGTTACAAAATCTACTATGTCCCTCTTCATACCGTTCCACCAAAAGACTTCCTGTAGATAACAGTACATCTTAGTGGCACCTAGATGAAAGGAATACCTGGAGTTATGAGCTTCTGTAAGAATCTTCTTCCTCAACCCACTCATATTAGAAACACATAAGTGACCCTGGTAACGAAGAACACAATCTCCCCCTTGGGAGAAAACCTAAACTTTTACTGATGAACTGCACCTTTCAACTGAAGTAATATATGGTCACTATCCTAGTTTTTCTTTACCTCCCCTACCAATGAAGATTCTGATCCATTCTGAACTATCACCCAACTATCTGATGTGTCCGTAGGCAAACTCCTAAGAGATCAAGTCGGTGAACATCTTTTGCTAACTATTTCCATTCTTCCTCAACATGTGCTACATTACCTATAGTCAACCTACTGAAAGCATCAGCCACGACGTTGGCCTTACTCGAATTTTAAAGCACATTCATGTCATAGTCTTTGAGGATTTTAAGCCATCTGCTCTGATGAAGATTCAACTCTTTCTGGGTGAACACATACCGAAGGCCCTTATGATCCGTGAACACATCAACATGAACACCATACAAGTAGTGTCTCCTAATCTTTAGGGGAAATACTATGGCTGCACACTCGAGGTCACGAGTCAGGTAGTTCTTGTCATGGACCTTAAGCTGTCTAGAAGCATAAGTTATGACCTTACCTCACTGCATCAACACAAAACCTAAGCTGACCCAGGATGCATAACAATAAATCACATAACTATCTTTGTCATCTAGAAGAGTCAAGACGGGAGTTGTAGTCAACCTAGTATTCAGTTCTGAGAAGCTTTTCTCACACTCATCTGACAATTGAAACTTCACCTTTTTCTGAGTAAACTTGGTCAATGGGGAAGCTATGGATGAAAATCCTTCGACAAACCTCTTGTAATACCCGACAAACCCAAGAAACTTCTGATATATTTTGGGGATGTGGGTCTGGGCCAGTACTGTACTGCCTTAATTTTCTGAGAATCCACTCAAATCCCTTCGCTGGATACCACATGACCAAGGAAAGTAGCAGACTGTAACTAGAATTCACATTTGCTAAACTTAGCTAATAATTGGCGATCTTTAAGAGTTTGCACAACAACTCTCAGATGAGTCGCATGCTCTTCCTCATTCCGAGAATAAATAAGGATATCATTAATAAAAATAATGACGAACAAGTCCAAATACTATTTGAATACTCGGTTCATTAAATCCATGATAGTTGCAGGAGCATTTTTTAGTCCAAAAAACTTAACTACAAATTCATAATGATCATACTGAGTTCTAAAAGTTGTCTTCAAAATGTCACTATCTCTGACTCTGAGGTCTTTCTTAGAAAAGTTACTAGCACCCTAAAGTTGGTCTAATAAGTGATCAATCCTGGGGAAGGGATACTTATTCTTGATGGTGACTTTGTTCAACTACCGATAGTCAATGCACATTCTAAGAGAACCATCTTTCTTTTTCACGAACAAAACTGGAGCACCCCATAGAGATATACTAGGCTGATGAAGACCTTACCTAGAAGGTCTTTCAACTGCTCATTCGATTCCTTAAGCTTAGCTGGAGCCATTCTGTAAGAAGGAATCAAAATGGGATGGGTATTTGGAAGGAGATCTATTTAAATGTTGATTTCCCTTTCGAGAGAAACTCCAGGAAGATATTTTGGAAATACTTGTGGAAACTCATTTACTGTCAAAACTGACTCAAGAATTGGGGTTTCGGAGTTTGAATCCTTAACCCAAACAAGATGATAGACATCCCCTTTGGAAATCATTTTTCTGGCCTTAAGGTAAGAGATGAATAGACCTAAAGGCACTATGCTACTACCCTTCCACTCTTAGACTGGCTCGTTTGGAAACTGAAACCAAACGATCCTAGTTCTACAAACGACTGAGGCATAATAGTAATGTAACCAATCTATGCCTAGAATGATATCAAAATCTACCATTTCTAACTCTACAAGATATGCCGAGGCGACTTTCTAAGAGAATGTTACATGGCAATTTCTATATACCCATCAAGCTATAACTGGGTCACCAACGGGAGTAGAGACTGTTTTGAGAGAGTTTCTGTACTTACACCGAAGTCTACTGCTATATACGGAGTTATAAAAGACAATGTAGCCCCTGGATCTAACAATGCATAATCATCTAAATGAAAGACTCATAACATGCCAGTGGCCATATCATGAGAATCTTCCTGGTCCTGGCGTGCCTGGAGAGCATACAACATGTTTTGGCCCTGACCGCCACTTGTACCAGATGAAGCATATTGCTGAGTTGGGTGACCTGCTGGTACTGTATACTGACCCCTATTGGTGTTACCTCTTTCCCCCTGCCTGGCAGAAGGGCAATCCTTAAACCTTCCTAGAGCTTTCTTACCTGCAAGACACTTGCTCGGATGGTTCTTACCACACTTTGGACAAGTTAGATAAGTCCTGTTACCTGAAACACTCCCTTGATACTTAGATGTTGATGCCCTACCTTTATTATTTTGTCGAAACCTAGGGGATGGAGTACTAGCTGATAAAGGTATTGGGGTTGTAGACCTTTGCTGAAACTGTGAGCGATTCACACCGTTCGACTTGTGTTGTGAGTATTCATAGTTTCCTGTTCTGGCCTTTTTTAATCCTTAGCCAATTCGCTAAGCTTATGTCACTCAACCTTCTCAACATAAGTCATTAGTGTGGGGATATACATATCCTCTAGAAGTATAGCATTCATGCACTCAGTCTTCACCAGATCAGATACCCCAATCAAGAACTTACTTATTTGTTCCCTTGGATTGACAACCATGTGTGGAGCATACCTGAAGAGCTGGTTGAACTTCAGTCTGTAATCTTGGAAAAACATTGAACCCTACTTATAGTTCATAAACTCGTGTGCCTTAGCTTATCTCAACTATCTTGGGAAGATCCTGTCTAGAAAAGCTACAGTAAGACAATCCCAAGTCACAGGAACTGCATCTGCACCCTTGTTATCCTTCCACTGAGTAAACCAGATATGAGCCATATCCTTAAGTTGTTAGGATGCCAACTCAAAACTATCAGTTCCAGTCACTTGCATTACTCCAAGAAATTTTTGACCTCATCAATGAAGTGCTATGGGTCTTCACCAACCTTTGACCCTAGAAACTCTGGCGAATTCATCTGCTCAATGTCTCGAACCATAGCTATAGCGAATTCACCATTAGTGTTAGTAGGAACTTGGACCTGCTGATTATTCTAATTGGCCACACTCTGAGCTAAGAGCTGGATCGCATTCCAAAATTCTACATTCGTAACCTCATGGTTCGGGACTGGAGGAAATGCATTAGCATTTCGTGTGTTATCTCTACGAGGAGGCATGATCTGAAATGCATAACGACGAATTAGAAATGAGAAGTTGGATTATACCCAAGCAAGCTAATAATATAAAGAAAATGAAGTTTTTCTTAAAACACTTTGTAGCCTCCCTCTCATAAATGTGGTGCACTTCCATCCTTGAAAGAAACTCTACTTAGTGCGGCTTTCATACATCCTAGGACTCTTGAACCTCATGCTCTGATACAAAGTTTGTCATGCCCCAGGGCTAACCCCTTGATGTAACACGAGACCTAGGATTAGGAGTGACCTCAAGCTAAACTTGTGTGTGGCATATCATAAGCATACTGAGAGATACTAAATAAAACAGATACTATGCGCAAGCAAAAATGGTGGATAACTAAAAGTAGGGAAAAACCCAACTATTCTAGATATATAAAATATACTAAGAGTTTAGTGATAACTGACAACCACTTAACAACTCAAGTTGAATTGATTACTATGTCTGAAAAAGCCTCTAACTGAGTTGAGTTATTGAGACATGCCCCCCCAGCTAACTCTAACAAAAATTGAAACTGAAATGTAAAGACTAAAATTAAAACATGTATATCGTCTTCGAAGTATGAGGACTCACCACTGAAGCTGCTAAATACAAATCCAGAATCGATCTAAGTGCAGTCTGAATGCTGAGTACCTAAACCTACATCATGAAGCATGTAGCGCAGAGTATGCGTCAGTATTTGAAATATACTGAGCATGCAGGATATTGATACTAAGATGAACAAATATATGTATGTTGCAACAAGGAATAACTGAGCAATACTGTAAAACTGAGCAAGAATGTAAATATTGAAAAGATAACTAAATGTAATGACCAAGTGCTAATCATGAACATGACATGCTAAACTGAATACTGAAGTATCTACTGAAAACCTTGTCAAATGCACTAGGAGTCTGACTGTGGGAGCTACTATTAACCAACATAAAACCATATGAGCTGAACGTAGAGTTTGATGTATATGCCCCATCAAAAGGACCCAATATACCTTGCCAGGGGTATAAAGGCATGACTGGCATGATCACTAAATCTGATGCCCAAAAAATGGGACCTATACCTCTACGGGGGCACGTAGTTCTGGACTATGAGGGTAGCTGAACCCTAGTCCAAGTCGGTGCTAAGTCTATTCCCAACTAAATATGTATATGACTGTAATGTAACTTAAATGTTGACATATTGAATAGCTCAAAATACTGACATGCCAATTTGGGAATGCAACACTTATATACTGATAATGTAACATTTAAAACTGGAGCATGATCATCTCGTCAACTGATCTAGCAAGTGTAATTCATGAACTAAGAGAATATACACAACTAGGGTTCTGAGTTTCATGCAAGCAACTAAACAAAATTTTCAAGAAACATGCTATTTCAATTTAGGATACTAGAATAGCTAAATAACAGTAAATGTCCAAGGATTTAGAAACCCTTAACTTTTTTCCAAATTTTTATTATTTAAAAAAATCACTCTTTCTAATTTTAGCTCTTTCTAGTTCTTTCAATTTCCGAGATATTACAATATCTCCCCCTTGGGAACATTCATCCTCGAATGAGATTACTCTTAGTAGGCTAAGGGTGTAACATTTAACATTCAGCTCAAACACCCAACAAGCAATGCAATTACAACATGCTAATCTTACAAATAAAAGCCAAGAGAAGGATTAGTATCTAAATTTGGAACTTCTCCGGATTTGAAGAGATGTGGATATCTCTTCTTTATATCTTCCTTAACTCCCCAAGTAGCTTCTTCAACAAACTGGTTCCTCCATAGAACTTTGATTGATACTACTTCCTTAGTCCTCAACTTGCGAAATTGCCGACCTAGAATCTAAACCGGAATCTCCTCATTAGACAAGCTATCCTTGAATATCTTCAATTAGTATAATCAATGAAGGATCTCCCATACACTTTTTCAACATGGAGACGTGAAATACTGAATGGACTACTGCTAACTCTTGTGGTAGCTCTAACTCATAAGCTACATTGACAATCCTCTTGGATATTCTGTAAGGACCAATATACCGGGGACTAAGTTTTCCCTTCTTACCAAATCTCATAACACCCTTCATGGATGAAACTTTCAAGTATACTCAATCATCTACTTCAAACTCTAACTCCATCCTCCTAACATCATCATAGGATTTCTGACGACTCTAGGATCTTTCCAATCTATCTTTAATAACTTTCACTTTCTCCATAGTTGACGAACTAAGTCTGGTCTTATCAACCCTTCTACACCAACTTCAAACCATGCAATAGGAAATCTGCATCTTCTCCCATAAAGAGCTTCATAAGGAGCCATTGGGATGCTAAATTGGTAACTATTGTTGTAAGCAAACTCAATGAGAGGTAGGTGATCATCCCAATTGCCCTTGAAATCAATCACACAATCTACCTTGATACATCAAAACACTATCTCCCCCTTGTTCAAAAGCCATCACTTTTTGCTTTTGTACACTTGCCTTTAATTCAAGTAATAAAGGATCTCAGTATTGCTTCTCTTTTACTTCTGACACTAATGATGATTCATCCTCATTCATCACCACTATTCCTCCTTCTGTGGAATCCATTATTCGAACTCCTAGTCGTGCAAGTCTATGCACCTCTTTTTCTAACTCTTTCTTACCTTCCTCAAAGTGGGTGGTACTACCCATAGACAACCTGCTCTAGGCATCATCAACAACATTAGCCTTAGCTGGGTGATAAATAATACTCATGTCAATTTTTTTGAGTAATTCTAACCACCTCCTTTATTTCAGATTAAGCTCTTTCTGACTAAACACATACTGAAGACTCTTGTGATTGGTGAACACATCCACATGAACACCATAAAGATAATGACGTCATATTGTTAAAGCAAATACTATGACAACCAATTTTAGATCATGGGTTGGGAAATTCTTCTCATGAACTATCAATTGTCTGGTGGCATAAGCTATACTTTGTCATTCTGCATGAACACATAACCTAAACCAACTCTAGACGCATCACAATAAACAACAAAGCCTTGTGTCCCTTCTAGTAAGATCAACACTGGGACAGTAGTCAACCTCTTCTTTAATTACTGAAAGCTTTTCTCACAAGCTTCAGACCATTGAAACTTAACTGTTTCTAAGTCAACTTGGTCAAAGGAGATGAAATAGATGAGAACCCCTCTACGAACCTTCTATAATATCTAGCCAAACTTAAGAAACTCCTAATATTAGTTGGAGATGTAGGTCTAGACCAATTCTGCACAGCCTCTATCTTTTGGGTAACAAATGTAATTCCATCACCGGAAACTATGTGGCCCAAGAACGCCACAGACTAAATCCAAAACTCACTTTTAGAGAACCTAGCATATAACTCCTTATCTTTCAAAGTATGAAGAACTAGTCTGAGATGGCTAGTATGATCTTCTTCATTCCTTGAATAGATTAGTATGTCATCAATGAATATGATAACAAACATATCCAAATAATGTTTGAAAACTCTATTTATAAGGTCCATGAAAACTGCAGGTGCATTGGTCATATCAAACGACATGACCAGAAACTCATAATGACCATAATGGGTCCTGAATGCTATCTTGGGAATATCACACTCCCTTACTTTAAATTGATGGTAGCCAGATCTGAGGTCTATCTTAGAGAAACAAGTAGCACTATGAAGCTGATCGAACAGATCATCAATTCTCGAAAGAGGATACTTATTCTTGATGGAAAACTTGTTCAACTGACTGTAATATATACACATCCTAAGGGAAACTTCTTTGTTTCTCACAAATGAGACCGGAGCCCCCCAAGGTGAGATACTTGGTCAAATGAAACCTTTCTCTAAAAGAGCTGTTAACAACTATTTTAACTCTTTCAACTTTACTGGTGCCATGCTACATGGCTGAATAGAGATAGGATGAATATTTGGAAAAAAGTCTATCCCGAAGTCTATTTCTCTCTCAGGAGGTACTCCCGGTAGATCATTTGGAAAGGCTTCTAGAAACTCTTTTACTACTGAAACTGACTGAATATGAGGTATCTCAACACTAAAGTCATTAACTCAGACTAACTATAAGACACAACCCCTGAAAAGTAACTTTCTTACCTTAAGTTATAAAATAAAGTGACCCTTAGTCACTACTAAACTACTTTTCCATTCTGAGACTGACTCATTAGGAATTTGGAACTTGACAACTCGAGTTCTACAATCTATTGACGCATAAAAGGCATGAAGCCAGTCCATACCTAGAATGACATCAAAAGAGCCATCACGACACACCCCTGAGTGGATCCTACCATACTTAGCACATGTAGGAGTCTTAGTACCCCCTTGTGCCTTACTACCTTGCGAATGCGCAAGTCTAGCTCTTAAGTTCTAAGAATTCTGACTGTTGTACTCACATTTTTCCCTTGGTGCATGTGCCCTAGCAGATGACGGAGCAGGTCATTTGTGCTTATATTGGAAGGAAGACCGGTTCGCATTACTCTTTTGCTGCCCAGATTCATTTCCTGATGTCTTAACTCTCATGTTCTTAAACTCTTCTTTATTCTTCAGCTTGTCCTCCTTAACTTGTTGCACATGGATCATCAACCTTGCTATGCCCATGTCACCTATTAGCATGGCTGCCTTACTTTCCTTATTTGACAGACGAGGCAACCCAACAATGAATAAACTCATCCTGCTCCTCATATCAACAACCATCTCTTTGCTTCTCTTAGCTCACGAGGAAAGAAACTCCCCATGAAAGCACTCTCAAAACAGTCCAACTCATAATCACTTACATGTAAGCACGAGTTAGAAAGAAATTTTTTTGAGATAAAACTCTAACGCACGAAATAAGTATGAAAGAAATGAAGGAATTCCTCAATGTTGCAGCCTCCTAATTATAGATGTGGCACACTTCACACCTATAATTGGGACTCTATAGACATGGCTTAATAGACTCCCTAGGACTCTTGAACTCTGTGCTCTGATACCAAGTTTGTCACACCCCGAGCCTACACCCTGGACATGATCGGCGCTCGAGAAGCATTACTGGCCCCAAGCGAACCCTTGGCCTGACTTACTTACTTAGCAGAAGGCTTTACTCAAGATAAATACTTTTAAAATAAGTAAACTAAACTGCTCAAAATATAACTTAGAATGTATTATAATAACATTCCTTGCCAAAGTGGCAGCCCAAGTCTCAATTTTAACTGAAAATTGAAAGTAAAGACTCATGAACTAACATCATAACTCTGTTTATGAAGCCTCTAAACAACTGAGATGGACATCGGTACAAGACCCACGACATCCTAATGAACAAAAATATTGAAAGCAATAAAAGGATCATCCGAAAAGCTAGGAGGCTCACAAACTAACTCTGTGTGCTCAACTAGATCAACGAGGCGCTAGATGCTAATCTTGATTACTTGCGTCTACATCATAAGATGATGCAAGCCAACTGACATTAGTACATTGAATGTACGAGTATGCGAGTTAGAATGCTAAACACAACATAGGCTTGAAAAGAATCGGAAAGGAACACTTACCTTGGCTTTACTCAAATCTTGAATAACTTAATTCAAATATAAAGCAATAAAGCACATACAATATACTGAAAGCTTTTAAAATAGTAGAAAGAAACTTAGTTCGTTAAAGAAATGCAATAACAAACTCAATTGTACCTGGATAATAAAGTACTATAGTTTTTGTGGTAGTTTCTCTAACCAACAACCTCCACTATGAGCCGAAGTGGTGATACAATGTCTTGCCCAAGCTGCCAGAACCGTCCTATACTTTGCCGTCATATAGAATGCCTTAACTAAATGGATCCACTAGTCTATGCTAAAAGCATCTTAAGGAGATATCTAAAAAGTATGATCCTTTACTACCCATGATGGCTACATGGTTTATAGAGACGTGAGTTATCTGAACCCAAACTCGTCCCCTTATCGGTGCTTAATATTACTCCAAAAATATACTTAGCTCATATGTTTGTAAAAACAAAACTCTTTCTTTGGTTTGAGGTAATTACACAAAAACTGAGCTTAAAAGCTCTCTTGGAAATCTCAGTTTCCTTTCTTGCTAAAATGTGAATATATTTTAAATCTTGGGAATACTTAGTTCCCGAATAATCTTTAAAGAATGAACTTTACTCTTACTGTTTATTGAAAACTAGTTCAAAGATTCTTTTGGAAATCTCAGTTTCCTTTCTTGTTTAAATTGGAAAACATTTACTCTTTGGGAATAAATAGTCCCGATATACTCTTTTGAAGAAATGCACTTCAAACTTTCCTCTTTACACAACTCAAAACTCAAGTCTTAAAACAAAGTTAAAACATTTGGAAAATTTATGAACCTCTCTTAACTTGACTTTTGACTTCTCTTGTCTTGACTCTTAACTTATCTTGACTTGACTTTTGACTTCTCACGACTTGACTCTTAACTTCTAAACTTGACTCTTAACTTTCCTTGAATTAAATTATGGATTCAAGTATTGTGATTTGTGATAGGAAAGATCTCATGATATTTAGCAGTGAATTTAGATAGCTAAACATGAGAAAAGATCAAAAAATCACTTTTTGAGGGAAGGACCACGACACAGAGAGGCATTTAAATTTTGGTCGCGAAAATACTTTTGAAGGCAGAACAGTTTGTGACAGGTCCACGACGCGAAATGACTTTTTCCAAATCTGGGGAGCAGATTTGCCTAACTAATTTTCTTATTCATTTTCCAGCACCAATTCGCCCAAACTCGATTCTTTTTCCCAAATTATTTTTAGATACAGATACACAACAAAAGTACCTAAGAACCTTACTCCAACCAACTCAATAACTTGACGTAATGAACTCAAAACCGTCTCAATTTTAGCCCAACTCAAGAACAATATCAAGTTCAAGAATACATATCAAGAACATCAGCTTTCGAACTCTTTCGGGACGAATTCACGTTGAAATAAACATGTTTAGCGCGTGGGTGAATGAACCCAATGCTATGAAAGACTCACATACCACATAGGGATCACCCTTGAAGAAATCCACGAGCCTAGCTTCAAGAACTTTACGATTCCTTGCTCATTCTCCTCTTTTCTCCTCTTCTTTTCTCTTCTCTCAAAACCCTAACTTGTTTCTCAATAGCATAAACTGAATCCAATCATTTAGACCCCAACTTAATTACCAAAAACACAGTTAATTAATTGGGTGATGAAAAGACCATAATTCCCTTTTAAAATTCGTATTGGACTTTCCTTATTTGAACAACCTAACTTCCAATGGGGATAACTCACTCATACAAACTCAAAATCGCACAAACTTGATGGCGTTTGAAATATTATTCCATGATCTTTCCTACGATATCTGGAAACACACCTAACCATCCTTATCTAGGAGTTATGGTCGTTTGAAGTTGACCAAAAACTCAAACTTAACTTAACTTAACCAATTTTCCAGATTTTTATTATTTCCAAAAAATTCACTCTGTCTATTTCTAGCTCTTTCAAGTTCTTTCAACTTGCGAGATGCTACACATGATTATCTGGTAAACTGACCTTGCAAGTGTAATTCATGAATTAAGAGAATCTACACAACTAGGGTTCTGAGTTTCAGGCAAGGAACTAAACAAACTTTCCAAGAAATATGCTATTTCAATTTAGGATACTACAGCAACTAAATCACAATAAACATCCAAGGTTTTAGAAACCTTAAGTCAAAACAAGATATAGTGAATCAAGGAAGCGACTGAATTTTAGGGACCTAGTGGATGAAAAGAACCCACTAGTGAAATCCCACATACCTGGTGACAAAATTCACGGAGAAATCCTTCGATTTCGGGTCTGAAACTTGAAAAACACTATTGCTTGTACTTGGGAGGTTTGGTCGACTTTTTCCTCTTCTTTCTGCTCCAAGTTTGGATATTTTTGGAGAATGAGGATTCTAGGTAAGTCTACGTTCTTAAACTTAGACTGAGAAAAACGACGTTGTTTAGACATTAAGCGACGTAGTTTAAAGGCCCCAACTTATAGGAAAAAGTCCTAAATAACCCTAACTTAAAAGCTAAATAAATCCATCCACAGTGGAATCTATGGACCGTCATTTGGAATACAAACCGCCATCCGTGGTCGTTGTTTGTGGTCTTCCCAACATGGCTTCACTAAAACGAGCATAACTTTTTACTAGGAGCTGGGATTTTAGCAAACTCGGTGGCGTTGGAAAGAGGATTCAATTATCTTTAATTCCTTAGGTTATGGGCCACCAAATTCATTTTGTGCTAAAATATATGACCATTTGGAGTTGACCCAACAGCTAATTCACTCCAATTGGTTGTTGACCCTTACCTACGGTCCGTATGTCCAACCACGAACCGTAATAGTTGACATGGGTAGTATTAGAGACCATCAACATGTGGGCCTTAACGATGGAACCCCACCTACGATCCCTGGTTCTACCTACGGTCTATGGGTGGTTCCGTCGGTACTGGCACCAGTTTTTCTGAAAACTAGGATTTTTTTCATTTTGAGGTCTGAGGTATTATAAATATGGATAATCTTCCACTTATAAGATGAATAGTAGAACCTGAAATCTTAAATTATAACTCAAAAAGTCAATAGTCAAGAATCAAAGTTATGATTTCTATAGAAATTCAAGAATAAATCAAATGACTTCATTTCTTTATGTATCAAACCAGAAAACAAGAAAAAAAATGTAATAGAAAACCTAGGAAAAGTATGTACAGTCATTAAAAACCTATCCTAAACAAACTATGAAAACACTCTTCGGAAACTTACAAGGACACCATCTACGGATCGTAGATGGTTTCACGCGTCATGGATTTCTCTCGTATAAATAAGTAATATCATCAAGGGTGGGAATTTTTTCACAGAAAAGATCTATGATATATGGAAGCTTCTATGGATCATGGTCCTCACATAAAGTCTCTTGTGCGCACCTATTGTATCTTACCTATGTTCACCATTTACGGTTCGTGAACATCTTTACAGCTCATGAGTTCCACTTATAAATCTCAGGATTTGTTTGCATACTTTATAATTCTCATCTATAATCTCTATCTATGACTCGTGAAATTGTTTATGAATCATAACTTCCGTTGATTAGAATCATAATTTTTAAATAGTCTCTGATTCTCATCTATGAGTTCATCTACAACTCGTGGTTCAAACCACAACTCAGGGAATGTCTTCCTAAATTCAAAAAACTGACTAACATCATCTTATTTTTAGTACAAAGCATTCGAATCATATTTCCATGCAAAATATCTAAAAACCACATCAAATCAACTAAAAACACAAAAGAACTTACATCAATTCTAAGCTTTAAGCATCAAAAGTGTCGTAAAATCGTGAATATTACTTCTATATCAAAATTTCCCATCTAAGTAACTCAGTTCATTCCAATTGATTTCCAATCATTTAAAGGCCACATGACTTTAATTCTTAAGCTCAAAAGGATATGTAAAACTACATAAATATGAAACAAATTTGGGAGGTGTTACAGAAAGTTAGAGTTGAGACTTTAATTTTTTAATTATTTAATCACGTCCGTATATTATCTTGATTTTTTATTTTGGTGGATTTTTTGGCTTCCCTATCGGTGGAATAGGATGTGTGTGATCAAGACCTTTGGGATTTTAGGTCATACAAAAGTTGTTTTTCCTTGTAACCGAAAATGTTTCCTTGGAAACTATGTTTATGAATCTAAAACTAAAGATATTTTTTTTCAAGAAAACATGGCCATTAATACTAAACTAGTGAACGGAATAAACGACAAAAGTATACATTGTCTTGACTTAAGAAAGAAAAAAAAGTAATCAATAGGTCAAATAAAAATTATAAGTAGGAAAAATAAATATATCTTGGTCCTTGAGTTATACATATATTCTAGTTTATACCCCTAGAAAGTTCTAACTTAACATCATTAGCCTTCAATTAAATAAATGTGCAATTGTAATCTTTCAAACTAACAAAAGATAAAATGTTGACAAAATTAAGAAATAAATAAAAAGGAGAAAAAATAAGATATGATCCAAGGATAAATGCTCAAAGAGTTATTTATCTCAAAGTTCTTTCGCTTTCAACATAAAAATGAAAAGTCATTTACCAATGTCCATTGTTGTCCTTTTACTTCGAAATCTTGAGTTAATGTTTTCAATCCTTTTTGTAACTGTAATATTTTCAGTTCTTTTGGTTGAACTAATTCCTCTTGTGTGTTCTTAAATCTCTACATAATTAATAGATATTTTAAAATTAAATATGAATAAAAAAATAAGAATACAAAAAATCTATCAACTGTTGATGATCATTAATCGTGAAATTTTTAATTGATAATCAAAAAATAACTTCTCCTGTTAAAAGCCTTTAACTAAACTGAAGCATAGATATTGGTCCAAATTTTGATAGAGCAAGAAGACAAGGTGTAAAAATATAAGACTCCGTTGAATATTCAACTTTCATTGGTATGAGGACCAAAACCTAATAATTATATTTATTAAAGATAAATTATGTAACATTGAATGATAATAGAACTAAAAGTGGACTTAACCTATAATATAAGGACTAAACCACTATTTAAACATACTCACTTACCATTGTAATTACTATATAATACCCCCAAAAGGGTTAAACGTGTCTCCAAAAAATTCAAGCTTCTATATAAAAATTATTTTTTGTATCTCCTCTTCTCAAATTGCAGAAGGAATAGAAATTCAATGGCAATTGGTTATTATGGTATTATAGATGAAGTTCGGGTGGTGCTAGTTGATCCCGAAACAAAGAATGTCACGAAAATGGTTGATTTGCTGAAGTCTTATGACTACAAAGGTGACATCTCTAAAAAATATATAATCAACTCAAAACCTTTGGTTCTTTGATATAAATGAATTCAGTTTGATTACCTTTTCAAAAGAGATTTAATAGATATAATGCTTGTTGTGATTGTAACATCGATTTCTTTTTAGATTTTATATTTTGTTTAGTAAATCTTAAATTCATCTTTTCTTTGTTTCATACCACCATTTCTGTAATTGTTTATCTTGTTATATTAATTAATAAATGTTTTTATGTGTTTAAAGAAGAACCAAATTAGATTGTTTAGTCTTTGTTCTTGTTATAGGCATGTCATACATTGGATAAGCTTCCTCCATAAAAAAATATATATGAATTTTCAAAAGAGGGGGTGGGGGAGGGGGGAGTTGATAATCTTGTGTTAATATTTGTCTCGCTCCAATTTCATTAGATTTTCTAGAAGTGTCACAATTTTTTGTTAAGTTTAATTATTGAATCAACTTGTATATAGGTTTTTTACACTTGATTCTTTTTGTAGAATAAGGGGAAATATGTTCTTTAATAATTGGTCGTATGGCAGAAAATTAGAGGAGAAGATTAATTAAATTCATCAAAAATAATTTTTTGAAGATGTAGATACTTGAAATATATAAATCTATCTATCACTTTAAAATATGTTATTTGTATGAAGGAGGCGAAACAAAATTAGGGTAACAAAAGGGGAAGAGAAAGAGCAACATAAGAAGGGATATGATTATCATTATTATTTACCTTGAGACAACTTTTTATTTTATTTATTATATGTAGACTAAAAGTGGGGTAGTTTGATTTTTATTAAAAAATCATTTTCCTTTATTATTTCTTTTTATTTTTTAATCTGATAAGGACTAAAATTACCTGAGTGCTATTCAAAATGGAGCAATACTATCCTTCGTTTGTTGTTTGGCTCAGAACTACCCCTCACTTTATGTTTTAGCTCACAAATACCCCTCACTTGAAAGGAGTGCCACCAAATACACTAGATAAAAAAATTGCCACATGGATGTCCACACCAACATCGACCATAAAAAATTATCCAACTTAATGGCCATTGACCCACTCCGTTTAAAATCTGCCCTGCGTGAACTCTTAATTTTCTTGGATTTTATTCTATGCGTTAAGTGTATTTTTGTGTGAGAAAATTGTATATGTGAGTTGTGTTCATGAAATTTGTTGGGATGTGTGAATTTGTTTGAAATTGTATTCTTACATGAATGGAGAAAAGTGGAACCAAAGGTGTGTGTATTGTTGGTCTTAGGACTGGTAGAACAAGGAATATGGTTTTATTTTTACTCATAAATTTGAGGTGGATTTTAAACAGGACGAGATAATGGGTATTAAATTTGCGTTATTTTCCATGGTGGATGTTGATGAACTGGTCACGCTACAATTTTTTTATGTGGCGTGTTTGGTGTCATTAGTTAAATTTAGAGGTATTTGTGAGCCAAAAAAACAAACGGAGGGGTAGTTTTGAGCCAAAACACAAACGAAGAATATTTTTGTTCCATTTCATATAGTTAAAAGGTACTTTAGACCTTTTTTCTTGTTTAATTAAAATTTTCCCTTTCAATTTAAAGGAGTGTTTTTTTTTCCTTTTATAACTCAACAGAAAAAAACACTCATCTTCTAAGAAAGTTTGTCAAAATACAATTATTATTTTATCCTTTTGATAGAGTGTCAATCTTAAATTTTAAAATATTTTAATTTCTCCCCCTTAATTTCAAAGGAATAAATTTTGAATCTACTTTAATGAATACCGGTCAAATATTATGTTTATTTTGGGTCAACTTTAATGATCAATCAATTTATTCCTCTATTTCAATCTGCTTTAACAATAGGCAATTTTAAAAATATTAAAATATACATATGTAAATGTTACAAAATAAGTTTCAAACTTGAAAGATAATGATGATAGCACTTTTTCTTGTCATAATATTATTTTTCTCCTCCTACTCAACATAGATAGATCCAATTATTTATGCAAAATAATATTGTAAATATTTTTTTTAAGTAAAGATGTGTAAGATTGACCTCTAGTACATTATAAGTTGATTAATATGTTCAACTGCATAACCTAAAGAGTGCAATATAACTTGAAAATTATGATGAAATTTGTATATCAGAAATAAGCAAATCCTCATGGTAATTTATGTATGTGTGTATATATATATACATATATATATATATATATATATATATATATATATATATATATATAATTTTATTTTCTAACTTTTAAGATGTATTGATGCAGTTACAACGGTTCATACAACTTTAGAAGCAACGGGAATGCTCTCCAAAGGAGAGAAAAAAATTGATGTGATTATAATCAGTGTCCATTCACCGAATCTGGATGCTTTTAAACTCTTGGCTCAAGCTGTGACCTTGGATATAGTTTCACTATGTAAGTATTTATTATATTCTTCCACTTATGACATTTAATGTGAGAAAAATCAGTTACGTTTATAAATACACTATAAAAATTGGCAAAAAAATTTGCTTTTAATATGTAATTAAATTCGTCAAAGTTAAAAGAATTTGGTACATTTCACTGTTAAATATGAGTAGCAATGAATTTTTTGTTGTTTAGTGACATTAGTTATTTGTTGTTATTGCCTATTTTATACGGTAAATGATAAGTTATTATTTTCTAACATAACTTTTATAGTGAATATGCTTGAAATTAACTATTCACATAGTGTTTAATACAATTAAATTTTAATTCTCAACTTCTTGAAATAATTATGTAGTTGTATGTGATGAATTCAATGAAATCTTAGCAAAGAAGGAGCATGTCTTTTTCTACAAAGGCCACTAAATGAGGAAATTCTGAATTACTTGTGGCAATTTGTATTGAGGAGAAAAATAGAAAGAGAGAAAGCAAGAAAAAGATCGGAAGATGGAGATAATATGATTGCTAATGTTGTTGATACAAATAAAATTGATGGAGATAATGAATAATTATCTAAAGAAACAAATGATGTGCCTAATCCTGAGGAACATAGAAATAATATTCATGAAGTTGAAGACAATATCGTACCGAATGGAAAATACAAGCGGAGGAGTTGATACAAAAGCTTGGACCTCTTGGTTGCTAACCTACCCAATTCATATGACATCGAGTTTGATCAAGTTTATTATGATGATTAGGTTAGTGCTTCAATCTAGTTTGATATTATATATATTTTTTGTTTGATTGTTGGTATTAGCTAAAATCAATATATATTGAAAGCAATTTTTTAGATTTGTTATCCATATAAAATGTGGGATTAAATTCCATTTTTTTGGTGTGTCATTGGGATTAGAATCTCTTATATCCTTTTTATTGAGTTAAACGACTCCTTGGTAAATTGAATATGTTTTGATGAAATTTTTTCAGTATTATGAAGTTAAGAATTGTGGAACAAATCAACTTTGGCCTAAATGTGAAAGAAATCATTTTCTACTTTTTTCTTTGAAAAAATAAACATTTTATATTTTGATCATTTAACACCGAATTATTTCTTTAAGAAATATCAAACATGTATTATCTTATAGTTTATCTTAAATCTACTTATGCAGGTGGTAGCGACTCAGAGTATTATGTTTCCAAGAACAACAAATTGTTTTGATGATTTGTCAACATGATGATCCAATGTTATCGAAACTATAAGTGACAACTCTCATAAGGGATCTTTGCTATTACAAATTGTTTTTTTGAGTGAAAATTGCATTTTTTTTGGAGACTATTTTGTTTCGAATGACTTGGGTTGTTGCAACCAATGGTATTTTATTTTTGTCTATCCATTTGAAGATTATATGCTTTCTTTATTTTCTTTATTTGGGATTATAATTTTGTTTAGTATCAAATTCACTTATTATGGCATTCCATAACCTTTTGGTTGATTAATTAAATGTTATATGTGAGATCAATTATTTATGGGATTAATCTCATCTCAATTTAGCATAATATTTTGGGTACATTAACATTAATGAAATACGTTTTTATTGCACTTAATTGGATTTGAGGTAATCCCTATGGAGATTTTCTTCAAATTTTAACTGATCAATTATTTACATCACAATGTTCACATCAGAAATTAAGTAATACATTGAACATTTTTCTATACTATTGATTGCTCACAACTTAAATTTTATTATTTCAATATGAAGATCAACTTTGGCCTTGCAAATCTCTACACGTATTGTTTATTTCACTCACATTCTAGTAATCTTGTTTATTGCTCTCACATTTCTTACCTGATGACTCAATTTTGTTTGCTTAATTGAGCATTCACTCTTCACTTGAACATTTCTTATTTGAGCACAACAACTACTCAAATGAACCGCCTATATTTATAGGTGATGAGGGAAATATCTAGTCTAGGTATTATTAACCTCTTCTAAAATGTATCTAACTTCATTTTTCTAGAATTAAACCTCTAGTTATTTTTGGAGTTGTTCTTTTTAGACTTCTCACTCTAAAACTTTTATTCTTAATTCTTCTTTAAACTGACTAGAATTTCTTGCACATTATAGAATCTTTATTCTCCTGACGATTACCTCGATAATGACATTTTAAATAAAAATATTGTCAATGTAATTAGATGTAACACTGTCACGCCCTCAGCCTACACCCAGGACGTAGCTGTCACTCGATAATCATTGTTGGTTCCCAAGAGAATCCATGGTCTGGCTCAATATTCAGCAGAAGACTTACTCATAAATATAAGAACTCAAAAGTAACTCAACTCATAACAAAACAATTTAACTCAAGTCTCAAGATGATTAACTCAGAATATTTAAAAATATTCAAACTGGCCACAAGAGGAAACTCAAGTCTTAAACATTAACAAAATGAAAATGGAAAAGACTCCTCAACTACTATTGTCTATGAAGCCTCTAATACTATGAGTGATGTCGAGACAAGACCCACAATCATCTGAACAAAACTGAAATAATAGAAATAAATGAGGGATCCTCTAGAAGCAATGAGGCTCACCAAACGATTTTGGGACTGCAAGTGGTATCAACGGGGTGCCTGTTGATGACCCTTAATTCTATTATCTGCATCATAAATGATGCAAGCCAAATGCCGTCAGTATATTGAATGTTCGAGCATTCAAGGTGAAATCTAAAACAACCACATAATCTTGAGCCAATAAAAAGGAAGAACATAGTCACCTTTTCTCAACTTAACTCAACTAAAGTCAACGCTACTCAAAGATAGTCAACTCAGAAATGCTCAACTCAGTTTAATATAAAAGCAACAATAAAGATGCATTATACAGAAATCTTTTAAAAAAACAAATAATAACTCAATGTATTTAAAAATACAATAATATGTTTTTACTCTTATTTGGAATATTATCTAACTGACAGCCATCACTATGAGCTATATGATGATACAACGTCTCGCCCACGCTGCCAGAACTGTCTTATACCTTGCCAGAGTATCAGACATCCTCAACAAAGTGGATCCACTAAGCTATACTTTAAAAGCAATAATGAATCGTCTAAAAAGTATGACCCTTTTTACCCATGTTGGCATACATGGATTATGAGGACTTTGAGTTGTCTAAAATCATCCCCATATCGGCGCTCAATACTGCTCCCAATAATATAAGTCATGCTCATATGTTTGAAAATATTTCCTCACCCTCCTACTTTGAGATTATTACTCAAAAGGTTATATTAAAAGAGATTATACTCCAAAACCCCTCATGAACTCATTTGGAAATCAAGGTTTCCTCCTAATTTTAAATGTAAAACATTTACTCTTTGCAATACTTCGTTCCCTTATATTCATTTTGAAAGTGCTCGTCTTAAAACAATTTTAAAAGTTTGCTAAAGACTTCTCCAAATGAATCAAAAGAACAACCTCGAACTTTTTTCTTAACTCTATATTGAATTTGAAATGTGAATTCAAGAATTAGGATTTGAATATATAGAATATGTCAATGATTAATGGAGTTTAGATAGTTGATAACAAGAAACGAGTGAAGACACAAATTTGGAGAGCATAGGCGGGATGTGGAGAAGGATTAAGTATTTGGTTGCAAATTAATTTTTGAGATAGATGACTTTGTTTCCTCTCCGCGATGCGGAGAGGGAGTACTCAATTGGGTTCTCGAAATCTGAGGCGCCTCTGACACGGATCTGGGCGCATTTATTTTCCCAATCTTTTCTTCTTCTCGATTCAACACATACCCACTAAAACTCTATGGTCAAAATTCACAAATTCTCATATCCCAGAACACTTTCAGTGAAACCCACACAAAGAACAAACAATTTACTCAACTCATTGGCAAACTCATACATCAAGAACTCAAAACGACACTCCATTACCAATTTAATTCATAAACTCAACAATTCAACATGAAGAATGAATTCATGGGTAAAGATTACATGATTGGCGTAAAGGAGAAAAAAAAATTACTATAGAAGCTTACATACCTCGGAGGAATCGAATCCTTGACGAAAATCCTCAAATTCGAAGAGCGCTTGAACTTTCACCCTTTTTCTCCTATTGAACTTTTCCATAGTTTCTTGAACGATTTAAAATGAATCCTAATTTGCCCAATCTGATTAGATCCCTTAAGTTAGGTGGGAAAAACGTTTTACACTAGTGGGGTATGGAAAAGACCAAAATACCCCTCCTAAAAATGGATTACTTTCCTTAACTGGACAGGTTGTACTTAAATGGGCATATCTCTCTGATTCAAACTTGGAATTTAGAAAACTCGTTGGCGTTGGAAAGAGGACTCAGACACCTTCCATTATTTTTCTTATTGGCCACCTAAAACATCTTGTACGGAAAGGTATGGCCATATGAAGTTGACTCAAAACTCACAAATTGAAGACTAACTTGCCCAATTCTCAATTTAACTATATCTAGTTTGGCTCTTTCTAAGTTTAGTTCTTTTTAAGACTGAGGTGTTACAATATCTCCCCCTTGGGAACATTCGTCCTCGAATGAAATTATTCTAATTAGAACTATGGGTGGCAACATCTAACACCCAACATGCAATTTAACACAACATAAGATATCATTTTAAAGAGTGTTTTACAAAAGTCTTACCTTGGTCTGGAATTTATTTAGAAGAAAATGAAATGAGGATATCACTTCTTCATATCCTCCTCGGCCTCCAAATAGCTTGCACAAAAAATGGATTTCTCCATAAAACCTTGACTGATGCTACTTTCTTTGTCCTCAACTTGCGAACCTGACAATCAAGTATCTCAATTGGTATCTCCTCATAAGATTGGTTGTCCTTCATACCAATATTTTCAGTAGCTATAATAAATGAAGGATCGACTATACACTTCTTCAACACAGAAATGTGAAACACCGGCTGGACCGCTACTAACTCTAGTGGTAGTTGCAACTCGTAGGCTATATTGCCAATCCTCTTGGATATCCTGTAAGGACCAATATATAGGTGAATGAGTTTTCCTTTCTTACCAAATCTCATAACACCCTTCATGGGTGAAGCTTTCAAGTAAACCCAATCATCCACCTCAAACACCAAGTCTTTTCTCCTAATATCTATATAGGATTTCTGACAACTCTGAACTGTTTTCAACCTTTCTTGAATAGTCTTCACCTTCTCCATAGCTTGGTGAGCCAAGTTTGGTCCTATCAACCAAACCTCACCAACCCCATACCATCAAATAGGATATCTACATCTTCTCCCATAATGAGACTCATAGGGAGCCATTTGGATGCTAGAGTGACAACTGTTGTTGTAAGAAAACTCAATGAGAGGTAAGTGAACATCTCAGTTACCCTTGAAGTCGATCACACAAGCCCTCAACATATCCTTTAAAGTCTGAATCATACGATCTGCTTGACCATCAGTCTGAGGATGAAAAACAATATTAAGGTTCACCTTCGAACCCAAACATTTCTAGAAAGACTTCCAAAACTACATCGTGAATTGCATCCCTCTATCTAAAATAATAGACACAGGAACTCCATGAAGTTAGACTATCTCTCGGTATATAACCTGGCATAATCCTCTGTTGTATCGGTGGTCTTTACCGGCAAGAAATTGGCTGATTTATTCATCCGATCTGCAATCACCCAAATGATGCTTCTTATGAGACCGCGACAAACTAGTAATGAAATCAATATTGGTCATCTCCCACTTCCATTCTGGAAGATCTATGTTCTGAGCAATACCATCAGGCCTTTTGTGCTCTACCTTGACTTGTAGGCAATTCGGCCACTTAGCAACAAGCACTGCAATACACCTCTTCATGCTACTCCACCAATATACTTTTCTCAAGTCACAATATATATTTGTGGAACTAGGATGGATAGTGTATCTAAAACTATGAGCTTCCTATATGATCCTCTCTTGGAGTTCATCCACATTTGGTACACACAATCTACATTGATACCTCAACACACCATCTCCCCCTTGTTCAAAAGTCATCACTTTCTGCTTATGAACATTTGCCTTCAATTCAAGCAGAACAGGGTCCTGGTCTTATTTCTCTTTCATTTCAGATACTAGTGATGATTCATCCCTATTCATCACCACCACTCCGCCTTTATTGGAATCCATTAACTGGACTCCCAATCTTGCAAGTATGTGCACATCTTTTTCTAATTCTTTCTTTCCATCCTCAACATGGGCGATACTTCCTATAGACAATCTGCTCAAAGCATCAGCAACACCATTAGCCTAACCTAGGAGATATAGAATACTCATATCATAATCCTAGAGTATTAAGTAACTCCAACCACCTCCTCTATCTGAGATTAATCGCTTTTTGATTAAATACATACTGGACACTCTTGTGATCATTGAAAAAATCTACATGACCACCATAACGATAGTGATGCCATATTTTTAAAGAAAACACTACAACAGCCAACTCTAGATCATGAGTTGGGTAATTCTTCTCGTGAATCTTAAGTTGTGTGGAGGCATAAGCTAAAACCTTGAAGTACTCCATCAATACATAACCTAGTCAAACTTTGGACGCATCACAATACACAACAAAGCCTTGTGTACTTTCTGGTAAGTCAACACTGGGCAATTGTCAACCTAGTTTTCAATTCCTGAAAGCTCTTCTCAAAAGATTCAAACCATTGAAACTTTGTTGTCTTCTGAGTCAACTTAGTCAACAGGGTTGAAATAGATGAGAACCCCTAGACAAACCTCCTATAATAACCAGTCAATACCAAGAAACTCTTAATATCAGTTGGACATGTGGGTTTAGGATAGTTCTGCACTACCTCAAACTTTTGAGTATCAACTCAAATCCCTTCACCAGAAACAATATGACCTAAGAACACCACTGACTTAAGACAAAACTCACACTTAGAAAATCTGGTATACAATTCCTTATCCTTTAGAGTTTGGAGAACTACTTTGAGATGACTAGCATGATCTTCCTCATTCCTCGAATAAAGGAGAATGTCATCAATGAATACGATAACAAACATATCAAGATAGGGCTTAAACACTTTGTTCATAAGGTTCATGAACATTGTAGGAGCATTAGTCAACCCAAAAGACATGACAAAAAAACTCATAATGACCATAGCAGGTCCTAAAAGGTGTCTTTCGAATATCACTCTCTCTTACCCTCAACTGATGATAGCCAGATCTAAGGTCTATCTTAGAAAAGCAAGTGGCACCCTAAAGTTGATAAAAAAGATCATCAATTCTCAGAATAGGATACTTATTCTTGATAGTTACCTTGTTCAATTGGCAGTAATAAATACACATCCTAAGTGAACCATCTTTCTTCCTCACAAATAATATCAGAGCACCCCAAGGTGAGACACTTGGTCGATTGAAGCCATTTTCAAGAAGGTCTTTCAACTGCTGTTTTAACTCTTTCAACTCAGCTAGAGGCTTTCTATATGGTAGAATAAAGATAGGATGAGTATCTAGAAGAATACCTATGCTGAAGTCTATTTCTCTCTCAGGAGGGACTTCGGGAAGATCATCTGGAAAGACCTCTAGAAACTCACTCACAACTGGAACTAACTGAATAGGTGATGTTTCAACAGTGGATTCATTAACTTGAACTAAGTGAAAGATACATCTCTTCGAAATTAACTTTCTGTCCATAAGATACGAAATAAAGTGATACTTAAGGACTGCTAAACTACTCCTCCTCTCAATAAGTGGCTCATTAGGAAACAGGAACTTAACTACTCGAGTTCTACAATCAAATGAGGCATAGCAAGCATGAAGCCAATCCATACCTAGAATAGCATCAAGGTTCAAAATATCTAGCTTAACTAAGTCATCCATGGTGTCCTTGCGATTGACTTAAATGGTACAATCACCATAAACTCTCTCAGCTAGAGTAGACTCACAATGAGGTATGGACATACAGAAGGGCTCAAGAAGCCGCTCAAGAATGATATCAAATCTCATAACAATATATAGTGTCACAAAACATAGACTCTCACCTGGATCAAGAAATGTATATATATCAAAAGTAAAGAATATGATCATACCAGTGACAACATCATGTGAATTCTCTTGCTCTTGGCGACTGGTGATAGAATACACATGGTTTGCTCATTTGTCTGTCCCTAGAGTAGCTCCTCCAAGTGTGGCTCTGTCTGGCGGAGCCATCAAAGAAGATTGGGCTCTATTGCCCTATTATCATTATCCTGCATGTTCTTAGGGCAGTCTCTCATGAAGTGACCTACTTGACCACAATAGAAACAATGAGTGGATCCTTGACGACACACTCATGGGTGGTTTCTACCACACTTAGCACATGCATGAGTCCAATTTCCTCCTTATGCCATAATACCTTGAGATTGTGCAGGTCTAGCTCTGAAGTTCTGAGAATTATGATTATTAAACTCACCTTTGTTCCTTTGTGAGGGTGCACTAGAAGATGATGAAGCAGGTCCATTTGGCTTTTGTTGAAAAGATGACTGGTTCACATTACTCTTCTGTTGTCCACACACATTTCCTATTATTGTAGCCTTTACGTTCCAAAACTCTTCTTTATCTCTCAGCCTATCCTCCTCAACCTGTTGCACATGGATCATCAACCTTTCTCTGTCCATTTCTTCTATCAGCATAGCTAACTTGCCCCTCTTACTTTACAAGTGAGATAACCGAGATACAAACAGACTCGTCCTGCTCCTCATGTTAGCAATAATCTCTGGAGCATAGCGGGACAATTCAGTGAACTTGAGATTATACTCATGCACACTCATGGATTCATGCTTAAGAGTGAGGAATTATCTTACCTTTTCCTCTCTCAGTTCAAGGGGGAAAGAAACGCCCCATAAAGGCCTCTTCTAACACAGATCAAATCATAATTGGTGCCCCTTCAACTCTACTCTTCTTCCATTGGTTGTAGCAAACTCTAGCAACACCCTTCAATTGGTATGTAGCTAGTTCCACACGCTCAACATCTGCAATATGCATCACCTCAAACACTTTCTATGGTTCTTCCACAAAGTTTTTTGGATCCTCACTGACATTTGAACTAGTGAAGTATAGAGGATTCATCGTTAAGAACTCACGGATCCTGGATGTATCAACCACATTTTGTCAATTCCCTCTTTCTTTCCCAGCTTGGTTGGTCACAAATTGACTTAACATCTGGATAGCATCTTGAAACTTAGTATTAGTGACCTCTCATTGGGGTTGCACTTCTAGTGCTTTGGGCACCCCTTAATCCTGAGGATAAGAATTCCTTATAGCTGGACGACCTCGAGCAACTCTTCATGGAGGCAAGATCCGAAAGATACGTGCTAGCACGAATAACAAAGAAACTTTTATAGATTTGAACTCTATCGCACCAAAAGATTATGAAAGAAGTGAAATAGTTTCTAAATGTCACTGCCTCCTAATTATAGATGTGGCATGCTTCACACCGATAACTAAGACTCTATAGACACTACTTCGTAGACACCTTAGGACTCATGAACTCTATGTTCTGATATCAAGTTTATCATACTCTAAGCCTATAGCCTGGGCATAACTGGCACTCGAGAACTATTGATGGTTCCCAAGCGAACCCTTGCCTTGCTCAATACTCAGCGAAAGACATACTCATAAATGTAAGAATTCAAAAGTACCTCAATTCATAACAAAACGATTTAACTCAAATCTCAAGATGATTAACTTTAAAAATATTCAAACTGGCCATAGAGGAAACTCAAGTCTTAAACATTAACAAAATGAAAATGGAAAAGACTCCTCAACTACTACTGTATGTAAAGCCTCTAACACTATGAGGGATGTCAGGACAATACCCCCGATCATCCTAGCAAAATTGAAATTATAGAAATAAATGACGGATTATCCGAAAACAAGGAGGCTTACCAAATGATTTTGGGACTGCAAGTGGTATAAATGGGGCGCTTGTTGATGACCCTAATTTCCTGTATATGCATCATAAAAGATGCCGGCCAAATGGCGTTAGTACATTGAATATACGAGGATGCAAGGGGAAATATAAAACACAGACAAAGTTTAAACTGATAAAAAGGAAGAACATACTCACCTCATCGGAACTCAACTCAACTCAACTCAAGGCTACTAAAAGATACTCAACATACTCAACTTAGAAATGCTCAACTCAGTTTAATATAAAAAAATAAAATAAAAATGCATTATACAGAAAGCTTTTAAAATAGTAGATAATAAATCAATGTATTTAAAAATACAATAATAGTCTTTTACTCTTATTTGGGAGATTCTCTAACTGACAGCCATCACTATGAGCTATGTGATGATACAGCATCTCGCCCACGCTGCCAGAACTGTCATATACTTTGCCAGAGTATAAGATATCCTCAACTAAGTTGATCCACTAAGCTATGCTTTAAAAGAAATGAGGAATCATCTAAAAAGTACGACCCTTTTTACCCACGTAGGCATACATGGTTTATGAGGACTTTGAGTTGTCTGAACTCGTCCCCATATTGGTGCTCAATACTACTCCTAATAATATAACTCATGCTCATATGGTTAAAAATATTTCCTCACTCTTAAACTTTGAGATTATTACTCAAAAGATTCTCTTAAAAGAGATTATACTCAAAAACTCCTTATGAACTTATTTGGAAATGTTACTAAAATGTTGACATATTGAATACCTCAAAATGCTGACATACAAATCTGGAAATGCAACCCTTATATACTGATAAAGTAACATTCAAAACTAGACCATGATTATCTAGTTAACTGACCAAGCAAGGGTAATTTATGAACAAAGAGAATCTACACAACCAAGGTTCTGAGTTTCATGCAAGGAAATAAACAAAATTTCCAAGAAACATGATATTTCGATTTAGGATACTACAACATCTAAGTCACACAAAATACCCAAGATTTTAGAAACCCTAAGGCTAAACAAGATATAGAAGATTAAGGAACTGACAGAGAACTAGTTGATTAAAGGAACCCACTAGTGAAATCCTACATACTATTTGAAGTTGCCCCAATAGCTAATTCCCTCCAATTGGCTGTTGACCTTCACCTACGATCCGTAGGTCTAACCATGGACCGGACTGGTCCATCGTGGGTGGGATTAGAGACCATCAGCATGTGGGCCTTTATGATAGAACCCCACCTACGATCCGTGGGTGGTTCCATCGAAATTGGCACCATGTTTTCTAAAAATTAGGATTTTCTTCATTTTGAGGTTCGAGGTGTTACATTATCTCAACCTTGGGAACATTCATCCTTGAATGAATTATAAACAAGCTGAGCATGAAGGGAATGAGATATAATCTCTTCCACTAAGTACTAGAAACTGATATATAACTTAATTGAGTTCGAAGAACATGCAAATATGCTGAAATGGAAGAATAACTGAGGGAACAAGATACTGAGACTATTCTTTCACAAGAGTAAACTGAGAGACGTGAGAGGAACTATTACCTTAAGATGAAATGGAATTGGAAGGAAATAGATGAGGATACTTGGCCTTTATGGCTGCTTCCGAAGTAGCCCCCTCTACGGACTGACTCCTCCATAAAACCTTCACTAAAGCAACTTCTTTGTTTCTCAACCTACGAACCTGACGCTCAAGAATCTCTACTGGAACCTCTTCATAAGTGAGACTATCCTTCACAGCCACACTCTCTAATGGTATTATTGATGCCAGATCACCCATAAACTTCTTTAACAAGGAAATGTGAAAGACTGGATGAACTGCTTCTAGTTCTGCTGGCAACTCTAACTTGTATGCCACATTACCAACCCTTTTATGTATTCTATAAGGACCTATATATCCAAGACTGAGCTTCCCTTTCTTGCAAAATCTTATCATCCCCTTCATAGGTGATATTTTCAGAAAACCCAATTATTAATTTCAAAATCTAAGTCCCTTCTCCTCAAATCTACATAGTACTTCTGATGACTCTGAGTTGTCTCAAGTCTATCCTTGATGAGATGAACTCTTTCAATAACTTCATGAACCGAATCTGTCCCAATAAATGTTTTTTCACCTACTTCAAACCAACCAATCGGGGACCTTCATCTACGCTCATATAGTTCCTCATACGAAGTAATCTGAATACTAGAATGGAAACTATTGTTGTCGGCGAACTATATAAGAGGTAGGTGATCATCCCAACTACCCTTGAAATCGATCAAGCAAGCTATCAACATATCCTCTAAGGTATGAATGGTATGTTCTGCCTAACCATCCATATATGGATGAAATGATGTACTAAGATTTACCTCAGTACCAAGACCTTTCTGAAATGATTTCCAGATTTGAGAGTTAAACTGAGGACCTTTATCTGAGATGATAGACAAAGGAACACCATGTAACTTTACTATGTCATAAATGTAGAGTTTGGTATAGTCCTTCGTTGAATCTATAGTCTTAACAACCAAGAAGTGAGCGGACTTAGTAACTACCTCCACTATCACCCAAATGGAGTCATGTTGTCTGCGAGTATGAGGTAAACCCGTAATGAAGTCCATGTTTATCACTTCCCACTTCCATCTAGGAATGTTACTCTCTTGTGTCATACCTCATGTTTCTAATGTTCTACCTTAACATTCTGATAGTTTGAACCTTAGTTAAAAAATCTACTATGTCCCTCTTCATACCGTTCCACCAAAATACTTCTCGTAGACCACGGTACATCGTAGTGGCACCTAGATGAATGGAATACCTAGAGTTATGAGCTTCTGTAAGAATCTGCTGCCTCAACTCACTCACATTAGAAACACATAAGCGACCCTGGTAATGAAGCACACCATCTCCCCCTTGGGAGAAAACCTAAACTTTCTACTGATGAACTGCACCTTTCAACTGAAGTTATATATGGTCACTATCCTATTTTCCTTAACCTCCCCTATCAAGGAAAATTCTGATCCATTTGGAATTATCTGATGTGTCCGTAAGGCATTCTCCTAAGTAATCAAGTCGATGAACAACTTTTGCTAACTCTTTCCTTTCATCCTCAACATGTGCTACACCACATATAGAAAATCCGCTGACCGCATCAGCCACTACATTAGCCTTTCCCGGATTGTAAAGCAAATTCATGTCATAGACTTTGAGGAATTCAAGCCATCTCCACTGACGAAGACTCAACTCTTTCTGGGTGAACAAATACCAAAAGCCCTTATGATCTGTGACCACATCAACATGAACACCATAGAAGTAGTGTCTCATAATATTTAGGGGAATTACTATCGCTGCACACTCGAGGTCATAAGTTAGGTAGTTCTTCTAATGTACCTTAAGCTGTCTAGAAGCATAAGTTATGACCTTACCTCGCTGCGTCAACACAAAACCTAGGCCGACCCTAGATGCATCACAATAAATCACATAATCGTCTGAGCCGTCTGGAAGAGTCATGATCGGAGTTGTAGTCAACTGAGTATTCAGCTCTGAGAAGCTCTTCTCACACTCATCTGACCATTGAAACTTGACCTTTTTCAGAGTAAACTTGGTCAATGGGGAAGCTATGGATGAAAATCCTTCAACAAACCTCTTGTAATACCCGACAAACCCAAGAATCTTCTGATATATTTTAGGGAGGTGTGTTTGGGCCAGCGCTGTACTACCTTAATTTTCTGAGAATTCACTCAAATCCATTTGTTGGATACCACATGACCAAGGAAAGCAATAGAATGTAACTAGAATTCACATTCGCTAAACTTAGCTAATAATTGGCGATCTTTGAGAGTTTGCACAACAACTCTCAAATGAGTCGCATGCTCCTCCTCATTCCGAGAATAAATAAGGATATCATCAATAAAGACAATGACAAACAAGTCCAAATACTATTTGAACACCTTATACATTAAATATATGAAAGCTGCAAGAGCATATTTTAGTCCAAAAGACTTAACTACAAATTTATAATGATCATACTGAGTTTTGAAAGTTGTCTTCGGAATGTCACTATCTCTGACTCTGAGGTCTATCATGGAAAAGTAACTAGCACCCTAAAGCTGGTCGAACAAGTCGTCAATCCTGGGAATGAGATACTTATTCTTGATGGTGACTTTGTTCAACTGTCGATAGTGAATGCACATTCTGATAGAACAATCTTTCTTTTTCACGAACAACACTCGAGCACCCCATGGAGAGATACTAGGTCTGATAAAGACCTTTTCTAGAAGGTCTTTCAACTGCTCATTCGATTTCTTAAGCTCAACTGGAGCCATTCTGTAAGGAGGAATCAAAATGGGATGGGTATTTGGAAGGAGATCTATTCTGATGTTGATTACCTTTTCGAGAGAAACTCCAGGAAAATCTTTTGGAAATACTTGTGGAAACTCATTTACTATTGGGACTAACTCAAGAGTTGGGGTTTTGGAGTTTAAATCCTTAACCCAAACAAGATGATAGACATACCCTTTGGAAATCATTTTTATGACCTTAAGGTAAGAGATGAATCGACCTAAAGGCACTAAGATACTACCCTTCCACACTTAGATTGTCTCATTTGGAAACTGAAACCGAACGATCCTACTCCTACAATCGACTGAGGTATAACAAGAATGTAACCAATCCATGACTAGAATGATATCAAAATCTACCATTTCTAACTCTACAAGAAATGCTGAGGTGAATTTCTGAGAGACTGTGACATCGCAATTTCTATATACCCATCAAGCTATAACTGGATCACCAACGAGAGTAGAGACTGACAAGTGTTCTGAGAGAGTTTCTAGACTTACACTAAAGTTTACCGCTATATACGGAGTTACAAAAGACAATGTATCCCCTGGATCTAACAATGTATAAACATCTAAATGAAAGACCCATAACGTACCAGTGACCATATCAGGAGAATCTTCCTGGTCTTGGCGTGCCTGGAGAGCATACAACATGTTCTAGCGTTGACGGCCACTTGTACTAGATGAAGCACATTACTGAGTTGGGCGACCTGCTGGTGCTGCTGGAGCTGTATACTGAGCCCTATTGTTGTTACCTTCTTGCCCCATCCTGGCAGAAGGGCAATCCTTAAACCTTCCTGGAGCTGCCTTACCTGCAAGACACTGGCTCGGATGGTTCTTACCACACTTTGGACAAGTTGGATAAGTCATGTTACCTGAAACACTCTTTTTAGACTTAGATCCTGATGCCTTACCTTTCTTATCCTGTCAAAACCTGGGGGATGGAGCACTAGCTAATGAAGGTGTTGGGGCTGTAGACCGCTGCTGAAACTGTGAGCGATTCCCACCGTCCAACTTGTGTTGTGAGTATTCATAGTTTTCGGTTCTTGCCTTTTTTTATCCTTAGCCAATTCGCTAAGCTTATCTCTCTCAACCTTCTGAGAATGAGTCACTAGTGTGGAAATATACATATCCCCTAGAAGCATAGCATTCATGCACTCAGTCTTCACCAGATCAGATACCCCAATAAAGAACTTAATGTATGGAGCATACCTGGAGAGCTGGTTGAACTTCATTTCGTACTCTTGGACCGACATAGAACCCTGCTTATAGTTCATAAACTCGTGTGCCTTTCCTTATCTCAACTCTCTTGGGAAGAACCTGTCTAGGAAAGCTACAGTAAAACAATCCCAAGTCACAGGAGCTGCATTTACACCCTTATTATCCTTCCACTGAGTAAACCAGATATGAGCCACATCATTAAGTTAATAGGATGTCAACTCAAAACTCTCAGCTCCAGTGACTTGCATTACTCCAAGAACTTTATTGACTGAACTTTATTGACCTTATCAATGAAGTTCTATGGGTCTTCACCAACCTTTGACCCTAGAATCTCCGGCGGATTCATCTGCTCAAAGACTCAAACCCTAGCTACAACAGATTCACCATTAGTGTTAGTAGGAACTGGGACCTCCTAATTATTCTAATTGGCCACACTCTGAGCCAAGAGCTGGATCGTATTCCGAAATTCTACATCTGTAACCTCATGGTTCGGGACTGGAAGAGATGCATTAGCATTTTGTGTATAAGCTTTATGAGGAGGCATGATTTGAAATGCATAATGACGAATTAGAAAGGAGAAGTTGGATTATACCCACGCACGATAAGAATATAAAGAAAGTGAAGTTTTTTCTTAAAACACTTCATAGCCTCCCTTTCATAGATGTGGTGCACTTCCATCCATGAAAGAGACTCTACTTAGTGCAGATTTCATACATCATATGACCTCTTAACCAAATGCTTACATAACATGTTTGTCATGCCCCAGGTCTACCCCCTTGACATGAGACCTAGGATTAGGATTGTCCCCAAGCTAAACCTGTGGTGGCATATCATAAACATAATGAGAGATACTAAATAAAATAGATAATACACGAAAGCAAAAATGGTGGATAACTAAAGGTGGGGAAAAACCCAACTAGTCTAAATATATAAAATATACTAAGAGTTTAGTGATAACTGACGACAACTTAACAACTCAAGTTGAATTGATTACTATGTCTGAAAAAGCCTCTAACTGAGTTGAGTTGTTGGGACATGCCCCCCAACTAACTCTAACAAAAACTGAAATTGAAATGTAAAGACTAAAATGAAAGCATGTATATTGAAGTCAATTATTTGTTTCTTTGTTAAACTAAATTAATGATGCAACAGGAAAATGAGTTTTAAACAAGGATCAACTACAAGTGGAAATGTCGTAAATCATGTATAATAGGGAAAGATGATAAAGTTTCTCAAATTTTAATACCTTTCTTTCCAAGTTATAAACACCTTGGAACCCTCGCATCTCAAATGGTACGATAAGTTTCTACACGAGTTAAAAGGAAACTAATGATTCTTTTGCTAGAGATAATACGAAAGAAACAGATAATTGACTTCCAGATAAACCAAAATACCTGAAGTGTGATCACTCACCACTAAAGCTGCTGAATGCAGATCGAGAATCGATCTAAGTGCGGTTAGAATGCTGAGTACCTAAACCTACATCATGAAAGCATGCAGCGCAGAGTATGCGTCAGTACTTGGAATATACTGAGCATGCAGAATATAGATACTAAGATGAACAAATATATGTATGCTGAAACAAGGAATAACTGAGCAATACTGTAAAACAAAGCAAAAATGTAAATACTGAAAAAGATAACTAAATGCAATGACCAAGTGCGAATCATGAACTTGACATGCTAAACTGAATACTGAAGTATCTACTGAAAACCTAGTCAAATGCACTAGGAGTCTGACTGTGGGAGCTACTATTAACCAACATAAAATCACATGAGCTAAACGTAGAGTTTGATGTATACGCCCCATCAAAAGGACCCAATATACCTTGCCAAGGGTATAAAGGCATGACTGGCATGATCACTAAATCTAATGCCCAAAAAAGGGGATTTATACTCCTACGGGGGCACGTAGTTCTGGGACAATGAGGGTATGTTGAACCCTAGTCCAAGTCGGTGCTAAGTTTACTCCCAACTAAATATGTATATGACTCTAATGTAACTTAAATGTTAATATATTGAATAACTTAAAATACTGACATGCCAATTTTGGAATGCAACACTTATATACTGGTAATGTAACATTCAAAACTGGAGCATGATTATCTGGTTAACTGACCTAGCAAGTGTAATTCATGAACTAAAAGAATCTACACAACAAGGGTTCTGAGTTTCATGAAAGGAACTAAACAAGTTTTCCAAGAAACATGCTATTTCAATTTAGGACACTACAATAGCTAAATCACAATAAATATCCAAGGTTTTAGAAACCCTAAGTCTAAACAAAATATAGTAAATCAAGGAACTGACTTAATTCTATGGACCTAGTAGGTGAAAGGAACCCACTAGTGAAATCTCGCATACTTGGTGACGTAATTCATGGAGAAATCATTCGATTTGGGTCTAAAACTCGAAGAACATTGTTGCTTGTTCTTTGGAGGTTTGGTCGACTTTGTCCTCTTCTTTTTGCTCAAAGTTTCGATGATTTTTGGAGAATGACGGTTCTGGGTAAGTTTGACTAAGTTCTTAGGCTTAGACTAGGTAAAACGACGTAGTTTAGGCAGTAAACGACGTAGTTTAAGGTCCCCTAACACATACAAAAAAGACCTAAATGACCCTAACTTAAAATCTAACAAAGTTCATCCACGGAGGGACCTACGGACAGTCGTTTGGACTACCAACCGTCTTTCATGGTCGTGGCTCGTGGTCTTCCCGACATGGCTTCACTAAAACGAGCATAACTTTTTACTCAGTGCTGGTATTTTAGCAAACTCGGTGGCATTCTAAAGAGGATTCAATTATATTTAATTTTATAGGTTATAGGCCACCTAATTCATTTTGTTCTAAAATATATGACCATTTGAAGTTGACCCAACAACTAATTCACTCCAATTGGGAACTGACCCTCACCTACGGTCCGTAGGTCAAACCACGGACCGTACTAGTCGATCATGGGTGGTATAAGAGACCATCAACATGTGAGCCTTAACAAAAGAACCCCACCTACGGTCTGTAGTTCTACCTACAGTCCGTGGGTGGTTCTGTCGGTACTGGCACCAGTTTTTCTGAAAAAACTAGAACTTTCTTCATTTTGAGGTCCAAGGTGTTACAAATATGCATAATATTCCACTTATGAGATGAATAGTAGAAACCTAAAATCTTGAATTATAACTCAAAGTCAATAGTCAAGAACCAAAGTTATGATTTCTCTCAAAATTCAAGAATAAATCAAATGACTTCTTTTCTTTATGTATCAAACGAGAAAACAAGAAAAAAATGTAATAGAAAACCTAGGAAAAGTATGTACAGTCATTAAAAACCTATCGTAAGCAAACTATGAAAACACCCTTCGACAACTTCCAAGGACACCATCGATGGATCGTAGATGGTTTCATGGGTCGTGGACTCCTCTTGTAGAAATAAGTAAAATCTTCAAGGGTGGGTCTTTTTTCACAAACAAGATCTATGATCCATGGAAGCTTCTGTGGATCATGGTCCTCATTCGTAGATCAAGTCTCTTTTGCATACCTGTTGTATCTTACCTATGTTCACCATTTACGGTTCATGAACATATTTGCAGCTCATAAGTTCCAATTGAAAATCTCAAGACTTTTTTGCATACTTTATTATTCTCATCTATAATATCTATCTATGACTCGTGAATGTATTTACAAATCTTAATTTCCACTCATTAGAATCATAATTTCTTAATAGTCTCTGATTCTCATCTATGAGGTCATCTACAACTCGTAGTTCGAACCACAACTCAAGGAATATCTTCGTGAATTTCAAAAACTGACTAACATCATCTTATTTTAGTACAAAGCTTTTGAATCCTATTTCCATGCAAAATATCTACAAACCACATCAAATCTACTAAAAACACAAAAGAACTTACATCAATTCTAAGCTTTAAGTATCAAAAGTGTCGTAAAATCGCGAACATCACTTCTATATCAAAATTTCCCATCTAAGTACCTGAGTTTATTCCAATTGATTTCCAATCATTTAAAGGCCAAATGACTTTAAATTTTAAGCTCAAAAGGACATGTAAAACTACATAAATATGAAACAAATTTGGGAGGTGTTACAGAAAGTTGGGGTTGAGACTTTAACTTTTTTTATTTAATCACGTCCGTATATTATTTTGATTTTTTTATTTGGGTGGATGATTGGCTTCCCTATCTGTGGATTAGAATGTGTGTGATCAAGACCTTTGAGATTTTGGGTCATACAAAAGTTATTTTTCCTTGTAACCGAAGATGTTTCCTTGGAAATTATGTTTAAGAATCTAAAACTAAAGAGATTTTTTTTCAAGAAAACATCGCCATTCATACTAAACTAGTGAACGGAATAAATGACATAAGTATACACTGTCTTGACTTAAGAAAGAAAAAAGTAATTAATAAGTCAAATAAAAATAATATGTAGGAAAAATAAATATATCTTGGTCCTTGAGTTATACATATATTCTAGCTTTTACCACTATAAAGTTCTGACTTAACATCATTAGCCTTCAATTAAAAAAACTTGCAATAGTAATCTCTCAAACTAACAAAAGTTAAAATGTTCACAAAATTAAGAAATAAATAAAAAATAGAAAAAATTAGATATGATCCAAGGATAAATGCTCAAAGAGTTATTTATCTTAAAGTTCTTTCGGTTTCAACATAAAAATGACAACTCATTTACCAATGTCCATTGTTATTCTTTTACTTCGAAGTCTTGAGTTAATGTCTTCAAATTTTTTTGTAACTGTAATATTTTCAGTTCTTTTGGTTGAACTAATTCCTCTTGTGAGTTCTTAAATCTCTACATAGTTAATATATATTTGAAAATTAAATATGGATAAAAAAGATAAGAATACAACAAATCTATTAACTGTTGATGATCATTACTCATGAAATTTTTAATTGATAATCAATAAAAAGCTCCTCCTGATAAAAGCCTTTAACTAAACTAAAGCATAGATGTTGGTCCAAATTTTGATAGAGCAAGAAGACAAGGTGTAAAAATATATGACTCCGTTAAACATTCAACTTTCATTAGTATGAGGACCAAAACATAATGATTATATTAATTAAAGATTAATTAAGTAAAAGTGAATTATAAAAGAACTAAAAGTGGACTAAACCTATAATATAAGGACTAAACCACTATTTAAACATATTCACTGACCATTGTAATTACTATATAATTACCCCAAAAGGGTTAAATGTGTCTACAATAATTCAATCTTCTATATAGAAAATTACTTTTCTATATCTCCTCTTCTCAAATTATTGAAGGAATAGAAATTCAATGGCAATTGGTTATTATGGTATTATAGATGAAGTTCGGGTGGTGCTAGTTGATCCCGAAACAAAGCATATCACATAAATGGTTGATTTGCTGAAGTCTTATGACTACAAAGGCGACATCTCTAAAAAATATACATTCTACTCAAAACCTTTGGTTCTTTGATATAAATGAATTCGGTTTTATTACCTTTTCAAAATATATTTAATAGATATAATAATGCTTGTTGTGATTATAACATCAATTTCTTTTTAGATTTTATTTTTTGTCTAGTAAATCTGGAATTCATCTTTCTTTGTATCATAACACCATTTCTATAATTGTTAATTTTGTTTTATTAATTAATAAATGTATTTATGTGTTTATAGAAGAGCCAAATTACATTGTTTAGTCTTTTTTCCTATTATAGGCATGTCAAACATTCGATAAGCTTCCTCCATAAAAAAATATATATGAATTTTCAAAAGGGGAGGGGAGGGGGGGATTAATAATCTTATGTTAATATTTATCTCCCTCCAATTTCATTAGATTTTCTAGAAGTGCCACAATTTTCTGTTAAGTTTAATTATTTAATCAACCTGTATATATGTTTTTTACACTTGATTTTTTCTTAGAATAAGGGGAAATCTATTCTTTTATAATTGGTCGTATGACATAAAATCGGAGGAGAAGATTAATTAAATTCATCAAAAATAAATTTTTGAAGATGTAGTTATTTGAATTAAATAAATCTATCTATCACTTTAAAATATATTATTTGTATGGAGGATGCGAAACAAAATTAGGGTAACAAAGAGGGAAGAGAAAGAGCAAGATAGGAAGGGATATGATTATCATTATTATTTACCTTGAGACAACTTTTTATTTTATTTATTACAAGTAGACAAAAAAGTGGGGTTGTTTGATTTTTGTTAAAAAACACATTTTCCTTACTTATTTCCTTTTATTTTTTAATCTGATAAGGACCAAGATTACCTGAGGCTATTCAAAATGGAGCAAAAATATCCTTTGTTTGTTGTTTGACTCAAAACTACCCCTCACTTTATTTTTTAGCTCACAAATACCTCTCACTTTATTTTTTAGCTCACAAATACCTCTCAATTGAAAGGAGTTCCACCAAGTACACTAGATGAAAAACTTACCATGTGGATGTCCACATCAACATCGATCATAAAAAATTATCCAACTTAATGCCCATTGACCCACCCCGTTTAAAATCTGCCCTGCGTGAATTCTTAGTTTTCTTGGATTTCACTCAGTGCGTTGAGTGTATTTTTAGGTGAGAAAATTGTGTATGTGAGCAGTGTTCATGAAATTTGTTGGGATGTGTGAATTTGTTTTAAATTGTATTCTTACATGTATGGAGAAATATGGAACCGAAGGTGGGTGTATTGTTGGTCTTAGAATTGGTAGAACAAGGAATATGGTCTTATTTTTACTCGTTAATTTGAGGTGGATTATCAACGGGGAGGGATAGTGGGTATTAAATTGCGTAATTTTCCATGGTGGATGTTATTGTGAACTGGTCATGTGACAATTTTTTTTTCATGTGGTGTGCTTGGTGGCATTAGTAAAATTTAGGGGTATTTGTGAGCCAAAAAATAACAAACTGAGGGGTAGTTTTGAGCAAAAACACAAACGAAGAATATTTTTATTCCATTTCAGATAGTTAAGAGGTACTTTTGACCTTTTTTCATTTTTAATTAAAAGTTTCCCTTTTAATTTAAAAGTGTGTTTTTTGTCCCTTTGTAACTCAACAGAAAAAACATTCATCTTCTAAGAAAGTTTTTCAATATACACCTATTATTTTATCCTTTTGATAGAGCGCCAATCTTAAATTTTAAATATTTTTATCTTCGCCCCTTAATTCAAAGGAATAAATTTTGAATCTACTTTAATAAATATTGGTCAAATATTATGTTTATTTTGGATCAACTTTAATGATCAATCAATTTATTCCTCTATTTCAATCTGTCTAGACAATAGACAATTTTCATAATATTAAAAAAAAAAAATGTAAATGTTACAAAATAAGTTTCAAACTTGAAAGATAATGATGATAGCACTTTTTTTTATCATAAAATTATTTTTCTTCTCCTACTCAACATAGATAGATCCAATTATTTATCCAAAATAATATTGTAATTTTTTTTAAAAAGTAAACATGTCTAAGATTAACATCTAGTACAGTATAAGTTGATTAATATGTTCAGCTGCATAACCTAAAGAGTGCAATATAACTTGAAAATTATGATGAAATTTTTTTATGAGAAATAAACATATCCTCATGGTAATTTATGTATATATATATATATATATATATATTTCTCTTCTGACTTTTAAGATGCATTGATGCAATTACTACGTTTCGTACATCTTTAGAAGCAATGGCAATGCTCTCCAAAGGAGAGAAAAAAAATGATGTGATTATAATCAGTGTCCATTCATCGAATCTGGATTCTTTTAATCTCTTGGCTCAATATGTGACCTTGGATATAGTTTCCCTATGTAAGTATTTATTATATTCTTTCACTTATGATATCTATTGTGAGAAAAGTAAGTTACGTTTATAAATACACTATAAAAATCAGCTACAAAATTTTCTTTTAATACGCAATTAAATTCTTTAAAGCTAAAAAAAATTGGTACAATTCACTGTTAAATATGAGTAGAAATGAATTTTTTGTTGTTTAGTGACATTAGTTATTTATTGTTAATGAGTATTTTATTCAGTAAATGATATGTTATTATTTTGTAACATAAATTTTATAGTGAATATGTTTGAAATTAACTATTTACATAGTGTTTAATACAATTAAATTCTAATTGTCTATTTCTTGAAATAATTTTGTAGTTGTATGTGATGAATTCAATGAACTCTTAGCAAAGAAGACTTTGACGTGTCTTTTTCTACAAAATCCACTAAATGAGGAAATTCTGAAATACCTATGGCAATTTGTATTGAGGAGAAAAATAAAAAGAGAGAAAGCGAGAAAAGGATCAGAAGATGGAGATAAGATGATTGTTAATGATGTTGATACAAATAATATCGATGGAGATAATGAAAAATTATTTAAAGAAACAAATGTTGTGCCTAATCCTGAGGAACATAGAAATAAGATTCATGAATTTGAAGACAATATCATACCAAATGGAAATACAAGCGGATGAGGAAGAACAATAGAAAAGATATAAAAGAGGATAAGGTTTTTAAGCAAAAGGACTGTGTAAAGTGGACTGCAGATCTTCATGCGAAATTCATGGAGTGTTTGGTACAACTAGGTGAAGGAAGTAAGTTTACCTTATAATTTCTTCTCAATTTATTTATACATAGAGATATGAACAATGAGAATTCATACTTACAGCTAACATTATCTTGTTTGAAGTAAACGTGTAATGATTGTTGTATTTACATTACCATGTATTGACTTAGGAAAATTATGCTTATTAAACTAAATTTATATTCTTATGAAACATGTAGGATGTTACCCAAAGGATATAGTGGAGGTTATGGATGTCCATGGTCTTACCAGGATGCAGGTAGCGAGTCATTTACAGGTACGTACATCCTTAAAAAAATTAAGTGATTAATCATGAACCTTTTGTGTGTTTCGTAAGCGAAAAGGTACTTGGCAAAAATATATATATTTATATAGGTATTTTCTCTTGTTCGGTTAGTAGAAAATATTTTGTTTGGAAATTGTTTTAGTTAAACTCGAGAAGTTATTTATTCTACAACTACATTAATAATAATTCTATATTGGAAACAAATAAAATAATTTGTCTTAAATGTATACCATCAGTAACTATTCAAACACTATTATTAATATTAAGTACTGAATTATTTTTTTATCAAAATATTCACCAATTAAATATGATTAGTAATAGACCTTAATTACTTTTTTAGAGATAATATTATCTATTCATTTATAATTTAATTATTTTTAGTGACTATTCAATGAAAGAATGATATTATAAATCTTTAATTCGTTATTATAAAAGACTTTTATCACTCACAAATTACAAAACACCAAAAATATTTCTCATTAAAATGACTTCCGTCATTATGACTATTTGAATATATTCATGGTATAACTCTCCTTTCATTTTTTTCTTCTTCTAACATTACTCATAAATGTTGTTTCAACAATTCGAGATCCCCAGAGGAGCGCAAAAGCAGCCTCCGTCCATTAGTCCAAGAATCTTCAAGTGATTCTCAACAAAAAAGTAGCAATAGAAAATATGGGATAATGCCCCGTCTTCAAAATAATATTCTGAATCAAATCCAAAGAGGACCAGAGTTTCCATTTTCAACTCTCAATACCAACAACATTTTTGCTAAAGGGGAGAGTTCGATTCAAGAGAAAATATATCCTCCACAATATCAGGTTCAACCCCACTACTCCAACATTGACAATTCATTAAATAACCCATTTTTGTTTGTGAGAAATAATGTTGGTGGTGTGCTTCAGCAATGTCAGCACAGACCATTATTGGACATGTTTGACTCACAAAGACTATCAGACCCAATTATTGGAAACATTTTAATCTAAGTATTTCACTAATATTATTTATGATATATTCTAGATATAACATATCTTGGGTTCTTTGGTACAAATATAAATTTTCCTCCATTAATTGTACTAATAGTTTAATATCTTCTATAGATTCTATCCAATATTGTAAATATTCGTAGTTCATTTTAATCTGAATTTATTTCTAAATCATACCATTTTATTCTTTCGTAGTTTAAATAATGTATGTCTATTTCATACCATTGTTGGTTTAATATATCTTCTGATTCGTTATCATTAAATATTTTCTCCCATATGATTCTTCTTAATTCAATTATTTTTATATCTTTAAGTATATATAAGATTAAAGTTTCGTAGTTTTTTATAATTTCATCATGAACGTATATAGTCATGTTCTTTATCATGCATGTTTTTTACTTCAAATTATTCCTTCATATCATATTCATAATTGATTAAATTCATATTAGATTATTATGAGCTAGACTATCTGTTTATCATGTTCTCCTGTCACTACTAGCATCATACTTTAGTGGATACTTCCTTCTTATCAGCACCTCAACTTTATTTACTCCCCTAAACGGCTTTCCTCGCCTACCGGTTTCAACATTAGGATGGCGTAGTATAGAATTTTTCTCCTTGTTTCCAGTGTGCTAATAAACTAGAAATCATGATTAAAATAATTCTAATACATAATAACTAACATAAATTTACTCAATCATATATATGATATTCAGGAATATATGAAATTAGTTCTGCATATTTATTGAACAATATCCCTTTGCTTCTTGCTTATTCATGCTATCTGAAATATCTGGTTGGATTTCATATTGCTCCATTGTTTTTAGTAACTTAATATTTATTGAGAATATTTTTGTGTACAAAGAAGGCTTGCTTTCCGTCGAGAAAGTCTTGCCTTAGATATGCCTAATGGCTTGTTATTTATACTAGTAAAGGTTTTCCACCCTTTTTACATGTGTCCTTATACTATTTACTTTATACTATTCTTATTTTACACTTGTCTCCTACTTTATGACTTTACATCTTTACATTTGTCTTATGCTATTTACTTTATACTATTCCTACTTTACACTTGTCTTTTATTTTACGAATTTACATCTTTTCTACTTTACAATAAGTCTACAAACAAACAACTTTACATGACTTTTATGTTTACAAACAAACAACTTTACTATTCCTACTTTACACATGTCTACTACTATTTCTAATAAGTTAAATAACTTTATGACTTTTACATCTTTTTAATACGTAGATGACTTTAGCTTTCTTGACTTCTTATCTTGTCCATCTTCCATTGCCTCCTTTTATCTTTCATTGTTATCTTCGTTTCTATCTTCATCATCATTCCAAGTCTACATCTGGAATTATGTTATCTTCTCCATTGCACTTTGAACATATATGATTAGGGTATTTATGTCCAATTAACTTGCAATATCTAGTTAATAACTATGTTGAAATAAATCCTGCCTTTAGTGCTCTCGTCGTAGGTCAATCTTCTGGTTTTAATAATGATAAAATCCATCGCTAGACTTCATCCATATCTGCTCTTCGTAGTTCTCTTGAATTTGAATATATCATTAATTGATCTCTCGAGTAATAACTCCATATAGCATTTCCGTTTAAATAATTGTTGGCTAGCTCTTGTATAATAGTTTATATACCAATTATTCTTTTGTTGGCCTAAAAACTTGGTATCTCTATTTTGCATATCTCTTCTTGTTATCCGATGTCCTCGGGTATAATCATACCTTTAGTTAGTCCTATCTTGATAAACTGTATTGGAGGTTTTATTTCCTCATATAATATCTCTGCTGGTGCTGTATAGAATTTTATATAAAATAAATTTTCTTTTGTAACTCTTTTGTATGTGACGAATGCTTTGTGTAGTTCTGATATTCCACTAACTTCTTCTCCGTCGTATGTGTATATGGTATTTAACAGTCCGTAGTTGTAACATGTTCTTACTAAATTAGCGTTAGTTTTTGGCCGTGCAATTAGCTTGTTATATCCTTGTAACTTTTGTGTCAAATAATCTTGGATTGGTTCTTTTGTAGTTGATCTGGGGTTGCAGTTTAAATAAGTTTGGATTTTGTGTATATTTTTTCTATAGGTTCGTGTGATGTGGTTATATGTCTTTCCCTCATTTTGGTTTTGCAAACTATCTGCGTATGTAGATGTTTGTGGTTCTATGGACATATGTCTAGGTGTCTTTTGGGTAAATAGTTTTTCGAATAGCTAGTTTAAGTTCACATTTTTATGTTGTTTATCGCTAACTTGTTTTCTTGTACATGCAGCTGTATTTAAACAAACATTATGAGTTTTAAGGAGTTTCTCATCGTCTCCTTTTAGCTCTGGGTTTTTTTCGTCTTCCGATCAGCGTAGCTTCGCATTTTTATAGTCATGCTGCTGACTAGCTTTAGACTTCAGATTATCTTCATTAGTCTTTAGCTTTTGTATCTCGTTGTCCATACTATCCACTTTTGTACAAAGTGTAGTAATGACTTTGAGTATCTTTTCAATTGTATCTTCTTCCTCAGTCTCAGTCTGAGTAGCTTTGTCGTGATAGGTAATTTGGTGCATTTTTATATCCAAATGGTAATACACTCCATTCGTAAAATCCTTGTGATACAGTGAATGCTGTTAGTTTTTTAGATTCTTCTTCTAATTGTAGGTGATAAAATCCTGATTTACAATCAAATTTGCTAAAATAATCATATGCTTGTATTTGTCTTATCTTTAGTATTTTATTTAGTATCGGATAGTTATATGTTTTAGTTTTTGCATTTAAATTTCTATAATTAATAACCATTCTACTTTTTTCTATTTTTTGTTCACTATGTTTATTTACGATAAATGTCGGGCTTGTGTGCTTACTATTGCTTTCTTGTATATACCCTTTTTCTAGTAATTCATTTATATGTATCTTAAATTCGGTTAAATCATTAAAATTATACTTTAATGGTTTTTGGGTTATTATACTATTATTATCAATTAGCTCAATTTTTACTTTTCTTTTATGTTTCTCCCATCTTTGTAAAGGATCCTCACTATATAATAATTCTAACTTATCTTAGATTATCTTTACTTTATCTATGGAGAATATAATTAATTCTATTTTAGGGTCGTCTTCTTTTATACTTCCTAATTTTTGTGTAATTTTTTCGCTCCCTTTTATCCATTCTGTTGTTTTTCATTTTTTATTATTTACTCTTTTTGCTCTTATTTTTTGTTTACACGGTGTTGTGAACCACCAGTGTGTTTTTGTTATTATATGTGGGTATAATTTTTCTAAAAATGGCATCCCTAATAGCATATCTTTTGTAGTCAATTCAAAGTTATATATTTCCTCTATAGTTAATATCTTATCCCATATTTGTATTTTTATATTTTTTGCCTTATATGTGATCATGCTTCCTTCATTATTAAATCCTGTTACTACTATCGGTGTTTTTAATTTTTCCCACTTATCTTCTGGTAAACAATTGTATTTACATATATTAGCTTCTGCTCCTGTATCTATCATTGGTGTATAATATTTGTTGTAATATCCTTCTATTATTATCTTTGCAAGTATATATATTTTCATATTTTTATCATATTAAAGTCTTTTTTATTATTACTCTTTTATTTTCATAATTTATTGTCAACTGTTTATCTTCTAGATTATATGGTTTTACTTGTTCTAGTCATTTTATTCCTAAAGTGATATTTTCATCTCCTTGATATACTTTAAACTTTATTATTATTGGTATTCCTCCAATAATTATTTCCTTTTCTGTAGTTTCTTTGGTATATGTTAATGTTTTTGGTAGTTCGGGGCATGATTGTTCAGTAGTTATTATTTCATCTTCCATCACTAATTCTCTTGTTATATAGTTTTCCTCTAGTCATGTATTTATTAATATTAAATATTTTCGTTGTTCCATTATTCCCATTATGTAGTAATGATGTGGTTTTCTTTCTTCTTCCATTGATTTTTGTGGAGTTTTATCTATTCTTCTTGAGGTACTCATTTTTTATGATATTTGTGGTATTTCACAGTTTATTCTTTTTGATGTGCTTAATCTTTCTTTTACTATTTCTAAATCTTCCTCTATGTCATTCTCATTATAACTATAATCACTCTTATCTATGACCGTAACTATTCTTTCAAAGGGATCTTCTATTTTTGTTTTATTTATTTTGTTTTTTGTTGTTATTTTATGTTTTGTTGTTAAAACATATAAGTTTTTACATCTAGCTGTAAATATTTTACTTCCCGGGGCTAGTTCTATTCCTGACATTTTCCAATATAATACTAATGATTTATCTATATTTTTGTCATTTATTGCTACTGAGTAGTTAGCACTTATTATAAATTTAAATTTTTGGTATATGAGATTACCTTTTACTGTACTTATTATACTTTTTTCTATAGGTTGTATGATCCTATCATCTGCTAAGTATATTTCTATGGGTGTATCTATTCCTTCTCTAAAACATGCTTTTATTAATATTTCCGTTCCTTCTAAATATACATATTTAATTGGATTTTTAGCCTTAATATCTTGTATTTCTTTATTTATTATTCGTTTGTTTATTATTGGTATTTTAGCTTTTCCTTTAGTGTATTTGCAATCTATGATATGTTCTCTTTGACTTACTACATAATATTCTTCTTTTTGTCGTTTAAACCAGTTTCTTATTGTTGGTATTTCGAATATTTTTGCTACGTTTAGATCTAATTCTTTTCCTTTTATTTTTTCAAATATATTATTATCAAATATTATTTTTTGTTCTGCCGATTCTTCATCTTGATATTTTTCTTTAGTTATTATTTGTATATCTGTTTCAGTCATTTATAGTGTTCATTATCTGATTCTGTTAGTGAATTATTTTCCATTTCGTCTATTTCGTTTTCTGATAATTCATATATGCTATCTTCACTTTCTAATTCATAATCTACGTATTCTATTTGTGTATATTTTTCATTGTCTATTATTATTTCTAATATTTATTTTTTCTTTGGATTCTTAGGTAATTTACAATCCCTAGCTATATGTCCTAATTTTCCACAATTATAACAAGTGCATTCCGTTAGTTTTCTTTTTGGTCTATATGGTCTTTCGGTTTTGTAATTTTTACATAATATCTTCTTCTCGGTTCTTTATATTTATATTTTGATCTGTATTTTTTATTATATTTATTTCTATTTTTATAATACCTATTTGTACAACCAAATTGAGGTGTTGTTTTATTTTTGCAACATGCCAAGTTTTTTACTAATATTTTTCCATTTTTATTTCTTCTTTATGTTTTTCACATAGTTCCATAAACCATCGTTGCAAGAATTTCATTCTAGCTCCTAAGGTATCTGTTAATTCTGCTTCATTCCAACTTTTTATTATTTTTGAATTAAAAGGTTCTGGTAATTTTGTAAAATATAATTTTCTTATTTCTTTACTTTCTTCTGTGTTATATGTTCCTTTATAATAGTATTATCTAAATGCACATGTATATTCATCTATGTAACACATATTGCATATTGCTAATTTTGTCATTAGATTCCGATTTATGATTTTTTCTTTATTTTTTTCTTCTACTTCTGTTGTCATACTACTAAATTCATTTCTTATAACTATTTCATATTTATATAATATTTCTATTGTTGTAGTAGCTAATTCGCCATTAGATTTTTTATTACTTCTTAGAGTTTTTAAACTTTCATCTGATAAATTTTGTAGCCATAATTTTACTATTCCTATAAGCATCTTTCTATATATCCTGGTGTCTCTTTTATTACTATTTTGTTATCTATTAATTATTTTGATATATATCTTATCCATAATTGGATTGTTTTATTTATATCTATTACACAGTCTAAATCTAAAAAATCATGTTGTTCAGTTATTAGTTTAGGTGTCCATTTTTTATTTAATCTTTTATCCCATATAGTTTTTTCTCTATCGTATTGTCCACAGTTTTCATTATAATATTTTGGATTTAAATTTTTTTGATCTTTTACTCCTGATGTGCTAGGTTTTTCATCCATGTCTATGTCTCCTGTATTTATTTCTAAATTCTTTGTATTATCTATGTTTGCTAAAAGTTTCGTATATGTTTCGCTTGTTTCCGAATGTTGTTCTAGATCATCGTCGTTTATTTCATCAACTCTTATTTCGGGTAGATTAGCTTGGTTATTTTCTTCTTTTTCTTCTAATTCATCTTCTAGTTGCAATTTTTTTTTTAATTTAATTATCTCATTTGTTAATTTTGTTTTTTGTTCTTTTTCTTTTTGTTTTATTTCATACATTTCTTTTAATATTGCTAGCTCTTTTTCTAGCTCTATTATTTTGGTATTTTTTACTTCTTCTAATTGTTGTACTTCCTTTTTTTAGAAAATATTATCTTTATTTTTAATCCATCATAGTTTTCATATGTTTTTTCATCTATTGCGTATTCTTCCTTATTCATTTATAGATTGTGTTGAAGTTTATATTCTAAGATATTTATTTGTATTTCTAGATATAAAATAGTCTTTCTTTGTGCTATTATAGATTTGTGACAAATTCTTGCAAATATATTACTGTTAAATCTATTTTGCCTATGGGCTAATTCTTGTCTTTTTGCTATAATTGTTTCATTAAGTTTTTGTCTATATTCGTTATTCTCATTATTTATTGTAATTTTAAATATTGAATATATTTATATTCTACTTTAGATATATTATCTATTAATTGATTTAATTTTTCGTTATCAGTTTTTGTGATATTAAGTTGTTTATATTTCGGATATAATTTGTTTAATTTTCTTCTTATTTTTCTTAACTTTCTCCTAGTATGTTTCTTGCTATGTTTCTTATCATCCATAGCTATGATACCATAAATGGGACTAGTGATGAACTTGGAACAATAAATTCTAATTTTCAGAAACATATTGTTGAACCAAATATGTCTTATCCAAGCAATACAATTGCGACAACATATAAGAGTGATATAGAAGGAAGTGATTCAAATGAGAAGGAAGATTGTGATGCATATTCTAATTTCAATAATATGGGTTATTTCTTCCAAAATCATGGACCTCCGGGTGCTAACCTATCCAATTCATATGACAGTGAGTTTGATCAAGTTTATTCTGATGATTAGGTTAGTGCTTCAATCTTGTTTGATATTATATATATTTTTTGTTTGATTGTTGGTATTAGCTAAAATCAATATAAATTTAAAGCAATTTTTTAGATTTGATATCCATATAGAATGTGGAATTAAATTTCATTTTGTTGGTGTGTCATTGGGATTACAATCTCTTATATCCTTTTTTTTTTTACTAAATGACTCCTTGGCAAATTGAATATGTTTTGATAAAAAAATTTCAGTATTATGAAGTTAAGAATTGTGGAACAAATATACTTTGGCCTAAAACTGAAAGAAATCATTTTCTACTTTTTTCTTTGAATTTTTTTTATATTTTGATCATTTAACATAGAATTATTTTTTAAGAAATGTTAAACGTGTAATATCTTACAGTTTACCTTAAATATACCTATGCAGGTGGTAGCGACTCCGAGTATTCTGTTTCCAAGAACAAAAAATTATTTTGATGATTTGTCAATATGATGATCCAATGTTATCGAGACTATAAGTGACAACTCTCATAAGGGCTCTTTCCTATTACAAATTGTTTATTTGAGTGAAAATTGCATTTTTTTTGTGGAGACTATTTTGTTTCAAATGACTTGGGTTGTTGCAGCTAATGGTATTTTATTTTTGTCTTTCCATTTGAAGATTACATGCTTTCGTTATTGTTTTTTATTTGGGATTATAAATTCGTTTAGTATCAAATTCACGTATTATGGCATTCCATAACCCTTTGGTTAATTAATTAAATGTTATATGTGAGATCAATTATTTATGGATTCCATCTCAATTTAGCATAATATTTTATGTACATTAACATTATTGAAATACGTTTTTATTGCACTTAATTGGATTTGAGGTAATCTCTATGGAGATTTTCTTCAAATTTTAACTGATCAATCATTTACATCACAATCAAAAATGAAGTAATACATTGAACATTTTTTGGTACTATTGATGGCTCACAACTTAAATTTTATTATTTCAAAAGGAAGATCAACTTTGGCCTTGCAAATCTCTACGTTCATTATTTTATTTCACTCACATTCTAGTAATTTTGTTTATTTCTCTCACATTTCTCAACTGCTGACTCAATTTTGTTTGCTTAATTGAGCATTCACTCTTTACTTGAACATTTCTTATTTGAGCACAACAACTACTCAAATGAACCGCCTATATTTATAGGTGATGAGGGAAATATCTAGTCGGGGTATTATTAATATCTTCTAAAATATATCTAACTTCATTTTTCTAGAATTAAACCTCTAGTTATTTTGGAGTTTTTTTTTAGACTTATCACTCTAGAACTTTTATTCTTAACTCTTCTTTAAACTGAGTAAAATTTCTTTCATATTATAGAATTTTTATTCTCGTGACGATTAACTCGATGATCACATTTTTAATAAAAATATTGTCAATGTAATTAGATGTAACATTGTCACGCCCCCAGCCTACACCCTGGACGTAACTGTCACTCGAGAATCATTGTCGAACCCCCAACCGAACTCTTAGTCTGGCTCAAAACTCAGTGGAAGACTTACTCATAAATATAAGAACTCAAAAGTAACTCAACTCATAATATTTTTTTTTTTAACTCATTTCTCAAGATGATTAAGTTAGAACATTTAAAAATATTTAAATTGTCCATAAGAGGCAACTCAACTCTTAAACATTAACAAAATGAAAATGGTAAAGACTCCTCGATTACTACTATCTATGAAGCCTCTAATACTATGAGGGAAGTCGGTACAAGACCCCCAATCATCCTAACAAAACTTAAATAATAGAAATAAATAAGGGATCCTCCGGAAGCAAGGAGGCTCACTAAACAATTCTGGGACTGCAAGTGGTATCAACGGGTCGCATGTTGATGACCCTGATTTCTTGTATCAATATCATAAAACATGTAGGCCAAATGGCGTCAGTACATTGAATATACGAGGATGCAAAGGGAAATATAAAACACAGACATAAGCTTGAACTGATAAAAAGGAAGAACATACTCACCTCATTGCAACTCAACTCAAGGCTACTAAAAGATACTCAACTTAGAAATGCTCAACTCAGTTTAATATAAAAGAAAAAATAAAGATGCATTATACAGAAAGCTTTTAAAACTATAGATAATAACTCAATGTATTTAAAAATACAATAATACTCTTTTACTCTTATTTGGGAGATTCTCTAACTGACAACCATCACTATGAGCTATGTGATGATACAACGTCTCGCCCACATAGCCAGAACTGTCATATACTTTGCCGGAGTATAAAATATCCTAAAGCAAGTTGATCCACTAAGCTATGCTTTAAAAGCAATGATGAATCATTTAAAAAGTATGACCCTTTTAACCCATATAGGCATAAATGGTTTATGAGGACTTTGAGTTATCTGAACTCGTCCCCATTTTGGTGCTCAATACTAATCCCAATAATATAACTCATGCTCATATGTATAAAAACATTTCCTCACTCTCAAACTTTGAGATTATTACTCAAAAGGTTCTCTTAAAAGAGATTATACTCAAAAACTCATCATGAACTCATTTGGAAATCAAGGTTTCCTCCTCATTTTAAATGTAAAACATTTACTCTTGGGAATACTTCATTCCCTTATATTCATTTTGAAAAAATGAAGGTCAACTCTTCTCATCCTCATACTCACGTGCTCGTCTTAAAACAATTTAAAAAGTTTGCAAAAGACTTCTCAAAATGACTCAAAAGAACACCCTCAAACTTTTCTCTCAACTCTATCCTTAATTTGAAATGTGAAATAAAGAATTATGATTTGGATATATAGAATCTGTCAATGATTAATGGAGTTTAGATAGTCGATAACAAGAAACGAGTGAAGACATGAATTTGGAGAGCATAGGCGCGACACGGAGAAGGATTAAATATTTGGTCGTGAATTAATTTTTGAGATAGAGGACTCTGTATCCTATCCTCAATGCGGAGAGGGAGTACTCGATTGGGTACTAGAAATCTAAGGTCCCTCCGACGTGGATCTGGGCGCAATTATTCGCCCAATCTTTTCTTCTTCTCCCAAACTCGATTCAACTCATACCCACTAAAAATCTATGGTCAAAATTCACAAATTCTCATAACCCAGAACACTTTCAGTGAAACGCACACAAAGAAGTATCAATTTACTCTACTCATTTGCAAACTCTTACCTCAAGAACTCAAAACAACACTCCATTACCAATTAAATTCAAGAACTTCTTAAGAACTCAACAATTCAACATCAAGAACGAATTCATGGGTAAATTTTACATGAGCGGCGTGAGGGCGAACAAACCAAACACTATGGAAGCTTACATACCTCGAAGAAATCAAATCCTTGATGAAAATCCTCAAATTTGAAGAATACTTGAACTTTCTCTCTTTTTCTTCTCTTGAACTTTGCCCTAGTTTCTTGAACAATTTAGAATGAATCCCAATTTTCCCAATTTGATTAGACCCCTTAACTTAGGTGGGAAAAACGTTTCAGACTAGTGGGGTATAGAAAAGACCAAAATACCCCTCCTTAAAACATATTACTTTCTTTAACGGGACAGGCTGTACTTAAACGGGCATATCTCTCATCCAAACTCGAAAGTTAGCAAACTTGGTGGTGTTGGAAAGAGGAGTCAGAGACCTTTGATTATTTTTCTTATTGCCCACCTAACTCATCATGTACTGAAAGTTATGTCCATTTGAGGTTGACCCAAAACTCACAAATTGAAGACTAACTTGTCCAGTTCTCAATTTAGCTATATCTAGTTTAGCTCTTTCTAAATTTATCTCTTTCTAAGACAAAGGTGTTAAAATATCTCCCCATTGGGAATATTCATCCTTAAAGGAGATTACTCTAATTAGAACTAAGAGTGGCAACATCTAACACCTAGCTCAAACACCCAACATGCAATTTAACACAATATAAGATATCAATTTAAAGAGTGTTTTACCAAAAGTCATTACCTTGGTCAGGAATTTATACTGAAGAAAAGAGATATGGGTATCTCTTCTTCATATCCTCCTCAGCCTCCCAAGTACCTTCCTCAACAAACTGATTTCTCCATAAGACCTTAACTGATGCTACCTCATTTGTCCTCAACTTGCGAAACTGGCGATCAAGTATCTCAAAGGGTATATCCTTATAAGATAGGTTGTCCTTAATACCAATATTTTCAGTAGGTATAATAAATGATGGATCACCCATACACTTCTTCAAAACAGAAATGTGAAACATCGGATGAACCACTGCTAAATCTGGCGGTAGTTCCAACTCATAGGCTATATTGCCAATTGTTATGACCTGAGCCTACACCCTGGACGTGGCCGGCACTAGAGAACCATTGCAGGTTCCCTAGCGAACCCTCATCCTGGTTGACTATAAACAAAAGACTAACTCAAGCATACAAAGCTTAAAATAGAATATAATTCAATGAAACCAAAATAATTAACTCAGAATGTAATCGTATATTCAACTAGCAAAAAGTAGGCAACTCAAGTCTTTAAAACATTTAACAAGGTAAATGAAATAAACTTCTCAACCTCTACTATCTATCTATGAAGCCTCTAAATGACAAAGATGGAAGTTGAGGGACAAGACCCACGACATTCTGACAAAATTGAGAAGTAAATGAAATCCTCTAGAAGAAAAGAGGCTCACCATAGCTAACTCGAACTCCATGTGGTATTAACGAAGCTCCTGTTGATGACCCTGAATACCTGTATTTGCATTATGAAATAATGTAGGCCAAATTGCTCAGTATGTGGAATGTACGAGCATCTAAGACGAATTTTAAAGCATAAACATAAGGTTGAACTTGATAAAAAGGAAACATACTTACCTCCTCTCAACTCACTCATGCTAAACTCAACTCAAGAATAAAAAACATAGTTCAACTCAATGAAATAAGGCACAACTCAATAATAAGATACTCAACTTTGGGTACTCAACCCTGGATACTCAACTCAATATAAAGCAACAATAAAAGATGCAATATATCGAAAACATAATGTATTAAAAAATATAATGTAACTCTGTTTGTATGCAGGATTACAAAATAAACTCTATTTGTATATAAAAATAGAAAATAAACTCTGTGTATATAAGAATACAAAATATCTCTGTGGTAGCTTCTCTAACTGACAACCATTATTATGAGCTATGTGATGATACAACGTCTCGCCCACGCTGCCAGAACTATCCTATACTTTGCCAGGATATAATACCACCTACTAAGCAGATCCACTAGTCTATGCTAAAAAGTATTGAGGAATCATCTAAAAAGTATGACCCTTTCTACCCACGTTGCCTACATAGTTTATGCGGGATGTGAGTTATATGAACTCTCCCCCATATCGGTGTTCAATACTACTCCCATAATATACTAGCTCATATGTTTAAAAAAAACCCTCTTTCTGTGTTTTAAGATTATTACTCAAAAATATTTTTCTTAAAAGAGATGGTACTCAAACTGCTAAAAACTCTTTTGGAAATCTTAGTTTCCTCTCATCTTAAATGTAAAAATATTTACTCATGGAGATACTTAGTTCCCATATATCATTTTAAAGAAAATGAACTCAGCTCTACTCTTCCTCAATTCAGTGCTCAAGTCTTTAAAACAAGTTTTAAATCAAATTGTAAATAGACTTCTTAAATAGGGTTCATGCCGAATTATAGACGTGAACGACTCAATTCAAGGTTTTCAATAACCATGCATAGAACTAAACACTTGGAATTGAACAACTCCAGAACTCAAGGAGTCAATGATGCTACTCATCTCAAGAATGCTCGACTCGGAAGGGTTCATGCGAAATTATGGGCATGAACTACTCAACTCAAGGACTCAATGATACCTGTTATCTCAAGACTGCTCGACTCACAGGGTTCATGAGAAATTATGGGCATCATCTACACAACTCAAGGACCTTCATGGGTAACATGTAGTATCCCCATGATTAGGAATATAATCCAAAAATGATTAAGAAATCAAATCAACTTAGATCAAGAATACCCAAATCTAGCGGTAGAATACTAGAGTTCTCTTTTACTGATTTGAAAGTAGATGTAGGGCATGAGGATGAACTAGTCCAACACTATGATAGGCTTACATACTTGAAAAAAATATGGTTCTTGAAGAATCTTGAAATATCTTGAAGAATCTTGAAGAAGAACTTGATTAGAAGCCTTAAAACCCTAACTCGAAGGTAAACAATCAAGAAAACCTTCATATTCTTGAATTAGTTTCTTGAAATCTCTATGGCCAAGATTTAAGATTTTCATTAGTAATGCATAATTTTATGGAGGAATTTCAGTTGAAAAACATGGAATTCTTGGAGGAAGACTTACCTTGAAGAAAGATCTTGAAAAAATATTGAAAGAATCTTGAATGTAGTCTTCTACTTGGATTTTCCTTAGGGTTTTGCCCTAGGATTTGAGAGAGAAGAGACTGATGAATTAAAAGATCAAAATCTGATTTTTTTGAGCCTTTTATTAGTCAAGAAATTCGTTTAGTGTTTTCTTGGAGGTAAGAAAACAAAAAAAACCCTTTTTAATGTGTTCCCGTCGGCTAATTCGTAACATCACTGTATAGGTTACTAAAATAGTCATAACTTTTTACTCAGAAATTAGATTGAAGTGAAATTGGTTACGTTGGAAAGTAGATGAAAATACCTTCAATGGGATAGTTTATGACGTATGTAACTCTTTATATTCTAAAAGATATGGTTGTTTGAAGTTGACCCAAGAAGAATCTTTCATCAAAACTTAATCGATAAGGAAACCTCAAGAACACTTATGAATAGATTGCTCAATATTTATGGATAGATTGCAAAAAAACCTCATGATTGACATGTGGGTGAAGGAACCTGAAACTATCGAAGCTTAAAAACCTCTTAGGGATCAAACCCATGGCAAAAATCTGAAACAAAGCTCAAGAACCTCGACAAACGCCTTGATCCTTTCCTTTTTTCTCCGCTTTTCTCTTCTTTTCTCTTCTTGAACTCTCAACTAAAACCCTAGATGTCTACTAGGAGTATAAAACTAAACCTAATAGGATTAGACCCTTAAAACCTTACTAAAACGAATTAATCTGAATGGGTAAGGAAAAGACCAAAATACCCCTCACTATTTTCGAGTAACTTTCCTTAACTGGACAGTCTGACTTCAAAAGGGCATATATCACTCATAAGACCTCAAAACTTAGCAAACTCACCAGCGTTGGAAAGCTAATTTAAAGACCTTTCATTAGCTAAGTTGTAGACTACCTAACTCATCTTGTACTAAGAGTTATGGTCATTTTAAGTTGACCCAAAATGCATAACTTGCAAAATTTCAGATTTTTCTATTTCCAATTTAGTTCTTTTTGGAACTCAAGGTGCTACATCTACTGACCTGACCTTAATACTTAAGAAATTTTAAATTCCTTGGTAAAATCCTACTCACAACGAAGGATGGTTCGGGTCTTAGCTCAAAAATATTTTGAGGTGTTACATTATCTCCCCGTTGGGATCATTTGTCCTCAAATGATGACTAGATTGGGTAAGAAATGTGGTTACTCTTACTAAGGTCTGAGTCTAATGGTACGCTCTTACTATATTCAAGCTTAACCCAAATCCTAAGGTTTGGGTTCTATACCTCTCTATAGGGAATCTCATCCCAAAACTATTACTCTTTACCACCACATTGGGTCATATCAAGAACCACCTAATGTTTAACAACATCACATTCAAGCTTAGTACTTCTAACAACTCCATTACTAATATGACCTCTGAAAAGATATCTCCCATACTCTCTGGAACCCATTACTATCTTACTCTCAAACACTTGACTTGATTTCCAATTTTATCATTCCCCCCTTATGTCACGACCCGATTTATCAAGTCATGATGGCACCTACTATAACCCACCAGCAGGTAAGCCAACCCGTAACCCGGAACAACAAGTAATGGGTCTGAGGGTAGAAATCAAACAAAAGTAAGAAAATAACAATATAAACAGGCGGAACCAACCCAAAACATATATACAAATAAAGATCCCTCCCAGAACCTGGAAGTCACCAGTACAGAGCTACTACAAAATGAGTACAAGTCTCAAAACTGGACAACAGAGACTAGACTGTCTCGAAAGGAAAGAGACAAGTCTATATATACAGATGAAGACTGAAATAGTACAAAACGCCGTGTGCTCATCCCCGTCTCCGAATAAGTCTACTCCAAGCTCGATCTACGCTGGCTACTAGTGCTCGGACCTACATCACAAAATAGATGCAGAGCGTAGCATGAGTACCAAAACAACAGGTATCTAGTAGGCATCATAGGTCGACTGAGCAAGATAAGCAAAAGTGAACTGAAATGCAAATAAAGGGTCACATCAAGTGCAAAGAGTAGTAAATGGGGGTATGTACACGAGCGTACGGGCAACAAAGACAAGTAATCTAACTAACTCCGCCGGGCTCCCATAAACCCGACGGGTACGCTCGTGCACAATAAAAGAAACCACCTGCACGGACCCCCATAAGCCCGGCAGATGCATCGGCAGATAAAGTAAAATAATGAAGCTAGAAGGTCTATCACAATATTACCAATTTCCGAACTTTTAACTGAACCGTTCCCAATCATACTCCAGGATCTCATTACGTCCCGGACTTTAATCGGAATTTCTCTAACCTCCAAAACCTCACCCTACAGATAAGAATAATCAAGACTAACTGAAGCTTTAGTGAGGAATTGGGAATACACCACATGCAAGCTGGACCACGGACTAGAACCGGGTACTATAGCTAATGAGTCAACCTATATGGACTGGACCACGGACTCGAACCGGGTGCTGTAGCCAAAGGTCGGGCACGAGTGGGCTGGACCACGGACTCTAACCGGGTACTGTAGCCAAAACCAGATCACAGGTAAGCTGGACCACGGACTCGAACCGGCATCAGTAGCTAAGCTTGGACATAAGTAAGCTTGGACCACGGACTCTAACCGGGTGCTGTAGCTAACAGAAAAGGGGGCATTATGGATACAAGGTCATAAGCCGAGTTACCGACTATCGGACTCAAGTCTCGCTATATCGATCTACAAGGAGCTGACCGTCCGAAACGGCGTCGGAAAAAGTTCTACTGTCCAACGACATCCGAAATCTCGCAAGTCTATGGCAACACTAGTCTAAGCCTAGACTAAGGCCAAACATACTTCAAATCAATATTATCATATACACCACAACATATGGATATTCAATAATATCAAGAGACATGCTGTCATAATCCAACACTTTCCCGAAATAAGGTCTAAGGCAGAAACTATAGAAATTTAGCATGCTCAACACCCGAACCCCTCCATACTCAAGAAAATCAATAAATAAATGCCTAAACATGCTCAATCTCACGAGAGAAAGCCATAGCCTACCTGAAAGCCGACCACGTGTGCTCCAACTCACGGTACCGAATCTTTTCCCCTCCGAACGGTCTCCGAACGCTTTCCCACTAACAAAAGGTTAATCACCTCGTCATTACGAATATATTGACACTAAAATTATATTTTTCAAAGACGGATCCAAAATCGGGTCTAAAACGGGATTGTGGGGCCCACAATTGGAATCTCGAAATCAAATTCGTGGAAACGTCCCAAAAACCTTACTAAACTAATACCCCAAAATTTTAGCACAAACAGATGCCTAAAACACGGCAAATCAGCCACAACAATTAAAATGGGCAGCCCCTTGATCACCAATTTCTGGAAAAACGAGACCCCTTTCAACCCAAACAGATTATACCACGACGATCCTTGCGAAAAACTCTACAAGTTAGCCTCAAGAATGACTCAAAACGGACCTAAGATGATCAAGATCTCACATTTCAAAATTCAACAACAATTCAATCCGGAAATCATCCTAGCAGTGGCTAAATTCGATTCCTTACCTCAAACGAAGCCTCCCCTCGCATTTCTGAGATCACCGCTAGATTCCCCACGAAATTCTCTTGAAGTTAGCCTCTTGAAGCACCTAATTTGGACTCAAAATAAAGGAGAAATCTGATGTTGAAGTTGAGGGAAAAAATTGGACGAACTCGTCCTAAATTCTGGAAATTTCCAGATTTTCAGCCACTGCCACGTGGCGTCGCGTGGCTCTGCCACGTCACCGCCGCGTCAAAATTCTACAACCCTCCAAACTTAAATTTCGATGTTCCGAACTCGTTCGGAATCGGAAAAATACAAACCATATATGGAATCTAATTGGAAATGATATTTCGGACTCAATGGTGAAGGCGAAATTTCCATTTGGAGATTGCTTCGATGAAAAGTGGGTCCCACACCCAGTATCGTTTGAGCCAGATTCCACAACTTCCATCTAAAGCCTCGGGAAGTGAACAAAGGGTCGTTCTAGACCAAAATCGATCTTCCGAAGCTAACCTAGCTGTCATAATTTTCATCTGAGCACGACTCCCAAGAAGGTTGACTAAAGTCAACTTTTCAAGTTATAAAAATCTCCAAAACAGGGAAACGGGCCTAAAACCCAAACGAACGACCAGGCAACCGAACAGTCAGTGCCAGCAAGTCATAAATGACTTGGGGTCACTATAGGAATGCTCTATACGAGGGAAAGAATTCTTTAATTTAAAAATGACCTGAAGGGTCATTACAATATCCACTACTAAAAGAACTTTCGTCCGCGAAAGTAAGAGTCAAGAAGTACCTGAATGCTCAAATAAGCTGGGGAACTGTGCCCGCATCTCATGCTCGATCTCCCAGGTAGCCTCCTCAACTGGACGATGTCTCCAATGGACCTTAACCACAGGGATGGCTCTGGAACGCAACCGTCTGACATCTCTGGCCAAAATAGCAACTGGCTCCTCAATGTATCTTAAACTGTCATCCAAGTCAACTGCATCATACTGAATCACATGGGACTCATCTGGAACATACCGGCGCAACATCGAAACATGAAAAACTGGGTGAATAGCTGAAAAGGCCGGGGGCAAAGCTAACTCATATGCGACCTCCCCAACTGTCCTCAATATCTCAAAAGGACCTATATACCTGGGGTAAGCTTGCCCCGCCTCCCAAATCTCATTACACCCTTCATGGGCGACACACGGAGGAATACTCTATCACCAACAACAAATTTCAACGGTCGACGCCTACGGTCTGCATAACTCTGATGTCTACTCTGGGCTGTCCTGAGCCTATCTTGAATCACCTTCACATGATCTAAAGCCTCTCGCATCAAGTCTGTACCGCGCGGCCTGGGCTCTGTAGACTCAAACCAACCAACTGGAGAGCGACAACGCCTACCATATAAGGCCTCGAATGGGGCCATCTGAATACTCGAGTGGTAGCTGTTGTTATACGCAAACTCTGCCAAAGGCAAATACTGGTCCCACTGACCCCCAAAATCCATAACACAAGCTCGCAACATGTCCTCAAGAACCTGAATCGTGCGCTCCGACTGACCATCAGTCTGCGGGTGGAAAGTTGTGCTAAGGTCAACACGGGTACCCAACTCATCCTGGAAGGTCCTCCAGAAGCTAGATGTGAACTGTGGGCCCCAATCTGAGATGATGGAAACAGGCACACCATGAAGACGAACCACCTCTCGAATGTAGATATGGGCTAACCTCTCAGCACTGTAGGAAGTATGGACAGGAATAAAGTGTGCTGACTTGGTCAATCGATCTACAATGACCCAAATACTATCAAGACCACGGGAAGTGCGAGGTAATCCTACAACGAAGTCCATGGTGATCCTCTCCCATTTCCACTCGGGAATGGGTAATCTCTCGAAGCTCACCACCGGGCCTCAAATGCTCGGCCTTAACTGCCGACAACTCAAGCAACGCGATACATAATCCGCAATATCTCTTCATGCCGCTCCACCAAAGTCTTTGTCTCAAGTCCCGATACATCTTAGATGTGCCCGGATGAATAGAATATTTGGAATCATGGGCCTCGGTAAGAATTATCTGAATCAAACCCCCAACTCTTGGAACACAAAGTCGATCACCAAATCTTAAGACCCCATCTAAATCTAAGGTAGCCAGGCCAGTGTCACCTCCCAAAACTCGATCTCGAAGTGCCACTAAGTCCTCATCCTCAAACTGACGACTGCGAATCCGATCCAGCAGAGATGACTGAGCATCCACATAAGCTAGTACACACCGGGAATCAGAGATATCAAGCCGTACCATCCGGTTAGCTAAGGACTGGATGTCCAAAGCTAATGGTCGCTCCGTAGTAGAAAGAAAAGCTAGACTACCCATACTCACTGCCTTCCGACTCAAGGCGTCCGCTACTACATTTGCCTTGCCCGGATGGTAGAGAATAGAGAGGTCATAGTCCTTCAGGAGCTCAATCCAACGACGCTGTCTCGAATTAAGATCTCTCTGGCTCATAATGTACTGAAGGCTCCTGTGATCGGTATAGATCTCGCATCGAACTCCATACAGGTAATGCCTCCAAATCTTAAGCGCAAAAATCACCGCCGCCAACTCTAAGTCATGAGTGGGGTAGTTGCGCTCGTGCGACTTAAGCTGCCTCGACGCATAAGCAATAACGCGGCCCTGCTGCATCAGTACACAACCCAAACCAATGCCGGATGCGTCACAATAAACAGTAAAACCCCTCGCCCTCAACTGGAAGAGTCAATATAGGAGCAGTGGTAAGCAACTCCTTAAGCCTCAGAAAGCTCCTCTCACACTCCTCTGACCACACAAACGAAACATCCTGGCGAGTCAACCGAGTCAAAGGTGCTGCTATAGTAGAGAATCCCTCAACAAAGCGTCTGTAATAGCCTGCTAGTTCGACGAAGCTACGAATCTCAGTCACAGAGGTGGGCCTGTGCCAATCACGAATAGCATCAATCTTCGCCGGATCAACCTAATACCCTCCTTGGACACCACGTGCCCTAAGAAGGCTACGAGACTCAAGCCAAAACTCGCACTTTGAGAACTTGGCATAGAGCCGCCGATCTCTCAAAGTCTGGACCACTATCCTCAAATGCTGCTCATGCTCACTCCAGCTCCGCGAGTATACCAGTATATCATCAATGAAGACAATGACAAATAAATCAAGATATGGCCTGAACACACGTGTCATCAAGTCCATGAACGCGGCAGGGGCGTTAGTCAACCCAAAAGACATCACAAGGAACTCATAGTGGCCATAACGAGTCCTAAATGCGGTCTTAGGGATGTCCACTACGAGGCATGGGGTAACGGTTCTTCACCGTCACCTTGTTCAGCTGCCTGTAGTCAATACACAATCGCATAGTACCATCCTTCTTCTTTACGAAGAGGACTGGGGCACCCCAAGGCGATACACTAGGCCGAATGAATCCCTTATCTAAGAGATCCTGAATCTGAACACTGAGCTCCTTGAGCTCTACGGGGGCCATATGGTACGGTGGTATAGAAATGGGCTTAATGGCCGGCTCTACTTCAATAGAAAAGTCAATGTCACGATCAGGAGGGAGACCAGGCAGATCGGCAGGAAACACATCTGTAAACTCTCGAACAATAGGTACTGAATCAATGGTAGGACCCTCCTTACTAACATCTCTAACATAAGCCAAATAAGCCAGACACCCGCTAGCCATCAACCTCTGGGCCCGAACAAAAGATATCACCCCAACTGGCGTGCGACTATAAGAGCCCTGCCACACCACTGGTGGAATACCAGGCATGGCTAAAGTAACGGTCTTAGCGTAGCAATCCAAGACCGCATGGTGGGAAGATAACCAATCCATACCCAAAATCAAATCAAAATCCACTATATCAAGCAAAATAAGATCGACCCTAGTGTCTCGCCTCTGAATAGTCACCACACATGATCTAAATACCTGATCCACTACTAAAGAATCACCTATTGGGGTTGAAACACGCAACGACTCAACCAATAGCTCTGGGATCATACTTAATCGAGGAACACAATAAACAGATATATAGGAATAAGTAGAGCCTGGATCAAATAAGGCGGATGCGGGCTGATGGCATAATAACACTGTACCTTTGATCACATCGTCCGAGGTCTCGGCGCATCTGCTCTAGCTAGAGCCGCATAAAAGTGGGCCTGGACTCCCCTACCCCGTGCATCGGCTCGCCCCCCTAATCGCCTCCTCGGGAACCACCCCGTATACCACGGTGACCACCCCTACGGTCCCCGTCCCCGGCCTCGCCTCTAGCCGGAGGTCTTTGGCGCATGCCTAGCCGCCCGTGGAGCGGGTAAGGCTAACTGCGATGGGGACACTCGCGGGCCCAATGATCTAACTCCCCACACTCATAACACCCCGGGACCTGGTCGACCGAGAGCTGGAGGTCGGCTACCCCGCCCGAAGAACCCATCTCGTGAACTATCTCGGCCCCGACTAGGACCGGCACTAAAACTAATATGGCGGTGCCGATCACCCTCCGATGCCCTGGAGAAGCCCGGAAGGGGCTACTAGACTCGACCCGACCGAAACCTCTGCCGAGATCTATCATAAGACTCTCGGGTGCGAAACGGCGCCTATCATGGCTATCCTCCTGTCTAGCTCTCTTGCCGCTGCCCCCTTGGGCCTCGCGACGGAGCTGCTCGATAGTGCGGGCATGGTCCACTACATCCAGAAATGAGCGGCCCACTGAGACTAAAGATTGAGTCTCAATCCGCAACTGTAGTCTCAAACCCCGAACAAAACAACGAACCCTCTTCTCCTCAGTAGGTAATATCATGGCGGCATGCCTGGAGAGCTCGTGGAATCGGGCCTCATACTCTGATACTGTCATGGAGCCCTGCTCTAACCGAGCAAACTGATCTCTGATGCTCCTGGGAATAAATCGAGCCAAGAAAGCCTCTGAAAACTCAGTCCATGTGACCGGTGGAGACCCAGCTGGCCTGGTCTCTAAGTATGTACGCCACCACTGCCTGGCGGGACCGTCTAACTGGTACGCGGTGAAGTCTGCTCCTCTCGACTCCACTAACCCCAAAGTCCGTCCCCCAATGGTAGCTAGTATCTGTACGAGCATCGCCTGGATATCTAGAGCTGCCACAAGCTTGGGCGGTGGCTGGGCTGGTCTCGGGCCCATCGGCTGCTGCTGTGTTGGAGCTGCTGGTGGCTCTATCACTGGATCCGGAGTTTGCTCTCGGTCCCGGGCTGGGTGTCGTAGTTACGCACGACCTCGAGGTCGGCCTCTACCCCTAGCTGGGGCCGTACCACGCGTGCGAGCCATCCCTATAAAAGAGTGATACAAGTAAGATTTTCAGAAACCGATAAGACACACAAAGCACGACAGTGATACAAAAGCGACAAGTTCCTAAAGACATCCTGTAGCCTCCCGAAGATAAGTAATGGACGTCTCCGTACCGATCTGCAGGACTCTACTAGACATTAGCTTTGTACAAGTGAGACCGACGAACCTGGGGCTCTGATACCAATTTGTCACGACCCGATTTATCAAGTCATGATGACACCTACTATAACCCACCAGCAGGTAAGCCAACCCGTAACCCGGAACAACAAGTAATCGGTCTGAGGGTAGAAATCAAACAAAAGTAGGAAAATAACAATATAAACAAAGGAACCAACCCAAAACATATATACAAATAAAGATCCCTCCCGGAACTCGGAAGTCACCGATCACTGAGCTACTACAAAATGAGTACAAGTCCCAAAACTGGACAACAGAGACTGGACTGTCTCGAAAGGAAAGAGACAAGTCTATATATACAGATGGAGACTGAAATAGTACAAAACACTGTGTGCTCACCTCAGTCTCCGGATAAGTCCACTCCAGGCTCGATCTACGCTGGCTACTAGTGCTCGGACCTGCATCACAAAATAGATGCAGAGCGTAGCATGAGTACCAAAACAACAGGTATCCAGTAGGCATCATAGGCCGACTGAGCAAGATAAGCAAAAGTGAACTGAAATACAAATAAAGGGTCACATCAAATGTAAAGAGTAGTAAATGGGGGTATGTACACGAGCGTACAGGCAACAAAGATAAGTAATCTAACTAACTCCGCTGGGCTCCCACAAAACCCGACGGGTACGCTCGTGCACAATAAAAGAAACCACCTGCACGGACCCCCATAAGCCCGGCATATGCATCGGCAGATAAAGTAAAATAATGAAGCTAGAAGGTCTATCACAATATTACCAATTTCTGGACTTTTAACTGAACCGTTCCAAATCATACTCCAGGATATCATTACGTCCCAGACTTTAATCGGAATCTCTCCAACCTCCAAAACCTCACCCTACGAGATAAGAATAATCAAGACTAACCAAGCTTTAGTGAGGAATGGGAATACACCACGTGCAAGCCGGACCATGGACTCGAACCGGGTACTATAGCTAATGAGTCAACCTATATGGACGGACCACGGACTCGAACCGGGTGCTGTAGCCAAAGGTCGGGCACGAGTGGGCTGGACCACGGACTCTAACCGCATGCGTAGCCAAAACCGGATCACGGGTAAGCCTGGACCACGGACTCGGGCCAGTGCGCGTAGCTAAGCCTGGACATAAGTAAGCTGGACCACGGACTCTAACCGGGTACTGTAGCTAACAGAAAAGCCGGGCATTATGGATACAAGGTCATAAGCTGAGTTACCGACTATCAGACTCAAGTCTGCTATATCAGTCTATAAGGAGCTGACCGTCCAAAACGGCGTCGGAAAAAGTTTTACTGTCCAACGACATCCGAAATCTAGCAAGTCTATGGCAACACTAGTCTAAGCCTAGACTAAGGCCAAACATACTTCAAATCAATATTATCATATACACCACAAGATATGGATATTCAATAATATCAAGACACATGCTGTAATAATCCAACACTTTCCTGAAATAAGGTCTAAGGCAGGTACTATAGAAATTTAGCATGCTCAACACCCGAACCCCTCCATACTCAATCAAATCAATAAACAAATGCCTAAACATGCTCAATCTCACAAGAGAAAGCCATAGCCTACCTGAAAGCCGACCACGTGTGCTCCAACTCACGGTACCGAATCTTTTCCCCTCCGAACGGTCTCCGAACGCTTCCCCACTAACAAAAGGTTAATCACCTCGTCATTACGAATATTTGACACAAAAATTGTATTTTTCGGAGACGGACCCAAAATCGGGTCTAAAACGGGATTGTGGGGCCCACAATTGGAATCTCGAAATCGAATTCGTGGAAACATCCCAAATACCTTACTAAACTAATACCCCAAAATTTTAGCACAAACAGATGCCTAAAACACGGCAAATCAGCCACAACAATTAAAATGGGCAGCCCCTTGATCACCAATTTCTGGAAAAACGAGACCCCTTTCAACCCAAACAGATTATATCACGACGATCCTTGCGAAAAACTCTACAAGTTAGCCTCAAGAATGACTCAAAACGGACCTAAGATGATCAAGATCTCACATTTCAAAATTCAACAACAATTCAATCCGAAAATCATCCTAGCAGTGGCTAAATTCGATTCCTTACCTCAAACGAAGCCTCCCCTTGCGTTTCTTAGATCACCGCTAGATTTCCCACGAAATTCTCTTGAAGTTAGCCTCTTGAAGCACCTAATTTGGACTCAAAATGAAGGAGAAATCTGATGTTGAATTTGAGGGAAAAAATTGGACGAACTCGTCCTAAATTCTAGAAATTTCCAGATTTTCAGCCGCTGCCACGTGGCGTCGCGTGGCTCTGCCACGTCACCGCCGCGTCAAAATTCTACAACCCTCCAAACTTAAATTTCGATGTTCCGAACTCGTTCGGAATCGGAAAAATACAAACCATATATGGAATCTAATTGGAAACGATATTTCGGACTCAACGGTGAAGGCAGAATTTCCATTTGGAGATTGCTTCAATGAAAAGTGGGTCCCACACCCAGCAGAATTTTCATTTGAGCACGACTCCCAAGAAGGTTGACCAAAGTCGACTTTTCAAGTTATAAAAATCTCCAAAATAGGAAAACGGGCCTAAAACCCAAACGAACGACAAGGCGACCGAAGAGTCAGTGCCAGCAAGTCATAAATAACTTGGGGTCGCTACAGGAATGCTCTATACGAGGGAAAGAGTTCTTTTATTTAAAAATGACCTGAAAGGTCATTACACCTTAGGTCTAAAGCTGACACTTGAAGGCTATGGACCTATTCCATCATCTTTAACTGGTCTACATCATCGGAGAAGTTTATCTCATGACTGCAGAAATCTCCATAAGAAGGTACTAAGACCTCTTTCTAAGGTGTTTTTGTTAGCCTCTTCTAATTACATATCCTCTCAATACACTTCTTAATACTCTTTTTACTCTTGTGACTTAGAAACACTTTGTCGTTAACTGAAGCTTAGGGTATCTCACTTGTACCACTCATATTTATTGCAGCTACCATCTCAATTCTTCGCCTACTCTATGTCAAGTCTACCAGATCAAATCCCAAGACTGACATCATCACCCTCATGTTGCCATTCTTTCGATCATGACACTCATCTAAAATTCAAGCTTAATATTTATTACTAAACCAGAATATCAATAATATTGCTTGCCTACTATGTTGTACCTCATTACTTGATTAGTTCTATAACCTTCTGAACATCATGACCCTCTCAAACAAATCATAAACTTATCTTAGATCTATCACTTTATGAATATTTTTTCTCTTCTTTTCGACACTTACACGTGGTCATTACCTTTACAATGACATTTCATCACAAGTTCCTTTCTAGCTAAAGCACACTCTACCTCCCATTATGGAATCTTCACAACTCATCACTTATTGGTCTACCCATAAGGGAATACTCCTCATTAATAACTTACTAGGTGTATGACTATAGTAACATAACTTGTCGAAATAGCATCTCCATTACTTAGATTACTAAACCTCTGCATACTTTTCTCTAACTACAGGCTATTTCTCTACTATTGTTCATGATCTCGTAACTCATGCTATCTTTTAGGGTAAAAATACTACCCAAATTCTAAACATATTTTCTCATAGGATCTCAAATAAAATAAGGCTTAGGGAAGAGAGTACAACTCACTTTTAGCTCAAATGCACGATTTATATGAATATGGGTGCATTCCTCTAAAACTGAACACTTACTCATGGTCTTCTCTCAAGCCCCTCTGGAGTTACACAGCTTCCTCAAGACCCTTGCTAAGAGCAACTCATCGATAAAGGACTGACTCTACTTTTCAATCACCTCTAGTATGGGGGGTAGTCGAATGGATATGTGAACGCACAAGTTATAATAAGTCTCTATGACATAGCTCTATTGCACGATTAAGAGTATGAAAGAAAGGAAACTTTTCTTAAATGTCTATAGTCCCTAATTTATAAAAGTGCGGCCCTCACAAACATAAACAAGATCCTACTTGAGACGTCTTCATAGACATCCTTGGACACTTGAACTCTGTGCTCAGATACCAAGTTTGTCACGACCCAAGCCTACATCCTGGATGTGGTCGGCACTCAAGAACCATTGTTGTTCCCCAAGGGAACCCTTATCCTGGCTAACTACAAGCGGAAGACTAACTCAAGCATACAAAGCTTAAAACATAATATAATTTAATGAAAATCAAATAATTAACTCTTAATATAATCATATATTTACCTAGACAAAACTAGGCAACTCAAGTCTTTAAAACATTTAACAAGATAAATGAAACAGACTTTTCAACCTCTATTGTCTATCTATGAAGCCTCTAAATAACAAAGATGGAAGTCGGGAAAAGACTAACGACATCCTGACAAAACTTAAAACTAAATGAAATCCTCTGAAAGAAAGAAGGCTCACCATAGCTAACTCGAAATCAATATGGTATCAACGAAGCTCCTATTGATGACCTAGAATACCTGTATCTGCATCATAAAACGATGCAGGCCAAATGGCTTAGTATGTGGAATGTAAAAGTATGTAAGGGGAATTCAAAGAATATACATAAGGTTGAACTTGATAAAAAGTAAACACACTTACCTACTCTCAACTCACTCATGCTAAACTAAACTCAAGAAAAAGAAATAACGTTCAACTAAATGATAAGATATTCTTCTCAGTGAAATAAGGCTCAACTCAATAATAAGATACTCGACTCCGGGTTCTCACCTATGGATACTCACCTCTGGATACTCAACTCAATATAAAGCAACAATAAAAGATGAAATATATCAAAAACTTTGAAAAGAGTAGATAGCAACTAAATGTATTAAAAAATACAATGTAACTCTATTATATACAAGAATACAAAATAAACTTTGTTTGTATATAAAAATACAAAATAAACTTTGTGTATATAAGAATACAAAATATCTCTGTGGGAGTTTCTCTAACTGACAACCATAACTATGAGCTATGTTATGATACAACGTCTCACCCACGATGCCAGAACTGTTGTATACTTTGCCCGGGTATAAGACCTACTCACTAAGTAAAACCACTAGTCTATCCTAAAAGGCATTAATGAATCATCTAAAAATATGACCTTTTCTACCCACGTTGGCTAAATGGTTTATGGGGAATATGAGTTATATGAACTCTCCCCCATATCAATACTCAATACTACTCATAAAATATACTAGCTCATATGTTTAAAAATATAACTCTTTCAGTATTTTGAGATTTTTACTCAAAAATATTTCTTTTAAAAGAGATCGTACTCAAACTTCTCAAAACTCTTTTGGAAATCTCAGTTTCCTCTCATCTTAAATGTAAAAACATTTACTCTTGGAAATACTTAATTCCCATATATCATTTTAAAGAAAATGAACTCAGCTCTACTCTTTCTCAACTCAGTGCCCAACTCTTTAAAACAAGTTTTAAAACAATTTGTAAAAAGACTTCTTAAAATAGGGTTCATGCCGAATTACGGATGTGAACAACTCAATTCAAGGTTTTCAATACCATGCATAGAACTCAATACTTGTAACTCAACAACTCCAGAACTCAAGGATTCAGTGATATTACTCATCTCAAGAATGCTCAACTTGGAGGGTTCATGCGGATTTATGGGCATGAACTACTCAACTCAAGGACTCAATGATACCTCTTATTTCAAGATTGCTCGACTCATAGTGTTCATGCGTAATTATGGGCTTGAACTACTCAACTCAAAGGCCTTCATGGGTAAAATGTAGTATCCCCATGATTAGAAATATAATCCCAAATTGATTAAGAACTCAAATCAACTTAGCTCAAGAATACTCAAATCTAGGGGTAGAATCCTAGACTTCTCTTTTAATGATTTGAAAGTAGATGTATGGCATGAGGACAAACTAGTCCAACACTATGATAGCCTTACATACTTGAAAAAAAGGTTCTTGAAGAATCTTGAAGAAGAACTTTGATTAGAAACCTTGAAACCCTAGCTTGAAGGTAAACAATCAAGAAAGCCTTTCTTGAGATTCTTGAATTAATTTATTGAAAACTCTATGGCCAAGATTTAAGATTTTCATTACTGATTCATAATTGTATGGAGAAATTAGAGTTGAAAAAATGGAACTCTTGGAGAAAAACTTGCCTTGAACAAGGATCTTGAAAAGAGACCGAAAGAATCTTTAATGTAGTCTGCTACTTTGATTTTCCTTAGGGTTTTACCCTAGGGTTTGACAGAGAAGAGAATGATGGATTAAAAGATAAAAATCTGATTGTTTTGAGCCTTTTATTATTCAAGAAATTCGTTTAGGATTTCCTTGGAGGTAAAAAACAAAAACAACCCTTTTAATGGTTTCCCATCGCCTAATTCATAATTATATGTTACTAAAATAGTCATAATGTTTTAATTAGAAATTGGATGGCGTGAAGTTGGTGGTATTGGAAAGTAGATTCAAATATAGGTTATGGCGCACGTAACTCTTTATATTCTAAGAGATATGGTGGTTTGAAGTTGACCCAAGTAGAATCTTACAACAAAACTTAATCGATATAGAAACCTCAAAAACACTTATCAAGAACTCATCAAGAAATTAAATTACTCAATATTTATGGATAGATTCGCAAAAGAAACTCATGATTGGCATGTGGTGAACAAACCTAACACTATGGAATCTTAATTACCTCTTAGGGATCAAACACATGGCGAAAATCCACAACAAAACTTAAGAACCTCGACGAACGCCTTGATCCTTTCCTCTTTTCCCCTCTTTTCTCTACTTTTCTTTTCTTGAACTATCAACTAAAACTGTAGGCGTATACTAGGATTATAAAAATGTACTTCATAGGATTAGACCCTTAAAACCTTACTAAAAATGAATTAAATCTGATTGGGTAAGAAAAAGACCAAAATACCCCTCAATATTTTCGAGTAACTTTTCTTAACTGGACAGACTTACTTCAAAAGGGCATATCTCACTTATCCAACCTCGAAAGTTAGCAAACTCACCGGCATTGAAAAGATAATTTAATGAAATTTCATTAGCTATCTTGTATCCTACCTAACTCATTCTTACAGTAGTTTGAAGTTGACCCAAAATTCATAACTTGCAAAATTTCAGATTTTACTATTTCCAATTTAGTTCTTTTGGGAACTCAAGGTGCTAAATCTACTGACCTGACCTTAATACTTAAGAAATTTAAAATTCCTTGGTGAAATCCTACTCACAACGAAGGCTGGTTCAAGTTTTAGCTCAAAAGAGTTTTGGGGTGTTACACCAATCCTCTTGGATATCCTGTAAGGACCAATATACCGAGGACTGAGTTTTCCCTTCTGACCAAATTTCATAACACCCTTCATGGGTGAAACCTTCACATAAACCCAATCATTCACCTTAAACTCCAAGTCTTTTCTCCTAACATCTGTATAGGATTTCTGACGACTCTGCGCTGTTTTCAACCTTTCTCGAATAGTCTTCACCTTCTCCATAGATTGATGAACCAAGTCTCGTCCTATCAACCCAACCTCACCAGCCTCAAACCATCCAATGGGAGATTTATATCTTCTCCCATAAAGAGTCTCATAGGGAGCCATTTGGACTCTTGTGTGATAACTATTGTTGTAAGAAAATTCAATGACAGGTAAGTGATCATCCCAACTACCCTTGAAGTCGATGACACAAGCCCTGATCATATCCTCTAAGGTTTGAATCATACGCTCTGCTTGACCATCAGTCTGAGGATGAAAAATAGTACTAAGGTTCATCTTCGAACCCAAACCTTTCTTGAAGGAGTTCTAAAACTACACGGTGAATTGTACCCCTCTATCTGAAAGGATAGACACAAGAACTCCATGAAGTCGGACTATCTCTTGAATATATAACCTGGCATAATCCTCTGTTGTATAGGTGGTCTTTATCGGTAATCACCCAAATCGAGTAATGCTTCCTCCGAGACCGCAACAAATCAGTATTGAAATCCATATTGGTCATCTCCCACTTCCATTCCAGAAGATCTATGTTCTAAGGCATACCACCGGGACTTTGGTGCTCTACCTTGACTTGATACCAATTCGGGCACTTAGCAACAAACTCTGCAATACACCTCTTCATGCTACTCCACTAATATATTTCTCTCAAGTCACGATATATATTTATGGAACCAAGATGTATAGATTATCTAGAGCTATGTGATTTCTCTATTATCCTCTCTTGGAGTTCATCCTTCTTTGGTACACACAATCTACCTTGATACCTCAACACATCATCTCCACCAGAAGAAAAACCAGCATGGCTTGGAATGCTTAAAATAGGTAAAGCCTTTGAGCCAAATCAAGATATATTACATGAGCAATGGACTAATCCAGATAATCACGTAAAGAGAAAATGGTATATTGCTACATTTACACTTCTTCAAAGAGAATCCTTTAGAGATTGGTGGATGGCTGATATGAGAAGAATCGGTTGTGAAATCGAATTCTTTAAATGGTTTAAAATGACTGAAAGGATTGAAAATTCAACTTAGTCATTACAAGTTATCATTAATAAATGGTATACTACCTCTAATCAAGTTGTTGAATCTATTACTCCTCCTCTTGAAGGAATTAACATACCTGTTGCAGGAACAGTAATCAAGGCTTCTCCTTTTAAAGAAAAAATTGATAAGTGTAGCACTTTACTCACTGCTGCAGACATTGACAGAATAGTAGAACAAAATAACTACTCAAACCAAATTCTTCATGTCATCTCTAGACAAATAGAAGATACAAAACCTACTCTTAGTAGAAGACCAACTCCAGCTTCTACTTCATCCAACCATTAAATTAAACCTAATCCAGGATTCAAACTCCTCGAATTTTCAAAAAAGAAAAATTCCCTAAAATTTCTGACACCTTTGAAGTCACCAGAATTATCATTGATAAAATCAATGAACGACTTAATAATTTCAGTGTTTCCAAAAAAGAGGAAAAAACCCCAAAGAAGGTTTCTACCCTTCAGGAGAAATCCATCCTACTTCAAAAGTTATCCAATGGTCGTTTTCACTACATGAAAAATTATCATAACAAACCCTCTTTCCCAGACTTGTAGTATGAAGAAAATGCATTCTTATCTAGTTCTTCTTATGAAGGATGAAGCATCACAGAATGGAACATCGATGATCTTGCAGAGCAACAGATTTATAACAAGCTACATAAAATGGGAGTCGCCATTACTACATATAAAATGAGAGGTTCTACAGATAAAGAAGCCGCTACTATGATTGCTGCAGGTTTCACCGGTATGTTAAAATATTGGTGGGACAACTATTGCAACTATGAGGCCAAACAACTCATCATCAATGCCACAGCAATGGAGAAAGTTGTTAAAACTGAAGGAAATACTCAGTCTACTTCTCAACTTACTATGGAAGTTGCCTGTGCTACTCCCCTTTATCACATCGCTAAGCATTTCATTAACGAACCAAAATTATTTTAGGATATTAATCTTCAAATCCAGAATACTCTCAGCTGTACAAATCTAGACAGTTTTATCCAGTACAAGCATGCTTTTCTCAGTAATGTTATGATTCCTCCAGATTGTCATTTGGATTTTTGGAAGGAACTTTTCATTAGAGGTTTACCTCCCTTTTTTGCTGATAATGTATGGACAAAGATTCAAGACCGCAATGACGGGCATATTTCTTATGGAAATCTAACTTATGGTGATTTGGTAAGCACCATCAACATCGTAGGGCTTGAACTTTGCATGGATATCTAACTTAAACATCAGCTTAAGAAGGAACAGTCATCTTCCAGGAGAGAACTTGGAAGCTTTTGTAGAGACTTTTGCTTTATCATTCCCTCTAATATAGTAAAAAAGGAATAAACTGAAAAGAAGTCTCATCGGAAGAAATCTCGAAGACGAGATCACTCTACCAGACCTAAGAGAAAGAAATCTAGGTCCAAGAGGCCTATAGATGCCAAAACAGATATTTGTTGGACATGTGGCAAGACTGGCCATAAATCTAATGAATGTTGTTCAAAAACCAAGAAGAAGAAGATCAATCTTCTTAATATTGATGATGAAACCAAGGGTAAACACTTTGCTATTCTCGATGAACCTTTTTCTGAATCTTCAGGTACATCTTATGAATATATCGATGATGAAGACATTGATCTTGACTACGAATCAGATGCTAGCAAATCAGGAAAAGATTTCACATGTACTAAAGCATTTCTTAGTTGCGACAGTACTCCTCAAAATATCAGAGTACTTTCTGATCATTCCAAAGAAACAGTTTTGATGTTATTCACCATATAGCTAATGATGAGGCTATGAATCATTTTCTCCTAAAACTCAAAAATATCATTCTCAACACGAACAAACCAAAATCCCGTCCAGTTGTTAAACTATTTAGCATGAAACAAATCATGAGTCGCTCAGATAGCTATTCCGAACCTTCCATATCTGGCTTTCGTCACGAAGTATCAGGTCTCAAGGAAGAAATTAGAGATATCAAATCTCGACTAGGAGAAGTCGAAATGGATGTTCTTATAGACCAAGTCCTCAAGAAGTCCACTTTACAAGAACCAAATTCAGACCATGAATCTACATAGGATAACGAAGTTGACTCGATCAACAGTGATCATTTGGCTGAACCAATAGTCACTAATATCGGTAATAATCCTTCTATCTCAGTAGCTCCAGGAGTAACAGTAATCTCTTCAATTAGACCTCAGCGTCATCATATTCCTGTCAAGATTGTTGTTAATAAGCATTTTGTGATTAACAAAATTGCTTTACTTGACAGTGGTGCAGATCGCAACTGTATAGTAAAAGGTATAGTTCCTACAAAGTATTTGCAAAAAAGTACTTCAAAATTATACTCCGCTACAGGAGAACTATTGAAAATTAACTATAAGCTTTCGAAAGCTCATATTTGCAACAATGGCATTGGTTTAACAAATGATTTCGTAATAACTGCGGATATCAATGAAGATATCATTCTTGGAATACCTTTTATCACTCAGATAAAAGCTTATTTTACTGATTTAAATGGTATTAATAATACTATTCTTGGAAAATAATTACTTTTTCCTTTTGTCAAAACTCTATCACAAGATGAAAGTAATTTTATAAGAGAAAATATTATTTTCTGTATTAATAATCTTTCACAGCATATCACCTTTCTAAAGGATGAAATTCGTGTTAAGAAAATCAAACAGATTTAAAAAACCCCGGAGATAGTTACTAAGATAGCCAATCTTCAAAAAAGTTTTGAACAAGAAATATGTTTAGATTTTCCGAATGCTTTTTGGGAACGTAAAAAACATATTGTTGATTTACCATACATCGATGGATTCAGTGAACATGCTATTATCACTAAGGCAAGGCCCATTCAGATGAATCATGGGATGATGGAATTTTGTAAGAAAGAGATTGATACTTTTTAAAAAAATAAAATTATCAGGGTTTCTAAATCAGCTTGGAGTTGTTCTGCTTTCTACGTTAATAAAAACACGGAAAAAGAAAGAAGAGCACCAATACTGGTAATTAATTACAGACCTTTAAACTCCATTTTAAAATGGATCAGGTATCCCATACCTAACAAATAAGACCTTTTGAAGAGGACTCCCAAATTTTTTTTTATATGAAATAAGGTTTTTGGCAAATCCAGATTTCAGAAAATGATAAGTACAAAACTGCTTTCAACGTCCCCTTTGGACAATTTGAATGGAATGTAATGCCCTTTCGGCTCAAGAACACCCCTTAGGAATTCCAAAATATAATGAACTCCATTTATAATGATTATTCTTATAGGTCAATTGTTTATATTGATGATGTACTGATTTTCTCTAAGAACATTGATTCTCATTTCAAACAACTTAATACATTCTTCAAGGTAGTTAAGCATAATGGTCTAGTGGTTAGTGCCAAGAAAATGGTACTCTTCCAAACTACCATCAGATTCTTAGGTCATGATCTTTATCAAGGAACCTACAAACCCATTTGTAGAGCCATCAAGTTCTCATCCAAATTCCCAAATGAAATTCCTGACAAAACCCAACTTCAGAGGTTTTTAGGAAGTTTGAATTATGTTGTTGATTTCGTTCCGAAGGTCAGATATGTTTTTGAGCCTTTGTACATGAGAATTAGGAAAAACCCAGTCCCCTAGAGTTCTGAACAAACCCAAGCAATCATTCATGTCAAAGCCTTAGTTCAAAATATTCCATGCCTAGGAATCCCCAACCCTGGTGCGTTTATGCTTGTTGAAACTGATGCATTTGATACACGTTATGGAGGAATCCTGAAACAAAAAGTAGATCCTAAATCTACAGAGCAATTAGTCCGCTTTACATCCGGAATTTGGAATTTCACTCAAAAAAATATTCAACAGTTAAAAAGGAAGTTTTATCTATAGTGTTATGCATCACTAACTTTCAAGATGACCTTATCAACAAAGAACTTTTATTATGAGTAGATTGTAAATCTGCAAAAGAAATTTTACAAAAAGATGTTAAAAATCTTGTTTCCAAACAAATCTTCGCTAGATGGCAAGCTCTACTATCCAACTTTGATTTCAATATTGATTTTATCAAAGGAGAAGACAATTTTTTACCAGATTTTCTAACTCGTGAATTCTTGCAGGGAAAGCATGAGGCCATTTAGATCCATCACTCCTTCCAAAGGAGACAACCTTCCCAGAGCTAAAATGGCTAGACAATTTATCCATCCTCCAGTTACCCCAGCAAAAGCTGAAACTCCACAAAGGCTTGAACTAACCTTCCAAAATAAGTTCACAAGTCTAGCTAATTATCCAAGGCTACGTTGTCCCTCACAACCAAAGCTTCCAAAGCTTCCTTGTCCACCACAGTCAAAGTTGATCAACCTTAGACCAACAAACTCTTCGAACAAGGAGCATGTTCTAGCTCTATTCAAAGCAAAGAAAGCTACAGTATGAAAGCGCTTGAGTCTTTCGCCCAAGCTGTTAACCCAGAGTTAATCAAAACCATCCCTTCTAATCCAAAACTAAAAGAAGAATCTTTTGACTTTGTTGTTTCACAGGTATTGCCTATAATGGCACTTAACAAGGAATACGACAATGTTGATATAGATCTTCTAATCAGACCTTGCTATACAGATTCTAATTATGTGGATACTGGTAATCTATTGAAGACTAGAAATTCTATGAAGCAATTCTCATTGATACTGATTCGATAGAGATTGAACATTGCAGGGATGAAAACAACCCCGCCAATATCGAATATTCCAGATTACTATTAAGAAGATCTTGGACCTATTTGAATGGTGTGCAGACCATTTACACACTTCTATTGCACTGACAATGGCACATAGGCCACAAACCTACAATTGGTATGACTACAAGTCAGAATGGATGGATTTTCTTTATCTAAGACCAAGACATACTTGGTTTGTGAAATACAGTCCGAGCATCACCAAGGCTATCATCCCACGATAGTTCTATGAGTGGTGGGGTTTATTTGGAGGAATTGAAAAAATTCTTCCCCAACAATTTCTCAATCGATTTGAAGAGTTTCAAGTCAAGGAAGAAATTACCACATTACCAGAGCATATTAAATTATGCAAATATTATATCCAAAAGAGGATATCCTATATCATTACTTGGAATTTCTCCAAAAATGATATTGAACGAATCCAGTATTTGTGCAAGCAAGTTCAAGTCAAAGGTTGGATTTCCAAACAACCTAGAATCAAAATCCAGTCACAAGACAAGGTAAGTTCATCATCGAAGAATTCATCCAAAGCAGCACTAAAAAGAAATTAAAGGATGCATTGAATAATTTAGAGAAATATGATAAGAAACAGATCATGAAAATGATTAAAGATGCCGCTTCCACTGAAAGCAGCAGTGAAGATAACAGTGACATGTGTAATCCAAAACGTTTGGCTTTGGCTTACATGGACCCCGATTACGAATAGGAAAAAGACCCATATGAAAAAGTAGAGGCAAAGCTGGAATTACTTTTTCATAAGTGGAATTTAACTATTCCAAATTGGCATCAACCGACAAGCTATAAGACAAAATACTTTTGAAAAACATGTTTCCATTATCTAGAAGATCAGAAGAAGACGTCTCCATTATCAAAAGGAGATTCCCACTCAGCCACTTCATCAAAATAAGTAGGCCCTTATGTTTCCACTACGAGAAAATTATTCTCCACTATAATAAAGATAAGTAGGTCCCTCCATTATTGTCGGCAACATCTTAGCCTTCCATTTGTATGCCTAAAATGCAAAGGTACCTACCCTTTCTCCTATATAAGAAGACTCTCATTTATCTTTCAAGGCATCAGAAAATATCATGACTTACTCCTATATTCTCAAAGCTTTCTTGTAATCTATGCTTGCTATTTCCTATGCTTGAAGCTATGCAATAAACGTCTGTTTCTTGTAAGTTTTCTCTATTTTAATTCTGCATTACTTCAGATCTTTTTGTACGTACTTAGTATGAGCGGCTAAGTATATATACTGTCTAAGGCATGACAAAATTATTTTAATGTAGTATTCCAATAAATTTTGACATGTTGTTTGTATACACTTATTTATTATCATACTTATCATGTTCCTTTATACCGTTTATATACTTGGTGTGAGGTATTCGTTCTTTCTTATGAGTATGAGATAACCGATTAATATCCAATTCGTACATTGGTCAGCCGTATTTGTAAGGTCTCTGTAGCCATGAGGGCATTTAGACCTGTTGATAGTGGTCCCGTAGCGAAGATGACTCTAGGAATAGAATTATTGCAAAACCAAGAGAACCTCCCTTAGAAACTCTTTTTGGATCTTGGATATATATTTTAATATCCCTTATATACTTGCTAGCATGTTGATTATTGTTGTTATACTTGTTGCAATACATTTTGTTCTGTAAGTCCATTAGACATTATTTCCAAAATTTTATGGAAAATAATCAACATATTTTAAATAATATTAATTTATCTTCTCAAGCAACTAAGATTGGTAAACTAGAAAATAATTTACAAAACTAGAGTATACCAGATGAACCTTTCAAAAAGATTTACCATATAGGTAATTTTAGTTGGATTACTCGTCATAATATTAAGACTTGTGAATCTACTATTGCTATTAATAACTCTTTAGAAGTTTTTCGCTTGCTTAAAGAAAATGATATTAACCAGTATAAATCTACTTTTAATTATTTGCATATTGGTTTGGTGCAAGTTGCTGTTAAGCCTTTGTTTAGAAAAGGACTTGATATTCTTGTTTGTGTTATCCTTCGAGATGGAAGATTTTTAAATTTTGATGATTCATTGTTAGGAGTTTTGCAGAGTAACTTAGTTGATGGGCCAGTTTACTTTAATTGTTATCCTAACTTCTCTCTTGACATTAATGATCCTAATGTCATGGATTCCTTGACGCTTAATGTCAAAAATAAAAATTTGAACATTAAAATCAATACTCATGAAATAGCCATTATTTATCGAGTTTATTATAGGTTAATGAAAACCACTCTTGCCCCCAAAGAACTTGTCGAAAGTCTGAAAGGTGCGACTATGCTTATGGAAACCAACCATGAACATAGTTGTATCTTTGTTAGTCGTCTCTTAAAATGGAAGGATATACTCTCCAGTAATGATTGGTGTTTTGAAAACATAACCCAACCTTTTGCGTCTCATTTTGAAAGATCTCAGATTGAAAAAGTTATTCACTTTCCCGATGGGTCGATAGAACTCAAATTTCTTGACAATTATGTTAGGAAATATTCCTTATATAGAAGGTCATCATGGTCTGGTACTTCCACTTCTTGTCCTTCAAGACCCGTTCCCAGGCCACCTTTTTCTTCAAACACCCCGGAGGAAGCGGAAGATGAAGCCATTTCTATTGCAGACAACAACAAAGGTAAAGTCATAGGTGTAGACTTTTCAGGAGACATTCCTAAAGTGTTTTTCAAGGATCTCCCTGGCAGTACCTCAGCAAGTGAGATGGAACCACTAGAAGAAAAACATGCATGGCTTGGAATACTTAAAACATGGAAAGCCTTTGAGCCAAATCAAGATATACTACATGAGCAATGGAATCATCTAGATAATCAGGTAACGAGAAAATGGTATGTTGCGACATTTACCCTTCTTCAAAGAGAATGCTTTAGAGATTGGTGGATGGCTGATATGAGAAGAAATGGTTGTGAAATCGAATTCTTTAAATGATTTGAAATGACTGGAAGTATTGAAAATTCAACTAAGTCATTACAAGTTATCATTAATAAAAGGTATACTACCGCTAATAAGGTTGTTGAATCTATTACTCCTCCTCTTGAAGGAATTAACATCCCTGTTGCAGCAACAGTAATGAAGGCTTCTCCTTTAAAAGAAAAAAGTGATAAGACTAGCACTTTACTCACTGCTACAGACATTGATAGAGTAGTAGAACAAAATAACTACTCAAACCAAATTCTTCAAGTCATCTCTAGACAAATAGAAGATACAAAACCTACTCTTAGTAGAAGACCAACTCTAGCTTCTTCTTCATCCTACCATTACATTGAACCTAATCCAGGATTCTAACTCCCCAAATTTTCCAAAGAAATATTCCCTAAACTTTCTGACACCTTTGAAGTCACCGAAAGTATCATTGATAAAATCAATGAACAACTTAAAAATTTCAATGTTTCCAAAAAAGAGGAATAAGCTCCAAAGAAGGTTTCTACCCTTTATGAGAAATCCATCCTACTTCAAAAGCTATCCAATGATCGTTTTCACAACATGAAAAATTATCATAACAAACCCTCTTTCCCAGACTTGCAGTATGAGGAAAATGCATTCTTATCTAGTTCTTCTTATGAAGGATGAAGCATCACATAATGGAACATTGATGGTCTTGTAGAGCATCAGATTTATAACAAGCTCCATAAAATGGGAGTCGCCATTACTACATATAAATTGAGAGGTTCTGCAGATAAAGAAGCAGCTACTATGATTACTGCAAGTTTCACCGGTATGTTAAAATATTGGTGGGACAACTATTGCAACGATAAGGCCAAACAACTCATCATCAATGCAACAGCAACGGATAAAGTTGTTAAAACTGAAGGGAATACTCAGTCTACTTCTCAAGTTACTATGGAAGTCTCCTGTGCTACTCTCCTTTTTCACATCGCTAAGCATTTCATTAACGAACAAAAATTATTTCACGATATAAATCTTCAAATCCAGAATAATCTCTACTATCCAAATTTAGACAGTTTTATCCAATACAAGCATGCTTTTCTTAGCAAAGTTATTATTCATCTAGATGGTCATTTGGATTTTTGGAAGGAACTCTTCATCAGCGGTTTACCTCCCCTTTTTGCTGATAAAGTAAGGACAGAGATTCAAGACCGCAATGACGGGCGCATTCCTTACGATAATCTGACTTATGGTGATTTGGTAAGCACTATCAACATCGTAGGGCTTGAACTCTACACGGATATCAACCATAAGCATCAGCTTAAGAAGGAACAGTCATCTTCCAAGAGAGAACTTGGAAGCTTTTTGTAACACCCCAAATTCGAAATAGACTAAAAATGCGGATTTTGAGAAGTTGCAGGTGCAACGTACGGTCACCATCCATAGACCGCAAGCACACCACGGCCCGTACTGGTGGTTCGTGGTTCACCATTGCAACGCCTCCCCAAACCAACTCAGAAAATTTGGCTATGTCCCGACTCACGAACAGATCCACGGTCCGTAGATCAGACCACGGTCTGTGGTCTGTGTTCGTGGATCGCGACCTCCTTTACCCAGCCTCTAACACAAACTACGATCGACTAGCACGAACCATCATTTGATCCAGGGTCCGTAGGTTTGACCGTAGATGAGGGTCAGCAGCTATTTAGCTGAAAATTGTTGATGGGTCAACTTCAAATGGTCATAAATTTTATTAGAAAATGAATTATGAGTCCCATGACTACTGATATGATAGATAATTGAATCCTATTTCAAATGCCACCAAGTTTGCTAAAATCTGAGCTCCGAGTAAAATGGTATACTTGTTTTAGTGAATCCATGTCTGGCAGACTCTACCAACGACTCTAATCGACGGTCTGCCGATTGACCTACGGTCCGTAGGTCAAGTCAGTCGGTCACTCTGACAGCAATTAAGTTAGGGGTCTTTTAGTCTTTTCTTATTTTGTTTAACCCCTAAGGTACGTCGTTTAGACCCTAAATCATGAGGTTTTAGTCAATTTAAGCCAAGAAACATAACTAGAACTTATCCAAGTCAAATCATTAATAAAAATTTAGAAAATTAGAAGCAAGAGAGAAGGAAAAGGTACAGAACCCTAGTTCAAAAACGCAACCAGTTTTCTTCAGTTCCATTCCAGAAATCAAAGGATTTCTCCGTGAAAGTCGTCACCAGGTATGTGGGATTTCACTAGTGGTTCCTTTTGCCAAATGGGTCCCTAGAATTCAGTCAGTTTCTTGATTCCCTTATTATGAATAGACCTAGGGTTTCTACAATTACAGTAGATCATCAGGAATTAGTTATTAACATGTTCCAAATTAGATTATCATGTTATTACATCATTTCTCACATGAATTTCAGAAACCTAGCTATGTATTTCTTTAGTTCTTGAATTAGACATGCTGGGTCAGATATCTTAGTTATTCAGTTATACATGCCTCATTATTAGATTAATTGTTGCATTCTCAGTTTGCATGCTTAGTTTTGAGCTATCCAGTATTTTAAAGAAATTCGGTCATAACCAGTTAACCACTTAATTTATTGGGAGTAGCATAATACCAAGTTAGACTAGGGTTCAGCGTACCCATATAGTCCTAGAACTATGAGCCACTTAGGTGTAAGTCCCCTCTGTGAGGAACATCAGTTTAGTGATCACGCCAGCATGCCTCTATACCTCAAGTAGGGTATATTGGGTCCTCTTGATGGGCCGTACACATCGGACTCCACATTTAGCTTATGTGGTTTTATTGTCAGTTATTAGTAGCTCCCACAGTTCAGTCAGATTCTATTGCATTGACAACATATACAATTCATTTAGTATTCAGTCAGCATGTTATAAATTGGTCATTGTATTTAGTTAGCTCAGTATTCAGCATCTATATCACGTCCAGATTATTTCATTGCTTTATTGCTTTGTTCAGTTAGATGTTATTTCAGCATTATTCTATCCTGGATGCTCAGTACCTTTCAAGTACTGACACATACGTGCGCTACATCTTCTCGTGATGTAGGTTCAAGTTCTCAGCATCTAGATCACGCTTAGATCGGTTCCTGATCTCTAGTTCAGTAGCATCAGTGGTGAGTTCTCATTCTTCAAGGATAATAGTCATTTTATCTTTCAGTTTTCAGTCTTCTAGTTTCAGATTTTTAGACATAACTGGGGCATGTCCCAGCACTTCTAGTCAGTTTAAAGACTTATTTCAGACATAGTTAGATTTAGCTTAGTATTGAGTTAATATCTTCTTTGTATTAAACTCATCTGTTTTCATTTATCTCCATTATAGTATATGGGTATTCCCCATCTTTTCATTTTTATTTATGATTAGTTTCTGCATAATTTTATTATCTTTAGTATGCTCATGATCATGCCAGCAGGGTTAGATTGGGCTCACTTGTGGTCCTAGGTCCCGTGTCTGCGTCTCGGGGTAGCTCGGGGAGTGACAAACTTGGCATCAGAGCATTCGGTTTAAGTGTCCTAGGATGTCTAAAAAGCCGCACTAGATAGAGTCCTTTTCATGGATGTGTAGTGCGCACCACATCTAATGAGGGGGAGGCTAGAAAGTGTTTTAGGAAATCTTTATTTTCTTGTTACTCTTACCATGTGTAAGGTATGATCTAAATTCCATTCTAACTCAATGTTCTACGTTTCAGAGATCATGTCTCCTCGTAGAACTTATGCCAGGATGTGAATAGCAGGAACGCAAACGCAACTCCTCCAGTTTTGGATCAGGAAGTCTCAAATGTTGAATTCAGGAATGCCATGCAGATGTTGGCTCAGAGTGTCACTAACCAGAACAATCAGCAGGTCAAGCTCCTGTGAATGCAAATGGTGGATCAGCAGTAGCAAAGGTCCGTGACTTTGTTAGGATGAATTCGCCTGAGTTCTTAGGATCGTAGACTGGTGAAGATCCCCAAAATTTCTTAGATGAGATCAAGAAGATCTTTGAGGTGATGCAGGTCACTGGGAATGATCGAGTTGAGTTAGCATCTTACCAACTTAAGGATGTGGCTCATATATGGTATACTCAGTGGAAAGAGAACAGGGGTACAAATGCCGCTCCTATTACTTGGGATTGCTTCAGCAAAACCTTTCTGGATAGGTTTTTCCCCTATAAAGTTGAGAGAAGCAAAGGCCCAGAAATTTATGAACTTGAGGCAGGGTAACATGACTATCCACGAGTATGAGCTCAAGTTTAACCAACTCTCCATGTATGCTCCTCACATGGTTGTTGATTCCAGGGCTCAGATGAGTAAGTTTCTGTATGAAGTGTTAGACTTAGTGAAGACCGAGTGCAGGAATGCTATGTTGTTGGGAGACATGAACATCTCTAGGCTCATGACTCATGCTCAGTAGGTTGAGGGTGATAGCTTAGGGAACAAGCTAAGGAGACTAAGAAAGAAAGAATAGGTAACTATGAGTATTCCCAACAGATATTGGGTGATGGAGTTTCAGCAAAAGTCTTCAACTCCAGTACCTTCATCAGCTAGTGCTTCACCTCCTAGGTTCCGGAATGATCAGAAAGGTAGGACGTCAGGCTCTAAGTCGTAAGGTAGTGTTTCAGGCACCAAAACTTACCCAACTTGCTTGAAATGTAGTAGGAACCATCCGGGTGAGTGCCTTGCAGGTAAGGAAGGATGTTTTGTGTGTGGTCATTTTGGTCATAGATTGAAGGATTTTCCTTCTAGACATAGTCAAGGAGGAAATAATGGTAGAGCTCAGTCTACAACTTCAGCAGCACCAGCAGGTCGCCCGACTTAGCAGGGTAACTCACTGGTACAAGTGGCGGACAACGCTAAAACAGGCTCTATGCTCTTCAAGCTAGTCAAGATAAGGAAGATTCTCATGATGTAGTCACTGTTATGCTACAAGTCATTGATATTAATGTTTATGCATTGTTAGATACAGGGGATACTTTATCTTTTGTAACTCCTTACATAGCAACCCAATTCGGTGTCAGCCCAGAAACTCTTTCAAAACCCTTCTCTGTCTCTACTCCAGTTGGTGACCCAGTTATAGCTAGATGGGTATACAGAAATTACCCTGTCCCAGTCTCTCAGAAAGTCACCTCAGCAGATCTTGTAGAGTTATAAATGGTAGACTTCGATGTCATTCTAGGCATGGATTGGTTACATTCATGTTATGCCTCAGTTGATTGTAGAACTAGGATTGTTCATTTTTAGTTTCCAGACGAACCAATCCTAGAATGGAAGGGTAGTAGCTTAGCGCCTATGGGTCGATTCATTTCTTACCTTAAGGCTAGAAAGATGATCTCTAAGGGTTATCTCTATCATCTAGTTCGGGTTAAGGATTCTAGTTCCGAATCCCCAACTCTTGAGTCAGTCCCTATAGTCAATGAATTTCCAGAAGTGTTTTCAGATGATCTTCCCGGAGTTCCTCCCGAAAGGGAAATTGATTTTGGGATTGATCTCCTTTCAGATACCCAGCCTATTTCTATTCCTCCTTATAGAATGGGTCCAACTGAGCTTAAGGAATTGAAAGAGTAGTTGAAAGACCTTCTAGATAAGGGTTTCATCAGACCTAGTATTTTTCCATGGGGTGCACCAGTGTTGTTCGTAAAGAAGAAAGATGGTTCTCTCAGAATGTGTGTTGACTATAGGCAGTTGAACAAAGTCACAATCAAGAATAAGTATCCCATCCCTAGGATTGATGACTTGTTTGACCAACTTCAGGGTGCTAGTCATTTCTCAAAGATAGACTTCAGATCAGGTTATCATCAACTTAGAGTCAGAGATAGTGACATTCCGAAGACAGCCTTCAAAACTCGGTATGGTCAGTACAAATTTGTAGTTATGTCATTTGGACTAACCAATGTTCTTGCAGCTTTGATGGATTTGATGAACAGAGTGTTCAAGCAGTACTTAGACTTGTTCATTATCGTCTTTATTGATGATATCCTTAGTTACTCTAGGAATGAGAAAGAACAAGCAAGTCATTTGAGAGTTGTTCTGCAAACTCTCAAAGATCGCCAGTTATTTGCAAATTTTAACAAGTGCGAGTTTTGGTTACAATCAGTTGCTTTCCTTGGGCATATTGTGTCTAGTGAAGGAATTTGAGTAGTTTCCCAGAAGATAAAAGCAGTGAAACAATGGCCTAGACCTACCTCTGCTACATATATTAGAAGTTTCTTAGGTCTAGAGGGCTATAACAGACGGTTCGTGGAAGGATTTTCATCCATAGCCTCACCATTGACTAGGTTAACTCAGAAAAAAGGTTAAGTTCCAGTGGTCAGATGATTATGAGAAAAGCTTCACAGAATTGAAAACTAGGTTGACTACAACTCCTATTTTGACTCTACCAGAGGGTTCAGATGGTTATGTGATCTATTGTGATGCATCCAGGGTCGTTCTAGGTTGGGTATTGATGCAGCGAGCTAAGGTTATAGCTTATGCTTCCAGATAGCTTAAGGTAAATGACAAGAATTATCTGACTCATGGCCTCGAGCTTGCAGCAGTGGTGTTTGCACTCAAGATTTTGAGACACTATTTGTATGGTGTTCATGTAGATGTGTTCAACGACCATAAGAGCCTCCAATATGTATTCACCAAGAAAAATTTGAATCTTCGCCAGAGAAGGTGGCTTGAGCTCCTTATAGATTATCATATGAGTGTGTATTACCATCCATGTAAGGAAAATGTAGTAGCAGATTATCCATGGGTAGTGTAGCACATGTTGAGGAAGAAAGAAAGGAGCTAGCGAGGGATGTTCATAGACTTGCTCGCCTAGGAGTTCGCCTTATGAGCATATCAGATAGTAGTGTAATGGTTCAGAATGGGGCAAAATCTTCTTTGGTAGTGTAAGTTAAAGAAAAGCAAGACAGTGATCCGATATTACTTGAACTGAAGGGTATAGTCCATCAACAGAGAGTTGAGGTTTTCTCCCAAGGGGGAGATAGTGTGCTTCGCTACTAGGGTCGATTATGTGTTCCTAATGTGGACGAGTTGAGACATCATATTCTTGTACAAGCCCATAACTCCAGATACTCTATTCATCCAGGTATCACAAAGATGTGCCACGGTCTGCGGGAAGTCTATTAGTGGAATGATATGAAAAGAGATATAGCAGATTTTGTGGCTAAGTGCCCCAATTGCTAGCAAGTCAAAGCAGAACATCAGAAACCAGGAGGCATGACTCAAGAGATTGACATTCCTACTTGGAAGTGGGAAGTAATCAACATGGACTTCATCACTGGTTTACCTCGTATTCGCAGGCAACATGAATCCATTTTGGTAATTGTTGATAGGGTTACTAAGTCTTCTCGCTTTTGGCGGTCAAGACTACAGATTCGGTAGAGGATTACGCCAAGCTTTACATTAATGAGATTATGAGGTTGCATGGGGTTCCTTTGTCTATCATCTCAGATTGAGGTCCTCAGTTTACCTCCTATTTTTGGAAGTCATTTCAGAAAGGTCTTGGTACTCAAGTTAATCTTAGCACAACATTTCATCCACAGACGGATGGTCAGGCAGAGCGTACTATTCAGACCTTAGAGGACATGTTGAGAGCTTGTGTGATTGACTTTAAGTGTAGTTGGGATGATCACCTTCCTCTTATTGAGTTCGCCTACAACAATAGTTACCATTCCAGCATTCAGATGACCCCTTATGAAGTATTGTATGGGCGTAGGTGTAGATCTCCAATTGGTTGGTTTGAAGTAGGTGAAGAAACTGTGATAGGACCAGATTCGTTTTAATGATGCTATTGAGAAAGTGTAACTCATTAGAGATAGACTTAAGACTGCCCAGAATCGCCAGAAGTCTTATGCAGATGTGAGAAGAAGGGAACTAGAGTTCCAAGTTGATGATTGGGTTTTCCTGAAAGTGTCACCTATAAAGGGGGTAATGAGATTTGGCAAGAAAGGGAAGCTCAGTCCTAGATATGTAGGTCCTTATCGAATCTTGAAAAGTATTGGTAAAGTGACTTATGAGTTAGAGTTGCCAGCAGATTTAGCAGCAGTGCATCCAGTCTTCCACATTTCACTTTTGAAGAAGTGTGTGGGTGATCCAGCATCCGTAGTGCCATTAGAGACTGTGGCTATAAAAGATAGCCTTTCTTATGAGGATGTACCAGTTGAGATTCTCGATCGTCAGGTTAGAAGGTTGAGAAACAAAGAAGTCGCTTCAGTCAAGGTGTTATGGAGTAGTCAGTCCGTAGATGGAGCTACTTGGGAAGAAGAAGCAGCCATGAAGTCCAAGTATCCTTACCTCTTTCCTTCTAATTCCATTCCATCTTGAGGTAATAGTTCCTCTTCAGTTTTTCAGTTATTCATGCATAAATTCAGTCTTAGAATCATGTTCCTTCAGTTGTACTTGCATTTTTAGCGTATTTGCATGTTCTTGGAACTCAGTTTAGTCAGAAATTCAATTCTCAATGTTTAGTGGTAGGGATTGTAGCCCTCTCCCTCCATTTCAGCTACTTTAGTCTTCATTCGAGGACAAATGCTCCCAAGGGGGATATAATGTAACACCCCGAATCCGAAATAGACCAAAAATGCAAATTTTGAGAAGTTGCTGGTGCAACTTACGGTCACCATCCGCGGACCGTATGTCACACCATGGCCCGTGCTAGTGGTCCGTGGTTGACCATTGCAACCCCTCCCCAAACTAGCTAAAAAAAGTCGACTAAGTCCCGACTCACGAAAAGACCCATGGTCCATAGATTAGACCACGGTCCATGGTCTGTGTTCGTGGATCGAGACCTCCTTTACCTAGCCTCTGATACAAACTATGATCGACCAACACGGACTGTCATTTGATCCACGTTCCGTTGGTCTAATCGTAGATGAGGGTCAGCAGCTAGTTAGCTGAAAATTGTTGATAGGTCAACTTCAGATGGTCATAACTTTTAGCAGAAAAGGAATTATGAGTCCCATGACTACTGATATGATAGATAATTGAATCCTCTTTCCAACGCCACCATGTTTGCTAAAATCTGAGCTCCGAGTAAAATGTTATGCTCGTTTTAGTGAAGCCATGTCGGGCAGACTCGATCGACGATTCCAATCAACGGACCGTCGATTGACCTACGGCTCGTAGGTCAAGTCCGTCAGCAATTAAGTTAGGGGTCTTTTAGTCTTTTCCTATTTTGTTTAACCCCTAAGGTACGTTGTTTAGACCCTAAATCATGAGGTTTTAGTCAGTTTAAGCATAGAAACATAACTAGAACTTATCCAAGTAAAATCATTAATCAAAATTTAGAAAATTAGAAGCAAGAGAGGAGGAAAAGGTCAAGAACCCTACTTCAAGAACGCAACAAGTTTACTTCAGTTCCAACCCCGAAATCAAAGGATTTCTCCATGAAATTCATCACCAGGTATGTGGTATTTCACTAGTGGGTTTCTTTCGCCCATTAGGTCCCTAGAATTCAGTCAATTTCTTGATTCCCTTAGTATGAATAGACTTAGGGTTTCTAGAATTACAGCAGATCATCATGAATTAGTTATTAACATGTTCCAAATTAGATTATCATGTTATAACATCATTTCTTGCATGAATTTTAGAACCCTAGCTATGTATTTCTTTAGTTCTTGAATTACACATACTATGTCAGATATCTCAGTTATTCAGTTATACATGCCTCAGTTATTAATGCATCATTATCAGATTAATTGTTGAATTCTCAGTTTGCATGTTTAGTTTTGAGCTACCTAGTATTTTACAGAAATTCAGTCATAAATAGTTAACCATTTAATTCATTTGGAGTAGAATAATACTGAGTTGGACCAAGGTTCAGCGTACCGATATAGTCTTAGAACTACGAGCCACATAGGTGTAAGTCCCCTCTGTGGGTAACATCAGTTTAGTGATCACGCTAACATGCCTCTATACCTCTGTCAGGGTATATTAGGTCCTCTTGATGCAGCGTATACATCGGAATCCACATTTAGCTCATGTGGTTTTATTATCGGTTATTAGTATCTCCCACAATTCAGTCAAACTCTATTGCATTGACCACATGTGCAGTTCATTCTGCATTCAGTCAGTAAGTTATATATTGATCATTGCATTCAGTTAGCTCAGTATTCAACATCTATATCATATCCAGATTATTTCATTGCTTTATTGTTTTGTTTAGTTATATGTTATTTCAACTTTACTCTATCCTGAATGCTCAGTACCTTTTAAGTACTGATGCATACGTGTGTTACATTTTTTCATGATATAGGTTCAGGTTCTCAGCATCCAGATCACGCTTACACCGGTTTCCGATCTCCAGTTCAGTAGCATCTGTGGTGAGTCTTCATTCTTCGAGGGCAATAGTCATGTTATCTTTCAGTTTTCAGTCTTCTAGTTTTAGATTTTCTAGACTTAGCTGGGGCATGTCCCAGCACTTCTAATCAGTTTAGAGGCTTATTTTAGACATAGTTAGATTTAGCTTAGTATTGAGTTAATATTTGCTTTGTATTAAACTCATCAATTATAGTATATGGGTATTCCCCATCTTTTCATTTTTAGTTATTATTTAGCTTCCGCATCAGTTTATTATATTTAGTATCCTCATGATCATGCCAACATGGTTAGCTTGGGATCACGTGTGGTCCTAGGTTTCGTGTTCACGTCTCGGGGGTAGCTCAGGGCTTGACAATTTTGCCAAGACTTTGGCTTTATCACTCACCCTGATAAAGTAAAAAAGGATAAAAGTGAAAAGAAGTCTCATTGGAAGAAATCTCGCAGATGAAATGAATCTACCAGACCTAAGAGAAAGAAATCTAGGTCCAAGAGGCCTAAAGATGCGAAAACAAATGTTTGTTTGACATGTGGAAAAAATGGCCATAAATCTAATGAATGTTGTTCAAAAACCAAGAAGAAGAAGATCAATCTTCTTAACATTGATGATGAAACCAAGGGTAAGCTCCTTGCTATTCTCGATGAACCTTTTTGTTAATCTTCAGGTACATCTGATGAATACAACAATGAGGAAGACATTGATCTAGACTATGAACCAGATGCTAGCCAATTAGGAAAAGATTGCACCAGACTAAAGCATTTTGTACTTGCGATAGTACTCCTCAAAATATCACAATACTTTCCGATCATTCAAAAGAAGCTCTTTTTGATGTTACTCAGCATATAGCTGATGGTGAGGCTAAGAATCGTTTTCTCCTAGAACTCGAAAATATCATTCTCAACACGGACAAATTAAGATCCCGTCTGGTTGTTGAACAATTCATCATGAAACAATTCATCAGTCGCTCAGATATCCATTCTGAACTTTCCATATCTGACCTTCATCATGAAGTATCAGGTCTCAAGGAAGAAATTAGAGATATCAAAACTCGACTAGGAAAAGTCAAAATCGATGTTCTTACAGACCAAGTCCTCAAGAAGGCCACTTTACAAAAACTAGATTAAGACCATGAATCTACGTAGGATAACGAATTGACTTGATCAAGAATGATCATTTGTCTTAACCAATAGTCACTAATACCGGTAAGAATCCTTCTAGCTCGATAGCTCCAGAAGTAACGGTAATCTCTTCAATAAGACCTCAGAGTCATCATATTCTTGTCAAGATTGTTGTTAATAAACATTTTGTGATTAACAAAATTGCTTTACTTGACAGTGGTGCAGATCACAACTGTATAGTAAAAGGTGTAGTCCCTACAAAGTATTTGAAAAAAAGTACTTCAAAATTATACTCTGCTACTGGATAACTATTGAAAATTAACTATAAGCTTTCTAAAGCTCATAGTTGCAACAATGGGAATTATTTAACAAATGATTTCGTAATAACTGAGGATATCAATGAAGATATCATTCTTTGAATACCTTTTATCACTCAGATAAAACCTTATTTTACTGATTTAAATGGTATTAATACTACTACTCTTGGAAAAGAATTACATTTTCCTTTTGTCAAAACTATTTCACAAGATGAAAGTAATTTCATAAGAGAAAATATTATTTTTCGTATTGATAAACTTTCACAGCATATCACCTTTCTAAAGGATGAAATTTGTGTTAAGAGACTCGAACAGATTTTAAAAACCCCGGAGATAGATTCTAAGATAGCCAATCTTCAAAAAACTTTTGAACAAGAAATATGTTGAGATTTTCCAAATGCTTTTTGGGAATGTAAAAAACATATTGTTGATTTACCATACATCGATGGATTCAGCGAACAGGCAATTACCACTAAGGCAAGGCCCATTCAGATGAATCATGAGATGATGGAATTTTGTAAGAAAGAGATTGATACTCTTTTAAAAAATAAAGTTATCAGGGTTTCTAAATAACCTTGGAGTTGTTTTGCTTTTTACGTTAATAAAAACATGAAAAAAGAAAGAGGAGCACCAAGACTGGTAATTAATTACATACCTTTAAACTCTGTTTTAAAATGGATCAGGTAACCCATACCTAACAAATGAGACCTTTTGAAAAGGACAGAAAATGATATGTACAAAACTGCTTTCAATGTCCTGTTTGGACAGTTTTAATATAATGGAATGCCCTTTGGGCTCAGAATGCCCCTTCGGAATTTGAAAATATAATGAACTCCATTTTTAATGATTATTCTTATTTGTCAATTATTTATAATAATGATGTGTTGATTTTCTCTGAGAACATTGATTCTCATTTCAAACACCTTAATACACTCTTCAAGGTAGTTAAGCATAATGGTCTAGTGGTTAGTGCCAAGAAAATTGTTCTCTTTCAAACTACCACCAGATTCTTAGGTCATGATCTTTATCAAGGAACCTACAAACCCATTTGCAAAGGCATCGATTTCTCATCCAAATTCCCAAATAAAATTCATGACAAAACCCAACTTCAGAGGTTTTATGTAGTTTGAATTATGTTGCTGATTTCATTCCGAAGGTCAAACATGTTTGTAAACCTTTGTACATGTCCCCTGGAGTTCTGAACAAACCCAAGTAGTCATTCATGTCAAAGCCTTAGTTCAAATTATTACATGCCAAGGAATCCCCAACCTTGATGCGTTTATGATTGCTGAAACTGATGCATCTGATATAGGTTATGGAGGAATCCTGAAACAAAAAGTAGATCCTGAATCTACAGAGCAATTAGTCTGCTTTACATCTGGGATCTGGAATTTCGCTCAAAGAAATTATTCAACAGTTAAAAAGGAAGTTTTATCTATAGTGCTATGTATCACTAAATTTTAAGATGACCTTATCAACAAATAGTTTTTATCAAGAGTAGATTGTAAATCTGGAGAAGAAATTTTACAAAAAGATGTTAAAAATCCTGTTTCCAAACAAATCTTCGCTAGATGGAAAGCTCTACTATCCCACTTTGATTTCAAAATTGATTTTATCCAAGGAGAAGATAATTTTTTCCCAGATTTTCTAACTCGTGAATTCTTGCAGGGAAAGCATGAGGCCGTTTAGACCCATCGCTCCTTCCAAAGGAAACAACCTTCCTAGAGCAAAAGTGGCTAGACTATTTATCCATCCTCCACTTACCCCAGCAAAAGCTGAAACTCCACAAAGGCCTGGACTAGCCTTCCAAAATAAGTTCACTGCTCTAGCCATTATCCAAGGCTACCTTGTCCTTCACAACCAAAACTTCCAAATCATCCTTGTCCACCACAACCAAAGTTGATCAATCTTAGACCAACAAAACCCTTCGAATAAGGAGCATCTTCTAGCTCTATTCAAACCAAATAAAGAGACACTATGAAAGCACCTGAGTCTTTCACCAAGTTGTTAACCCAGAGTTAACCAAAACCATCCCTTCCAATCTAAAACCAAAAGAAGAATCTTTTGACTTTGTTGTTTCACATGTATTTCCTATAATGGCACTTAACAAGGAATACGACAATGTTGATACAAATGTTCTGATCAGACCTTGCTATATAGATTCTAATTGTGTAGATACTGATAATCCATTGAAGACTAGAAAATTCTATGAAGCAATTCTATCGAATAAGTATTAATGAGAATTGCTTCATAGAATTTTCTACTCTTCAATGGATTATCAGAATCCACATAATTAGAATCTGTATAGAAAGGTTTGATCAGAACATCTGTATCAACATTGTTGTATTCCTTGTTAAGTGCCATTATAGGCAATACCTGTGAAACATCGAAGTTAAAAAATTCTTCTTTTGGTTTTGGATTGGAAGGGATGGTATTGATTAACTCTGGCTTAACAGCTTGGGCGAAAGACTCGGGTGCTTTCATAGTGTAGCTTTCTTTGGTTTGAATAGAGCTAGATGATGCTCCTTGTTCAAAGGGTTTTGTTGGACTAAGATTGATCAACTTTGGTTGTGGTGGAGAAGGAAGCTTTGGAAGCTTTGGTTGTGAGGGTCAACGTAGCCTTGGATAATTGGTTAGAGTTGTGAACTTATTTTGGAAAGTTAGTTCAGGCCTTTGTGGAGTTTCAGCCTTTGCTGGGGTAAGTGGAGGATGGATAAATGATCTATCCATTTTTGCTCTCGGAAGGTTGTCTCCTTTGGAAGTAGTGATGGGTGTAAACGACCTCATTCTTTCCCTACAAGAATTCACGAGTTAGAAAATCTGGTAAAGAATTGTCTTCTCCTTTGATAAAATCAATTTTGAAATCAAAGCTAGATAGTAGAGCTTGCCATCTAGCGAAGATTTGTTTTGAAATAAGATTTTTAACATCTTTTTATAAAATTTATTTTAAAGATTTACAATCTACTCTTAATAAAAAATCGTTCTTGATACATAGCACTATAGATAAACTTCCTTTTTAACTGTTGAATATATTTTTTTAGCGAAATTCCAGATTTCGGATGTAAAGTAGACTAATTTCTCTGTAGATTCAGGATCTACTTTTTGTTTCAGGATTCCTCCATAACCTGTATCAGATGGATCAGTTTCAACAATCATAAACGCATCAGGGTTGGGGATTCCTAGGCATGGAATATTTTGAACTAAGGCTTTGACATGAACGACTACTTGGGTTTGTTCAGAACTCCAGGGGACTGTGTTTTTCCTAAGTCTTTTGTACAAAGGTTCACAAACATGTCTAACCTTCGGAATGAAATCAACATAATAATTCAACTTTCTTAAAAACCTCTGAAGTTGGGTTTTGTCAAGAATTTCATTTGGGAATTTGGATGAGAGCTCGATGGCTCAGCAAATGGGTTTGTAGGTTCCTTGATAAAGATCATGACCTAAGAATCTTATGGTAGTTTTAAAAAGTACCATTTTCTTGGCACTAAGCACTAGACCATTATGCTTAACTACCTTGAAGAATGTATTAAGGTGTTTGAAATAAGAATCACTGTTCTCAAAGAAAATCAACACATCATCAAAATAAGCAATTGACATATAAGAATAACCATTAAAAATGGAGTTCATTATATTTTGGAATTCCGAAGGGGCGTTCTTGAGCCCAAAGGGCATTACATTCCATTAAAACTATCCAAACAAGACATTGAAAGAAGTTTTGTACTTATCATTTTCTGAAATCTGGATTTGCCAAAAACCTGATTTCATATCAAATTTGCTGTATATATTTGCTTTGAAGGTCCATTTCATAAGGTCTCATTTGTTAGGTATGGGATACCTGATCCATTGTAAAACAGAGTTTAAAGATCTGTAATTAATTACCAGTCTTGGTGCTCCTCTTTCTTTTTCCGCATTTTTATTAACGTAGAAAGCAAAATAACTCCAAGGTGATTTAGAAGACCTGATAATTTTATTTTTTAAAAGAGTATCAATCTCTTTCTTACAAAATTCCATCATCTCATGATTCATCTGAATGGTCCTTGCCTTAGTGGTAATAGCCTGTTCACTGAATCCATCGATGTATGGTAAATAAACAATATGTTTTTTATGTTCCTAAAAAGCATTTGGAAAATCTGAACATATTTCTTGTTGAAACGTTTTTTGAAGATTCGCAATCTTAGTAACTAGCTCCGGGGTTTTTAAAATCTGTTCGATTTTCTTAACACAAATTTCATCCTTTAGAAAGGTGATATGCTGTGAAAGATTATTAATACGGAAAATAGTATTTTCTCTTATGAAATTACTTTCATCTTGTGAAAGAGTTTTGATAAAAGGAAAATGTAATTCTTTTCTAAGAATAGTAGTATTAATACCATTTAAATCAGTAAAATGAGGTTTTATCTGAGTGATAAAAGGTATTCAAACAACGATATCTTCATTAATATCCTCAGTTATTACGAAATCATTTGTTAAACAAATGCCATTGTTGCAAATATGAGCTTTAGAAAGCTTATAGTTAATTTTCAATAGTTCTCCTTTAGCGGAGTATAATTTTGAAGTACTTTTTTGCAAATACTTTGTAGGAACTATACCTTTTACTATACAGTTGTGATCTGCATCACTGTCAAGCAAAGCAATTTTGTTAATCACAAAATGTTTGTTAACAACAGTCTTGACAGGAATATGATGACTCTGAAGTCTAATTGAAGAGATTATCGTTACTCCTGGAGATACCGAGCTAGAAGGATTATTACCGTTATTAGTGACTATTGTTTCAGTCAAATGATCATTGTTGATCCAGTCAACTTCGTTATCTTGTGTAGATTCATGGTCTTAATCTAGTTCTTGCAAAGTGGCCTTCTTGAGGACTTGGTCTATAAGAACATCCATTTTGACTTTTCCTAGTCAAGATTTGATATCCCTAATTTCTTCCTTGAGACTTGATACTTCGTGACGAAGGTCAGATATGGAAGGTTCGAAATGGCTATCTGAGCGACTCATGATTTGTTTCGTGCTGAATGGTTCAACAATCGGACGGGATTTTGGTTTGTCAGTGTTGAGAATGATATTTTTGAGGTCTAGGAGAAAACGATTCCTAGCCTTATGATCAACTATATGATGAATAACATCAAAAAGAGCTTCTATCGAATGATCGAAAAGTACTCTAATATTTTGAGGAGTTATGTCACAAGTACAAAATGCTTCAGGACAGGTGCAATCTTTTCCTGATTGGCTAGCATCTGATTCATAGTCCAGATCAATGTCTTCCTCATCACTGTATTCATCAGATGTACCTGAAGATTCAATTAAAGTTTCATCGAGAATAGAAAGGAGTTTACCCTTGGTTTTATCATCAATGGTAAGATGATTGATTTTCTTCTTCTTGGTTTTTGAACGACATGCATTAGATTTATGGACAGTCTTGCCACATGTCCAACAAACATCTATTTTGGCATCTTTAGGCCTCTTGGACCTAGATTTCTTTATCTTAGGTCTTGTAGAGTCATCTCGTCTTCGAGATTTCCTCCTATGAGACTTTTTTTCACTTTTATCCTTTTTACTTTATCGGGGGCGTGATAAAGCCAAAGTCTCTACAAAAGATTCCAAGTTCTCTCCTGGAAGATGACTGTTCCTTTTAAAGTTGATGCTTAAGTTTGATATCCGTGCAAAGTTCAAGCCCTACGATGTTGATGGTACTTACCAAATCACCATAAGTCAGATTTTCGTAAAGAATACACCCGTCATTGCTGTCTTGAATCTTGGTCCTTACTTTATCAGCAAAAAGGGGAGGTAAACTGCTGATGAAGCATTCCTTCCAAAAATCCAATTCACAATCTGGACGAATCATAACTTTGCTGAGAAAAGCATGCTTGTATTGGATAAAACTATCTAGATTTGGACAACTGAGATTATTCAAGATTTGAAGACTCCTATCCTAAAATAACTTTGGTTTGCCAATGAAATGCTTAGCGGTGTGATAAAGGAGAGTAGTATAGGCATCTTCCGTAGTAACTTGAGAAGTAGACTGAGTGTTCCCTTTAGTTTTAACAACTGTCTTCGTTGTTGTGGAATTGATGATGAGCTGCTTGGCTTCATCGTTGCAATAGTTGTCCCACCAATGTTTTAACATACTGGTGAAACCTGTAGCAATCATAGTAGCAGCTTATTTATCTGCAGAACCTCTCATTTTATATGCAGTAATGGCGACTCCCATTTCATGGAGCTTGTTATAAATCTGATGCTCTGCAAGATCATCGATGTTCCATTCTGTGATGCTTCTTCCTTCATGAGAAGAAGTAAATAAGAATGCATTTTCCTCATACTGCAAGTCTAGGAAAGAGGGTTTATTATGATAATTTTTCATGTAGTGAAAATGACCACTGGATAGCTTTTGAAGTAGGATGGATTTCTCTTGAAGGGTAGAAACCTTATTTGCGGTTTTTTCCTCTTTTTTGGAAACATTGAAATTATTAGGTTGTTTATTGATTTTATCAATGATACTTCCGGTGACTTCAAAGGTGTCAGAATGTTTAGGGAATTTTTCTTTGGAAAATTCGGGGAGTTTGAACCCTGAATTAGGTTCAATGTAATGGTTGGATGAAGTAGAAGCTGGAGTTGGTCTTATACTAAGAGTAGGTTTTGTATTTTCTATTTGTCTAGAGATGACATGAAGAATTTAGTTTGAGTAGTTATTTTGTTCTACTACTCTGTCAATGTCTACAGCAGTGAGTAAAGTACTAGTCTTATCAGTTTTTTCTTTCAAAGGAGAATCCTTGATTATTGTTCCTGCAATAGGGATGTTAATTCCTCCAAGAGGAGGAGTAATATATTCAACAACCTTATTAGAGGTAGTATACCATTTATTAATGATAACTTGTAGTGACTCAATTGAATTTTCAATCCTTGTAGTCATTTCAAACCATTTAAAGAATTTGATTTCACAACCGATTCTTCTCATATCAGCCATCCACCAATTTCTCAAGGATTCTCTTTGAAGAAGGGTAAATGTAGAAACATACCATTTTCTCATTACCTGATTATCTGGATGAGTCAATTGCTCATATAATATATCTGGATTTGGCTCAAAGGCTTTACCTGTTTTAAGCATTCCAAGCCATGCAGGTTTTTCTTCTGGTGGTTCCATCTCACTTGCTGAGGGACTACCAGGGAGATCCTGGTAAAACACTTTAGGATTGTCTCCTGAAAAGTCTACAACTGTGACTTTACCTTTGTTGTTGTCTGTAACAGAAATGGCTTCATTTTCCGCTTCCTCCGGGGTTTTTGAAGAAGAAGGTGGCCTGGGAATGGGTCTTGAGAGACACAAAGTAGAAGCGACCGAGCAGGATGACCTCTTATACGAGGAAGATGTCCTAACAGAAATGTGAAGAAATTTGAGTTCTATCGACCCATCGGGAAACTAAACAACTCTTTCAATTTGAGATCTTTCCGAATGAGATGCAAAAGGTTGGGTTATGTTTTCAAAACGCCAATCATTAACGAAGAGTATATCTTTCCATTTGAGGACACGAGGAACAAAGATAGAACTATGTTCATGGTTGGCTTCCATAAGCATAGTCTCACCTTTCAGACTTTCGACAAGTGCTTTGGGGGCAAGAGTGGTTTTCATTAACCTATAATAAACTTGATAAATAATGGCTATTTCACGAGTATTTATTTTACTATTCAAACTTTTAGTTTTGACGTTAAGCGTCAAGGAATCCATGACATTAGGATCATTAATGTCAAGAGAGAAGTTAGGATAAAAATTAAAGTAAACTGGCCCATCAGCTAAGTTAGGATAACAATTAAAGTAAACTGGCCCATCAGCTAAGTTACTCTGCAAAACTCCTAACAACGAATCATCAAAATTTTAAAATCTGCCATCTCGAAGGATAACACAAACAAGAATATCAAGTCCTTTTCTAAACAAAGGTTTAACGGCAACTTGCACTAAACCAATATTCAAATAATTAAAAGTAGATTTATAATGATTAATATCATTTTCTTTAAGCAAGCGAATAATTTCTAAAGAGTTATTAATAGCAATAGTAGATTCACAAGTCTTAATATTATGACAAGTAATCCAACTAAAATTACCTATTTGGTAAATCTTTTTGAAAGGTTCCTCTGGTATACTCCAGTTTTGTAAATCATTTTCTAGTTTAGCAATCTTAGTTGCTTGAGAAGATAAATTAATATTATTTAAAATATGTTGATTATTTTCCATAAAATTTTGGAAATACTGTCTAATGGACTTACAAAACAAAATGTATTCCAACAAGTATAACAACAATAATCAACATGCTAGCAAGTATATAAGGGATATTAAATTACATATCGAAGATCCAAATAGAGTTTCTAAGGGAGGTTCTCTTGGTTTTATAACAATTTTATTCCTAGAGTCATCTTAGCTACGGGACCACCATCAACAGGTCTAAATGCCCTCCTGGCTACATCGACCTTACAAATATGGCTGACCAACATATGAACCGGATATTAATCGATTACCTCATACTCACAGGAAAGAACGAATACCTCACACCAAGTATAGAAACGGTATAAAGGAACATGATAAGTATGATAATAAACAAGTGTATATAAATAGCATGCCAAAAATTGTTGGAATACTATATTAAAATAATTTTGTCATGCCTTAGACAATATATATACTTAGCCGCTCATACTAAGTACGTATACTGCCAACATGGCTCTGATACCAAATAAAAGGATATTTGGAATTCCATGAAGAAAAATATCAAAGCACTGCCAGAATGAAGCGCTCACAACTTAAAGCCTTGACAAAGGATTTTGAGACTTTTGCAGATAAAGGAAGGTGAGTTTGTAATGAGTTACTGTGCTAGAACAAAGGAGATCAACAAAAAAATGTGGTTACATGGTGAGAAGATGAATGATGACATAGTTCTTGAGCAGATATTGTGCTCTTTGACGCAGAAGTAAGATTATGTTGTTTGCTCCATTTAGGAGTCAAAACATATAGATGAGTTGTATCTTGACAAATTGCACAACTCCTTGTTGGTGCATGAAAAGAATATGAATCGCAGTTCAGCTTCTAAGGAACAGGCCTTGAACGCTTCTTCTTTTACTCTTCCAATTCCAGAGGAAGAGGTAGAGGTAGAGGTACAGGAAGAGGGGAGAGAGACCCTTCAAACTGAGATGGAGGTAAAAATTTAAGCATCAATGATGACTACAACAAGGGTAAAGGAAAGAATTTTGAAAAATCAAAGGTAGAATGCTATCAATGTCATAAATTTGGTCATTATCAATTTGATTACTATAGTAGGTTGCCTAATGAAAAGGACGAGGAGACTGATTTTGTGCCTCCATATCCATTTCCACGGTCTCCTCTCCCTCTTCATCTACTTGTACCGAAGAGGGAATGAAGAACATTGAAATAGAGATAGAGGAAGAAATTTAAGGGTCAATGATGACTACGACAAATGCAGAGGAATGAATTTTGATAAATCAAGGTAGAATGTTATTGATGTCATAAATTTGGTCACTATCAATCTGATTGCTATATTTGGTTGCCTAATGAGAAGGATGAGAAGTCCAATTTTGTTGAAAGAAAGGATTAAGAGACCTAGTTGATAGAAATACAAGCACATGAAGAACCTGTGCTAGATGTTTCGTATCTGGACATAGGCTGGACTTATCACACGATTGCGAGTAAGTCTTGTTTTTCTTATTTAAATGAAGCCTTTCATTCTAAAGTTAGTTTTGGTTATTGCTCTATTGTGGATGCAATGGTAAAAGGTGCTATTAAAATTAAAATGAAGAATTATTTTGAAATATAATATCAAATATGCTTTATGTTCCTTCTTTAAAAAGTAACTTATTTCGTGTAGGACAATTGCAAGAAAAAAGATAAGTATTCTCATTGGAAAAGTTATTTGTGTGATTTATATTCCTACTACAGGAGCTATATTTATTGCGAAAATGAATTCAAAAAGGTTATTTCCCTTGACCGTTGAGATTATTCAATCTTGTTTAAAACAAGAAGTAAAAGATTCTTCATGTTTATGACATTTTAGATGTGGTCACTTGGGTTTTGGTGGATGAAAAACTATCCAACTAAAAATTATGGTGATAGGCCTTCCTGAATTTCTCATCCCTTCCTGAGTTTTTGAAGAATATGTTGTTGGCAAACAACATTGATCTCAGTTTCAAAAAGGGTAGTCGTGGAGGGCGAAGTATCTTTTCGAGCTGGTGCATTCTGATATATATGGCCTAATTAAACCAATTTCCAATAGAGGTAAAACGTATTTCATTACCTTAACAGATGATTATTTTCGGAAAACTATTGTGTGTTTTTGGCAAGAAAAATCAGAAGCTTTTGGAGTATTTAAAAGCTTCAAGGCTCATGTAGAAAAGGAAACTAGAAAGGCCATAAAGACTCTTCGAATTGATTGTGGTGACAAATACTGCTCAAAAGTCTTTAAAGATTTTTTTGAATCTAATGGAATTTGAAGAGAGCTCACTACTGCTTTTACACTTCAACAAAATGGTGTATCAGTGAGAAAGAATAGAACCATTCTCAATATGGTGTAGAGTTTGCTAGGATGAGGAAGAATGGAAAAGACCTTTTGACCAGAAGCAATTAATTGTAACATTCATGGATTTAATAGAAGTTCAACATTTGTTATTCAAAATATGTATCCAGAAGATGCTTGGAGTGGAAGAAAACCAACTATTGATCACTTTTAAATTTTTGGTTGCATTACCTATGCACATGTTTCAGACGAGAAGAGGAAGAAGCTTGATGACCAAAGCAAAAGGTGTATCTTTCTCCATGTTATTAAGCATCAAAGGCATATAATTAAATTGCTTAATCCACAAACAAAGAATGTTGTAATCAGTAGGGATGTTATTTTTGATGAAGAGAACTCTTGGGACAGGAGTATACAATAGTCTACTCCAATCGTATTTGACAGTGAAGTTGAAGAAGTACTGGCTAAAATGCCTGAAAGTGTAGAGAATTCATCTCCAATAGCTGGTGAAGCTCTACCAACTCTTGCTGAAATTTTACCAACTGCTGAAACTTTACCAGCAACTTTAGAAGAAACTGATGCAGCAAATCAAGTATATTTGTCGTGCTAGCAAGAGGCCCACGTTAATGCTATACTTTAAGGTAAAAGGAATCAATGTAAATGATGATGCAATTACTCCTTTTTCTTTGTTTGCAGATTATGACCCGACAACATTTGAGAGTGTTGTTAGAGAAGAAAAATTGAGGAAGGCAATGGATGCTGAAATTAAAGCTATTGAAAGGAATGATACATGGGAACTTGTTGATCTTCTTGAGAAGAACAAAATCATTGGTGTCAAGTTGGTCTATAAGACAAAACCGAAAGAAAATGATGAATTTTGTAAGTATTAGGTGCGATTGGTGGCTAAGCAATACAAGCAGGAGTATGGTGTTGATTACATTGATGTTTTTGCTCCAGCTGCAAGGCATGACACTATCAAAATGTTAATTGTGTTGGCGTCACTAAATTCCTAGCCTATCTTCTAGTTGGATGTCAAGTCAGCTTACCTACATGGATACTTGGAGGAAGAGGTATTTATCGAACAACCCTTTGGTTATGTTAAGATTGGTAACGAGTAGAAGGCTTATCGATTGAACAAAGCTCTTTATGGACTAAAACAAGCCCCACAATCTTGGAATTGTTGCATTGAGGCTTATTTTAAGAAAATGGGTTTTCAAAAATGTCCACACAAAGCATACACTTATTGTGAAAATTCGAGATAATGGGAAAATTGTCATTGTGTGCTTAATGTTGACGATCTTATATTCATTGGGAATAGTAGTGTCATGTTTACCGAAATCAAGAAGTGTATGATGAATGAATTTGAGATGTCTGATTTTGGTAAGATGCACTATTTCTTTGTTTAGAATTTTTGCAATCGAATGTTGGGATATTTTTTTCTCAAAAGAAGTATGTGCGAGAGAATTTTAAACAAGTTTAAGATGCAAAATTGCAATTCAACCAAAATTCCAATTGAGTTTGGCTTGATACTAAGTAAAGCTGGGAGAGGAAATTAAAGAAGGTAGATGGCACGACTTATAAGAAAACTGTGGGTAGTTTAGTGTATCTAGCTTCTACAAGACAAGTCATCATGCATGTTGTTAGTTCTATAAGTAGATATATGTAGTGCCCAACTAAAATGCACCTCTTAGCTGCGAAGAAAATTCTTCGTTACTTGCAACAAACCAAGGATTTTGGAATTTTCTATAGGAAGGGAAAAATTTCAGATTTGACTGGATTTACTAATAGTAATTATGCAGGAGATCGAGATGATAGACATAACACTTCAGGTTATGCTTTCTACTAGGCTCAGGGGCTGTGTCGTGGTCCTCCAAAAAGCAAATAATTTTCACATTATTAAGTACATAAGAAAAATTTATTGATCCCAAAGCTTGTGCTTGTTAAGCTGTTTGGCTTAGGAGAATCCTTGTTGACTTGCAATTCAAGACGGGAAAAACCATACAAGATTTTGCAACAATAATACTGCGATCAAGTTGTCAAAACAATTCGTGAACCATAAAAGAAGCAAGCACATTGATGTGAAGTAGTATTTTCTATGAGATCTCACTAATGAAGGAACAATAGAGCTGCAGTACTACTGAAGTCAAGATTAGTTGGTGGACATTTTTTACAAAGCCTCTCAAATTTGCCCCTTTCAAAAAGTTGAGGAGGTTGATGGGTATTGACACAATGGAAGAGTGCAAGTAGCTAAAGTTAACCTGAAGCTTGAGAGCTTTTAGTTTAAGGGAGAATGCTAGCAAATAGAGTCCTATTTTTAGGAGATTAGTTTACCATGAATTTGTTTCCTAATTTTAGGATTGGTATTAGTTAGTGGTTCCACCTTTTTTGTTAATGTTGTTACCTCTTTATGCCTATAAATCTACAGCCGCAAAGTACTAAATATAGTCAGAAAATGAGTTCCTTTTATTTTTATCGTATTGATTCTCTTCTTAGTTTTTTGCTTTCTGCAAATTCTTCTTTATTGTGCATCTGTTTACAATCCATCCTCGCTAGTCACAAATAACTAATATAAGCTATGGAAATAGTCAAATTGGAGAGACAATCTGGCAAATAAAAAACGACCATGAAGGTCATTACAATTCATTTTTTTCGTACTCTTTCTTTATGGTAGAATTCAACACTATTTTCACCACCTTATATCAATGCAATTTACTCATTCTCTTACTTCAACTCTCTTTTTCATCTTTCTCTCCACATTCTTCTGTCTATAATCCAAGTGAGATTTTGTTCTTGAGAATACTCAAATCTTCCTTCTCTTTCACTTTATGTTGTTAAGAAATGCTTTATTTTTTCTGATAATGTCAATTTCGAAGGCTCAACACTCGTAGGTTTTGTGTTTTGGCCTATAATTATTTTGCATATTGTCATGTCCCAAAAATCTAATATCGTGATGGTGCCTATCCTAATCCCACTGATAGGTACAAATACCCTTAAACAACTTATTACTTTACTAGAGGCTTCTGGATTAAATACATAAAAAAAGTGAGTCTAAAAAGATTCTTTCAGATAACACATATGAAATGCAGCAAGGACAATATCAAAATTCCAAAAATCCTTTGACATAAGTGCAATCCTCTAAGAATCTCAAAATATGAAAGCATGCACTACATTGTCTGTGAAAGGGAAATATTGGAAAAGAGCATAAAGATAAGAATATCTTGGAAAGCAATGTTACAACCAAACAACTACCTCCAAAACTAGAGTTCTCCGCTAGCAATGAGGATCACCAACTACTTGTTCCCGGCTCAGAATCTACACAACGAAGGTGCAGAAAAGGCAAGGGTAATACAATGAACATATGTACTCAAGAACATCATCGATAAACCCTAACATGAAATGATGATGAGGGTTTGTTTTATACTGACTTGTTTGGTACTTAATCATGTATATTAATAAAATTATTTAAAGATACAGACTAGCAACTCATAATAAGATTATATTAGTTCAATATAACATCAAAATCAAGGTCATGCTTTGGAATTGTTAATAAACCAAGTTCGCCACCACTTAATCACTTATCACCTCATATTAGTACACCTCATCTTAGGTGTATTTACGCATCGAATCATTATATTTTATCCATGATCTGGCAAACTTCTGAATATAATCTTATGAATATTGATGTGTTTGTTGTATTTTTGTTGTGATAAGCTTATAAACATGATTAAATTGATTGCAGTCCAAAACAACAAGGAAAAATCTAAAAGATGGATTGAAATGCAAAGCAATGTGTTCCACACTAAAACATATCCAAAGTGACTACAACAATGGAGTTCGCAGTGAATGTGCCTACCTCGCTGTGGAGCCCATGTTGCACCTATCATGATGTGAAATTTTGAAACTAAAAATTTGTGAGTGAACTTATTATGCACAAAGAAGGAGGCAGGAGTCTAAAATGAACCTCACGGTATGCCCCTTGGGCTACGTGATGGAGTTCACACCACGACCCTCTAGTTTCATTGACTAATATTGACCAAGTCAAAGTATAGTTCAATTTGATTATGATTTCAACACTACTATTATTAATATGTCATTAAGATAACATTTTAGGGTTACACATTTTTTTAAAGGTTATATATCCTTTTATAGGGTTACAGATTATTTATAATATATAATCTTCATTGTTCTTATCTTTTTGTTTATTGTGGAATGGACAAGATGATCTCTTGCAAGATCCACATTAATCAAATGTTTTGTTTACTTTATTTTATTCATGTTCTCTAGTAGGTTAGATTTCTTTGGTTATTATTTGTAACTAGTTATGAGTAGCTAAACTAATAACTAGAGTTACAAAACAGAGAGTAGGGATGGTGATAATAGATTCTTTACATCAAAGTCTTCTTATAGATGGGTGATCGTTGTGTATTATGGTTCTTGAATAAAGATTTTCCAAATATGGTTGCAAATATTAAGAATTCACGTGTATTCTGACTAGCTTGACAAAAGAGGTTAACATTAGGAAAAATAATCATTAACAAAAGGTAGAGCTACACACCAACCTCCATCTAATAGTTGGAGTTAGAGATAAAATAGCTAACATGTGACATTTGAAGAACAAATAAATTAATTCAACACCCAAGTGTCGACATGGAGTGAGGGAGATGTTCTCTTAATTAGTCTGAGCGGATTTGGGAGATTATAGATTTGTCAATTTTGTAAAATGGACACCTGAATGAGTTGGTAGTAAATTATCTGTTTGAGTTTTGGTATCTACGAATTGTAACCCTAGTTCATCTCTTATTATTGATTTCAAACTCAGTAGTTTAAGTAGTTAATAATTTCCTATTCAAAACCCAACTCCAATAGTAGTTACTACTTTGAATTTCAATAGCACACTATAAAATATCTCTCACCACGCTCTTTGTGAGATTGAACCCCAACCTTGTTGGGTTACTATTCTTTGACATTGGCCACTGTATCCCAATTGAGGGTGTAGTTTGGGCGACATTAAAATATTCACACCGTTTTTAGGGAGTGTATTTACAAGATTTATACTTTGTATAAATTTATTAAGTAGCTCTTATTTTTTGAATTACAGTGCTTGTTGTTTTTGTCCATTTTAATTTTTCACAGTTTTTGTTCGATACTAGGAGTCAAGAATCTCCCTTTGTTCCTTTTGATCCGGAAATTGAAAGAACAGTCATGCATATGAGGTTCCATGTTCTAATGGGTGATCAGAATAATCAGAGAGTAGTAGATAAAGAGGTTGCACAAGTGGGCCATGTTGGGGCCATTAGACCTCCATCGTTGACTATAAATTAAACTTTCAACATCACTAGCACGATATTGCACTTACTAGACATGAAAGGATTGTTAATTGGTCTACCTATTGAAGACCCAAACAAACATCTTAAAGACTTTGATGAGGTGTGTCTAGCATAAAATATCTAAGGTATCACTCAATAATGTATACACTTGAGGTTGTTGTCATTCTCTTTGGTTAGCGAAGAAACTACATAGTTAGAAGAGTTACTAGAAGCATCTATTGCTACCTAGATAGAAGTTCACAGAAACATTCTTGAGAGGTTGTTTCCTCCACACAAACATATGTAGCTTAGCGATGAGATTAGAAACTTCAGACAAGTACCAGGTGAAGCAATACATGAAGCTTTACTCAGATTTAAAAGGAAGGTAGTTCAATTTCTAAATCATATGCTAAAAAATGAGGTGTTTCTAGAAATATTTTATAGATCACTAGATGCGGTCAACAAGTTCATGGTCAACAATACTGTAGAGGGTTCATTGATGGACCACCCTTATGATGAGACCAATGTTATACTTGACCAGATGACTAAGACTAACAGGGATGGGCATACTAGAGAGGCATACCAAAGTTTTCTAGACTAAAACACAGTCAAAGTGATTACACAAATAAAGTCTGCTATGCTAGGGTGCCTACCATATGATAAACCCCAAGCTACACCTATCATGACTTGAGATTCCGAAACAAAAAAATCACACAATGAACTTGTGATGCACGGAAAAGAAAGCATGAGTCTAAAATAGACCATACGGTGCAACGTAGGGCTACTCTATAGAATAAATAGACCATTGTAGCTTTGTCTCAGATTCTATAATGTGTTTTAAATTTCACCTAATATATACAAATAGTTTGTCAAGAATCCAATGTACTGTATTTCTAGAATTCAAGTTTAATAAACTTAAAATCTTATCTTCTCATCTGCTAATCAAGGTATGAGCTAGAGATTTATCTAAGAGTTCTGCATAATTTAATAGCATTATTGACTCAGATCATCTATATGTGTTTTAAAATTCACAAAATATGCACAAACAATTTATCAAGAACCTAATAAAGTATGATTTGAAGAATTCAAAACTCATAGACTCAAAATCTTATCTTCGCCTCCCCTAATCACGGTAAAAGCTAGATCTTTATCTATGAGTTCGACAAAACCATTCAACTTTGGCTCTGATCTTGTATATGTATTTAAAATACACTTTATATATATAAAGTATTTATCATGAAGCCAATAAAATATGTTTTCTAGAATTGAAAACAATAAATTTTAACCATCTTACCTCTAACAAAGCAAATGATGTTAGATTGTTTCTCCATTTGAGAATTTTGTACAACTAATTATAGCTTAGATTGTGCATCGTCTATCACATCAGCATTCTCTCTATAGAATTTAAGAATTGGATGAGGTGAAACATCAGAAACTGTAGGTTAAAAATATTTCTCAAATTGTTCATTGTGTAGTTGAACTCTCATCCATTTTTCTTCAAAAGAAAATTATTTCCCCCCTCTCTTCCTATGATTGAAATGAGAAAAAATATTATATATAATCAATGTATGTGGAAACTGTAATTCCTGTATTGAAGTTAGTAAACCAGAAACAAAAAAGATGAAAAGAAAAACATGAACAATCCGAGTCCACAGAAACCACTGTGTGTCCTTAAGGAATTTAATCCCCTCAATGTACCCGAGGTTATGGATTACTTCCTCCCAAGATAAAACGGATTAACCTATTACGAAAATAGTGGTACCTCAAATTTCTGCAACTTCAAATAACTCAATATGCGAGAACGAATCACACAAAGACTCAACTTTGTTTATAAGAAAAATATGAATGCAGAGGGAGAGAAAAATCAGTGGTTAAAACTGAGAGGAAGTCTCTCTATTTATAGCCTTTAAAGGGTAAAGGTCACAACTCTTTGGAAAGAAGACAACCTTTCAAAAAGGTCATAACACTTTGGAAAAGGCATAACCTTTCAAATGGTCACAATCCTTTAGAAAGGACACAACCTTTCATAAAGTTCACAACCCTTCGGCATGGTCACAACTCTTCAGGAGAGTCACAACCCTTCATTTCCTGTTCACACCTTTAAAACCCAACAGAAACAATAAATATTTTGAATCTGATTGATCTATAAAATATATTTTGTGTTAGTAATGTTATGCATTTTCTACTATATTTGTTTTTAATGAATATTGAATACTATGCTATATATTTCATAGAACCAAATGCATATATATATATATATATTACCAATCTTATGTTCGTAAAATATTAAAATAGAATAGTAGCAGAAAGATTTTGACAGGTAAGCATGCTTTAATTAATTAATAAATGTCTTTACAAGCAAATTTCTCCATTATTAATGAGACATTCGGATCAAGCCAATAAAGAAAAGCATAAAATCCATCAATAAAAATATGATAGAACTATGATATCGAGTAGTTGGTCTTTTATTGTAAAGCCACATGAACATACATAAATAGAATACACAAACTTGTTCATAATATTTGGATAAAACACATTTTAAATCAAGATCATTAAATTATCCTTCATTGACAAGAATGAAATGGCTAAGCCATATTAATAAATATATTTGATCATATCATCAGCACTACAAATAGAAATTGTTACTTCAACTTTAATCATCTGTTTGCATTTAACAAAACATTTCCACCAATCCCACTAATTTCAGAATGAGACGTAATAACTTGATCATTGATTGATATAGTTTGTATGTCTTCACCTGAAAAGAAAAAATATCTTGTTAGTATTTTTTAAAAATAAAAAACTTCAAAATAAGATGAGAACAAGAATTAAATAAGAAAAAAATGTACTAAACTTATACATAATATAACTTATTCAAAGTCTTACCAACTTGAACACCTCATTCAGTGTCTTCTAAAGATTTGGTACTCCTAAAAATAGAAGCAACTAAAATAAACAATTACAATTTAGTTGTAAGAAAAAATGAATAGGTTTACACTAAAATCATTGATCATACATAAAGAACACAAAATAAATAAAGATAGTATGATTTCACAATATTTACTCAGAAATAATAAGAAACGTGATAGAGAACTTAAATATTAGGAAAATGAGATAGGAGAAGGATTTGCTAAACATGTAGTATAACCAGTCAGCTTCAAATGATTTTTGTTCCTTAATATATGCTTTAGCTAGTTTTTTTTTAATCTAAAAGTCTTTTGCACCTAAATCCTTATAAATATGCATGTCATAAAAATAAAGCAGAATTGGATTAAAAATTAACTCATACATATTAGATAGATTATCTCGAATAGATTCAAATGATATGACACTTAAAATAAAGAATCCATAGGGTACGACTCAGAATGAAAATATAGTCATATATAAAAATTACAACAAAAACTCAAAAATATTGTTTTAGTTACATTATAACTATAGCCTGCAAGTTTACCCGTTTTTCGATATTTCACAATCTTTTTCCTTCCAACTGGCAACCAAGAATCACCATCAACATTGCTAGATTGCTTCAGTTTTCTTTTTTTAATCTCCCTTGGCTAATCATTTCTACTGTTAGATTGCCTCTTTTTTCTTTTTCTTATCTCTGTTGGCTCATATTTTGCATTGCTAGATTGATTCTTTTTTGTTTTTATCTTCTCTTTCACCTCTTTTTTTGCATTGCTAGGTTTTTTCGAATTCTTGATCAACATCTATGGGGCTTTTCTCCTTTGAGCAAATGATGTTGGGTGGAGCTAGTGCTTTGAGTATGAGTTCAACATAACCCAAAAACATTGAGTCAAATACGGTATATATATTTGAAATTGACTTAATATGTATAAATAACTTATTAAGAATTCAATAAACTATGTTTTTTAGAATCCAAATTCCATAAACTTAAATCTTTTACCTTCTCCTTCTCCAATCTGGGTTGGAGTTAGTACTTCATTTAATTATTCGAAGAAACCCTGTATCTTTGGCTTAGATCCTATATATGTGTTTAAAAATTCATTGAATATACATAAATATTTTGTCAAGAAACCAATTTAGTGTGTTTTTTAGAATGTAGAATTCATATACTTAAAATCTTACCTTCTAGTCCATCAGAGTTAGAGATTTATTTAGCAGTTCAGTAGAAGTTAGTAGCATTGACTTAGATCTTGTATATATGTTTTAAAATTCACAAAATATGTATAAATAATATATCAAGAACCTAATAAAGTATGATTTTAAAAATCTAGAGCTTCGTCTATGGGTTCGAAAAAACCATTCAACTTTGGCTCAAATCTTGTATGTGTTTAAAATACACTTTATATGTATAAATGATTTAATCATGCTAGGTTATCCAGTTTCTTGATCAATTTCTAAGGGGCTAGGGTCTTTTCTCCTTTGAGAAAATGATCTTGGGTGGTGCTAGTGCTTTCTGTCTTTGTACGATAGAACTCAACAACTTTAACTTAAATCTTGTATATATATTTAGCAACTAGTTTTCGGGAATGTGTGTTGCACGTTTATTCCAAATAATAATGTATTCGTCTCATATTTTTCATGCAATCAACAAATTTTAAAAGTTCAGAAATTGATATTGTGCAACATAAAAAGTTTGTTATAAAGAAATAAGAGATTTTTACCAAACAAGTAAGTTAATCATTGAACTTATCACATATAATTATAGTTATACACTATATCTTGTCCTATATTTATGATTTATATGATGCCTCTGTAACATCTCGCCAATTTGAAATAACTAGGAAGAAGTTAGGAATTGGAATTAACCATTTTTGGAAAGAATATAAAAATCTCAAATTTGTTAAGTATGTTAAGTTGAGTTTTTGGTCAACTTCAAATGACAATAACTCCTAGCTCAAGATGATTTAGGTGTGGTTCCAGATATCTTAGGAAAGATCATGGAATAATCTTTCCAACGCCGCCAAGTTTGTGCGATTCCGAGTTTGTATGAGTGAGATATGACCATTTGAAGTTGGGCTATTCGAATAAGGAAATGTCCAATCTATATTTTTAAAGGGGAGTTTGGTCTTTTCCTTACCCAATTAATTTAATTCATTTTAGTGTATTAATTAATGGTCAAATCAGAATTTGGTCAGTTTAAAAAATTGGAAATTCACGCTAGGGCTTGGAGAAAAGTGAAAAGAAGAGAAAGGAGAAGAAAAGCTCAAAATTCACCAAGATCGTGCGATTTGGTTGTGGATTTCGCCAAGGAATTAATCCTACAAGGTAGGTGAGGCTTTCATAACGTTGGATTTGTTCACCCACGTGCCAAACATGCTTATTTCAACATGAATTCGTCCTAAAAGTGTTTGAAAGTTGATGTTAAAAATTCGTTTAATATGTATAAATAAATTTTCAAAAACCTATTCAATTGTCAATTCTAAAGGTCAGAACCCACCAACTAAAAATCTTACCATCGCCTCCTCTAATCAGGGTTGGAGCTAGTACTTCATCTACAAGTTCGATAGAAACCTGTAGCTTTGACTTAGATCTGGTATATGTCTTTAAAAATTCATTTAATATTTATAAATAGATTTTCAAGAACCCAGTCAATTGTCATTTCTAAAGGTTAGAATCCACAAACTTCAATCTTACCTTCTATTCCATTAATCAAGGTCGGAGCTACAGATTTATCTAAGAGTTCAGCAGAAGCTATTAGCATTGACTCATGTAGGGGCAGAGCTAAACCTATCTAATGGTGGTCAGATGAACAACCTTCGTCGAATTTTTTTATTCTGTGTATATGTTAAATATCAATATTTTTGGATATATATTAATTGTTGAACACCCTTGACATAGTAAAGAAAGATAACCCAATGGTTAAGGATGTTCAAATTTGCTTTGGAGGCTTGGGTTCAAGCCCAAAATTAGGTGTTTTATTTAATTTTTTAGTTCCATTTTTAAAGTTAAAAGAGAGAACATAAGTGATGTCTGTTCCATTTTTTAAGTTAAAAAAAGAACAAAAGTCATAGTTCCGTTTTCATAATCTAACCAACAAGATTTATTTTTTACTTGTCCTAAAGTATAAACACCCTTGACAAAAATCTTTGCTCCTCTACTGGACTCAGGTCCTGTATATGTGTTTTAAAATTCACAAAGTATTCATAAACAATTTATCAAGAACCTAATAAATTATGCTTTAAAAAATTCAGAACCAATAAACATAAAACCCTACCTTCGCCTCCCCTATTCAGGGTAAAAGCTAAAGCTTTGTCTATGGGTTCGACAAAACCAATCAACTTTGGCTTAGATATTGTATATGTGATTAAAATACACTACGTATGTATAAAAACCAATAAATTATAAATAATCTTACCTTTATTATTGCTAATGATGTCAGAATCTTTGTCCATTTGAGAACTTTGCCCAACTGATTGTACCTTTGATTGTGTATCATCTATTAAATCAACATTCTGAGTCCCCGACTTGTTGGAAAACTTTATGCACAGCGGAAGCATACCAAAATCATACAACTTACATGAATAATAGACAACACATTGTTTATACTAGAACAAGAATAATCATGTTAGGGCATAAAAACTTTTTGAATTTAATTTCAGAATTACCTCTTGAAGTGTGAGCCGATATCTTCAAGTGAATCCACAAGCTAGTCGACAAGCTAGAAACTTCAAGAAAATTCATAAGCTAGTCCACAAACTAGACCACAGTTCTACGGTCTTCTACAGTGATCCCAAGTTCACTTCCGAACCCTCTCAATACTTGGGTGGACAAGTATTTTATGGAAAAAATTCAAAATTCAAGGGTTAGAAGAATCCCTATTTATAGAGATTTCTTCTTAGTCCAAGTAAAAGGAATACCATGTCTTTCCTTAGAATAGAAAGACATGTACATCTCCCTTTCTTTAGAAAAGAAAAAGTCATGTCCTTCTTCCTTTCCTTAGAATAGAAAAAGTGATATACTTTTCCCTTGCCTTAGAACATAGAAAGATACATACTTCTCCCTTTCCTTAGAATAAAGACACATACTTCTCCTTTTTCCCTTTACAATAAATTTTGAGTTCTAGATAAATATGGGCATGGTAGGGACCACATAATTAATTACCGAGGCTTCCTATTATAAAAATAATTCCAAATAATTAATTTGAATTATTCTTAGCATAATAAATTACAAATCATTCCACTAGAAATTCGTAATTGCACTCCTCTATTTATATTTCAAAATTCCCCATGTTAAGATTACAGATACTAATCAATAAATTAAATTACTGACGAACTTAATTCAATGATCAATTTCCTTTAGAGCATTGCTTAACTTATTTCATGTGTTGGATTCTTAAATCCACTTGCAAGGTTTGACACGATGAAAACTTAAGCTTCTCAAAAGGGCATATCATCAATCTCTATACCGAGACATGGATTCCATCAATTAACTTATTATTTCACCAATATATATTATCATCATCCAATCTACCAGGAATATTGACCCATCTTAGAATCTCACCGTTTAATAAATCAAAACGATGATTAACATATACTGATCATAATAGTTATATCAGGATTAATAATATAAGTACATTTAATATTTTAGAGAATATGCTTTTGTCAGTTAGTCTAAAGCAACTATCTCCACTCGGTCCCGTTCAATACATACAAAATGCACTAGCACAAGAAGTTGGAACTATACCGTTCCCATAATCAAGATAAACTACATATAATCTTGTGCTACAATTGTCCCGATGGCATGTCCAAATTCCATCTTAGATTGTGAACAAAAAAAATTTATACTTATAATAACCGATGATTTAATCCTCTGTGTATAAACTTAAACTCTATACACTAAATCATCTACTATATAAGTAAACAAGCACCATAAACGAATATATGATCTATTAAAATAAATAAATAATTATTCTATAATAAATACTATATCTAAACACGTGGTTAATAGTATATATCCCAACAATCTCCCACTTACACTTTTAACTATCACGATTGTTATAATGTACTATATCTAAATGCATGGTTAATAGGATATACCCTAACAATCTCCCACTAATATATTTAATCTTGAAAATTATTAGAATACTATTGTTAAACACATGATTAATAGTATATACCCTAACAATCTCCCACTTAGACTGTTAACAATGCATTCACAACTTTCACAAATATTCCTTTTATATTTCTTATCAAAAGGATCTTACTACGTTATTTTCTTATGCAACTTCGTCTAGTAATGTTGAGTCATAACTTATCATTTTTGTATTAGATCTTCAGAGGTTTATCATGAAAGTCCTCTTAAATATACAAAATCAATCAATCTTTGTTATGATTCTCCCACTACGACTAAGCATTGCTACAATAGTCACACTTTCATGTTCTCGAGTCTTAATATTTTCCTCAAAACCTTTTGGTAATGAAATATTAACTACTTTTCAAGTAGTGTTCTTTAATTTGTCCAACATCACTTTCACTACTTGAGGTAGTAGTATTGTTATGTCTAATAACGTTTCTCCCACTGCGTAAATGCAATGGAACGTCAATTCTGACATGCCAGTTAGATGTTCTTGAGTGTCTAAATTTACAACTGACTATTATGTTATTTCCTTGCTCAATTCCTGTAAAACTAGATTACTTCTAGGAACATGGTTTACTAAATGATCCTTTTCTAGAAATCAGATAGTTGTGTTAACAATTGTCTTATTTTCTTTAGGACACTATAATAAACCTTCTTTCATTCTTTAGGATATCTAATTAACACACACATTCTGTTCTTAATCCCAATTTTCTTATTCTCCCACTCAGCACATGTGCTAATCCTATAACTGAACATGTCACAGATTACACTTACGTGAAATCCAACTAGTTCTATAGTTGTTCAAGTTACTGATTAGAAAGAAATTGAATTCAAAATGTGATATGTAGTTATTAGAACCTATCCCAAAATAAACAAAATAACTAATAATAAATCAATAATTACTCTTATCATCTTCATAACAGTCTACTTCTTTTCTCTTATACAACAATCTATTATATAGTGTTTGGTGTAGACAGTTGAAATGCAATTATTCTATAAGACAAGTGACTTATGAGCTTTGCAGAGAAGTTTACGTCACTACAATTAGATTGCAGTGACTTATATATTTTTCATGATGCTATTTTCATGTGTCTTAAATATTTTGAGTTTATCAGGACAGTTAGACTTACAAAACATCCAAAAATATATCCATATCATGAGTAACCTTCTTGAAAACTCAGAATACTCAAATTAACCGCTTGCCCAAATGCTCATTTATTACACAAATCAGAATAGATTAATTATAACTTATCACTACCTCTTTTTCCTTTTCTAAGAGGAAAGGTCTCTGAGTCATTTTTCCTTCTAAACAAGACTCATATGTTGGTAGTGGCTTCACTTTCAATGAAATGTTATGTTCATCCATTAACCAACCTCGAAATTCTATTCAGAATATATGACTTAGACACTAATGTACAGATAAGTTTCATCCAATTTAAAAGATATTTTTCCTTATGAGACAGATTAATATAATTCAATTCATGAGAAATAATACTAATAAAAGAATCACGCATCAATATATCAAAAGAAATAAAATATTCATCAAACTCAATGATAGAAGAGTTACAACCAAAAATATTAAATACTCATCTCTTATCTAGTTAGAAACTGAAAATAATTCCTTCTAACATAAGGTGCATATACAATACATTGTTTGAATTAATATATTTATCTCTACCAAAAGAAAAGCTTAATTAGTACTAAGTAGGTGTGTAAAGTCTAATGAAAATATGAGATATATTGCTTTAGATAGATCATAATATTTTGAATAATCCTAAATAACAAAATTTAGGGCTCATTTATACATATATATCCATGCATCTCGAATAGCCAATCGATGGGATTGGAGAACTACTCATGCAATACACATGTGCAATGATTGATTATTCATTCCATAAACTTATATAGACCTAACTCAGATGGAGAGTTTACTGTTAGTTTAAGTCAAGTGAAAATCCTCTAGTTACATTGATCCAATCCTATATTACTCAGTTTAGGAGAGTTAATACAAATTATCAAAACTAGACGATTAAATACATAGTGACTTATGTCAATTTCATCCGATAGGGAGGAAGGTCTAAGCCAACACATAAAATTAATACTTCACTACTATTTAATCAAATATGACCAAAAACCCATACAACGATCCAAAAAAAAAATTAGTTTCTTACTAGGTCGTTCTTATGAATATACCAAATTCCAGATCAATCAGAGTTCTTTTTATTTTCGAATTCCAAAACTATGATCAATTTGGTTGAAAACGTTGTTTGGCCAAAGAAGAATTTAAAATTTTTCCCGCTCAGTAATTCCTTATCATATATCATCATTTTATGAAATAGATACACGAATTAACAATAAAGAACGAAATTCTAAAATTCCAAAAGAAAAGCATGTTTATGTATACATTGAATATTAAAATTCAAAAACATACCTCATAGATATCAATGCATCTTGAACAATAAATTTTGATGAAAAAATGACTACTCATGCAGTATAAACAATGTGTTGTCTATTATTTATGTAAGTTGTATGATTTTGGTATGCTTCTGCTATGCATAATGTTTTCCAAAAATTGGTATCAGAGCCATACATACATCTTTATAGATAACATAAAATATATGTATGTGTAATTGTATGCATGATTCATGGTTGGTAAATATATTTTTATCACAAAAAAAAAAGAATCAGATGAAACTTTAAGGTTTTTGATTCGTTGACTAAAATACATACACTCTTAAATTTTGAGATGATCAAGAGGCCAAATGTGTTGGCGACAATTCAGACACTGCAAGTGAAATACTAGAAACTGCAGGTGAAAACATTTCTCAAAATGTTCACTATAGTTGAAACATACATCCATTTTAAAAAATATATATTATTTTTTCCCTTGTGTCCTTTGATTGAAATGAAAAAAACTTATTATATATAATAATTGTATGTGAAAGTAATATATATTGTGAATCTATATTATCTGTACAATATATTTATTGTCAGTAATGTTATACATTTTCTACTATATTTGGTTTTTAATGAATAATATGCTATATCTTTTAGAGACTTACCTAATAGATCACAAAAATTAAAAATTCGTAGTGGATTTGGATTGATGAAGTTATTAATTTACCGTTAGTAGAGCAAGACATTCCTATCTGTAATTTGAGCATATAGTAGACACTAATTTGGTAAGTTATTTTTTATTCAAATATCACTTTAAATAAATACGTTAAGAGGTGTTTGTACAAGTAGAAACAATATTGGACTCATAATTACGATTTTATAAATCTAATAAAAGCATTCCCTATTTTAAATATCCCTCGCAGAAAAGAAGATTGTTTTACCCACCAACTGAATATGCTAAACAATGGAAGTCTTTTGCTAGGACAAAATATTTGTTTCCCTTACCCCTATTCAATAAAATACATAATTTAGGTTGACCTCAATGCCATGATCTGAAAACTCGAGTCGTTATGGCACCTACCAAAATCCATTGGTGGGTAACCCAACCCATATCTTGAAATGCCAAGTTACGAGCATATTGGGCAAAACCCTCAAAATAACATAAAGAAAACAATAGAATGGAGAAAATAACAGCGGAAATGAGAAATGACATGATGCATGTATATATATATATATATATATATATATATATATATATCACCATCAGCATTGCTAGATTGCTTTTTTTTTTCATTTCTTTCGTCTCATTTTTTCGCATTGTTAGATTTCCTCTTTTTTTTTTCACATCTTTCACCCCATTTTTTGCATTGCTAGGTGGTCCATATACTTGAACAATATCTAAGGGGTTTTTCTTCTTTGAGCAAATGATCTGGGGTGGAGCTAGTGCTTTGTGTATGAGTTCGACATAACCCAACAACTTTGAGTCAAATTATGTATATGTATAAATTAAATAACTTATTATGAATCCAATAAACTATGTTGTTTAGAATTCAAAATATATAGTTAAAAGTCTTACCTTTGCCTCCTCGAATCTTGCTTGGAGTTAGTACTTTGTGTACATGTTTGAAAGAACCTTGTAGCTTTGTCTCAGAACCTGCATATGTATTTTAATATTTTTTACTATATATAAATAAATTTTCAAGAACTTTGTTTTTTATGTTTTCTATAATTTTGAATCTATTAACTCAATATCTTGCCATCTAGTCCACTAATCGAGGTCACAATTAGGAATTTATCTAATAGTTTAGCAGCTGGTAATAACATTAAATCAGATCATGTATATCTGTTTAAAAATTTACTTAATATGTATAATAACTTTTACAAACCCAATAAACTGTGTTTTTAAGAATTCAAAATCCATAAATTTAAAAATCTTACCTTCGCCTTCTAGGTTCAGGGTTAGAGCTAGTACTTTGTCTACAAGTTCAACAAAACCCTTTAGCTTTGGCTCAGATCCAGTATATGTGTTTTAAAATTTATTTAATATATATAGATAATTTGTCAAGAACTTAGTGTTTTATGTTTTCTATAATTCAGAATCCATAAACTAAAAATCTTCCCTTCTTGTCCACTAATTGAGGTTGGAGCTAGAGATTTATCTTAGAGTTCAGCAAAAATTAGTAGCATTGACTAAGATCCTGTATAAGTATTTAACAATTCCCTTATTATGTATATATAACTTATTAAGAATCCAAAAAACTCTATTTTTTAGAATTCAAAATTCATAAACTTAAAAATCTTACCTTCGTCTCCTAGAATTTGGGTTGGAACTAGTACTTTGTCTACAAATTCGAAAGAACTCAGTAGCTTTGATTCAAATACGGCATATATATTTTAAATTTATTTAATATATAAAAATAATTTGTCAACAACTTAGTGTTTTATGTTTTCTAGAATACAAAATCCACAAACTTAAAATATTACCTTCTAGTCCACCAATCGAGGTCTAAGCTAGAGATTAATCTAAGAGTTGACCAGAAGCTAGCATCATTGACTCAGATCCTATATATATATATATATATATATATTTAACAATTCACCCATTATGTTTAAATAACTTATTAAGAATCTAATAAACTGTGTTCTTTTAGAATTCAAAATTCATAAAATTAAAAATCTCACCTTCGCGTCTTTGAATTAGGGTTGGAGCTAGTACTTTGTCTACAAGTTCGAAAGAACTTTGTAGCTTTGGTTGAATTCCTGCATATATGTTTTAAATTTATTTAATATATATAAATAATTTTTCAAGAACTTGTGTTTTATGTTTTTGAGAATTTAATATCCATGAACTTAAAATCTTGCTGTTAACATTATTAATGATGCCAGATTCATTCTCCATTTGAGAACTTTGTGCAGGTAATTGTAATTTAGATTGTGCATCGTCTATCAAATCAATATTTTCAATCCCTAATTTTCTCTTTCCAAGACTCTCTATAGAATTCAAGAATCTGATGAGAGGAAACATGAGAAATTGTAGGTGAAATACTTTTCTCCAAATGTTTAATGTAGTTGAAACTGTCACGCCCGAGCCTACATCCTGGTCGTGGTCGGCACTCGAGAACCATTGTTGGCCCCAAGATAACCCTTAGGCAGGCTCAACTCTTAGCGGAAGACTTATTCAATATTAGAAGAACTCAAAAATAACTTTACTCAACTGTCTAAAAGGGTGAAATAACATTTTAGAAATAAAACATTCAAACTGGCCTCTAGTGAAACTCAAGTCTAGAACATAACAACTAAAATAAACAACACTAGTGAACTAATATTGTCTAACTATCTATGAAGCCTCTAATAGTATGAGAAATGTCAGGACAAGACCCCCGATCATCCTAACAAAATTGACATAATTGAAAATAAATAAGTGATCCTTCGAAAGTAAGGAGGCTCACCAAACAATTCTGGAACTCAACTAGATCAACGAAGCGTTAGTTGATGATCTTGGTTACCTGTATCTGAATTATTAAAGATGCAGGACAAATGGTGTCAGTACATGTAATGTACGAGCATGCAAGGGTAAATCTAAAACATGACATAAGCTTGAACTGGAACTAAAGAAACAACTTACCTCGTCTCAAGTCAACTCAAACTCAACTCATTTCAATACAAAAGTAATAACAATAATGCAATATAAAGAGAAGCTTTAAAACAGTAGTTATAATTCAATATATTAGAAAATACAATACAACTCAGTTTGAATGTAAAAATACAAAATAAACTATGTTTGGGAGATTCTCTAAACATCAACCATCACTATGAGATATGTGATGCTAACATAACTGTCTTATACCTTGCCGGGATATAGAACTCCTCAACTAAATGGATCCATTATTCTATGCTAAAAAGCAATAAGGAATCATCTAAAAAGTATGACCCTTTCTACCCACGTTGGCTACATGGTTTATGGGGGTTATGAGTTGTTAGAAATCTCCCCTATATAGGTGCAAAATACTACTCCCAGAATATAACTTAGCTCATATATTTTTAACAAAACAATTCCTCTTCCTCAACTTTAGATTATTACTCAAAATATTTCTCTTAAAACAGATAGTACTATAAACTACTCATGAAATCTTTTGGAAATTGGTGTTTCCTCTCATCTTAAATGTAAAACCATATACTTTTGGGAATACTTAGTTCCCATATATCATTTTTTTTAAATGAACTCAACTCAACTCGTCCTCAAAATTAAATGCTCAAGTCTTAAAACAAGTCTAAAAATGTTTGCAAAAGACTTCTCAAAATACTTGAAAGAACACTAAAGACTTTACTTTTAGCTATACCTTGAATTTGAATTATGAATTCAAGGTTATGGTTCATGTTATGATTGATTTATAAATGTTTAAAATTAGTTTAGAGTAGTTAGAATCAATAGGGAGTAAAGGTACCCTTTGAAAGAACTCACATGGTGCAAAGGATTGAAAACAGGTCAGGGAAGGCAACCTTGGCACACTGAGTGGCGCGGGGCGCCGACCTTGATGTACATAGGAAAGTTTCAGGCGGACTAGTTGGGGTGGCATGCCAGCCACTGCCTAGAATTTCCCCCACGAATTTTTCCTCTCGTTTTTTTTATCCTAATTCACCTAGAATCGAATGGTTTCCTCCCTAATAACTTAGATTAGAATACCCAATAAAAGTACACGATAATCTACTCAAAACAACTCTCAAATCACTAACGCTCATCTCAAGAACTCATCAAAACCCCAACAATCAAGATTACGAATGTAATTTCAAGAAAAATCATCAAGAAACCTAATCCTTCAGCATTGAGAATGAAATTTCATTAAAATAGCATGATTGGTGTGTGGGTGAATGAATTCAACACTATGAGAACTCACATACCTCTTAGGGATCAAACCCTTGACGAAACAACCTTCGATCCGCAAGAAATTTTGATGAACGCCTTGAATCTTCCCCCCTTTCTCCTCTTTTCTCCTCTTGAACTTTCTTCTAAAACCCTAAGCCTAAATTAGGATTGTAAAACTGACCCAAATAAGACTTGACCCCAAAATATTACTAAAAATAATTTTAGTCTGATTGGGTAAGGAAAAAAAAAATACCCCTCATATTTTTGAGTGACTTTCTTTAACTGGACAGGCTAACTTCAAATAGGCATAGCACCCTCATCCGAACTTTAAATTTAGCAAACTCGATTGCATTGGAAAAAAGATTCCAAAACCTTTCATTTGATACTTTATGGGCCACCTAACTCAGCCGGTACTGAAAGTTATCGTCGTTTGAAGTTGACCCAAAACTCACAACTTAAGCTTAACTTGAACAAAACTCAAATTGTCTCTTTCCAAACTAGTTCTTTCAATTTTTAGATCTTTCTAGGGTGGGAAGTTACAATATCTCCCCCTTGGGAGCATTCTTCCTCGAATGAGATCACTCTAAAGTAGAATTAAGGGTAGTAACATCTAACATTCAACTCAAACACCCAATATGTAATGTAACACAACATTTTAACTTTAAAAAAGTACAAACAAAAAAATTTGTACCTTCATTTCGATCAAAGAGACATGGGTATCTCTTCTTCATATCCTCCTCAGCCTCCCAAGTAACTTCCTTAACAAACTGATTCCTCCATAAGACCTTCAGTGACGCAACCTCCTTGGTTCTGAACTTGCGAACCTGATGATCTAGAATCTGAACGGGTACCTCCTCATAAGATAGGTTTCCCTTAATACCAATATTTTCAGTCGGTATAATAAGTTAAGTAACGCCCATACACTTATTCAATATTTAAATGTGAAAAATCGGATGGACTGCTGCCAACTCAGATGGTAGCTCTAACTCATAGTCTATATTGCTAATCCTCTTGGATATTCTGGAAGGACCAATATACCAGGGATTAAGTTTCCCCTTCTTATCAAATCTCATAACACCCTTCATGAGTGAAACCTTCAAGTAAACCCAATCATTAATCTAAAACTCTTACTCTCTTCTTTTAACATCTGTGTAGGATTTCTGACGGCTCTTTGCTGCTTTCAATCCTTCTTGAATAGTCTTCACCTTCTCCATAGCTCGATGAACTAAGTCTGGTCCTATCAACCCAGCTTCACCAACCTGAAATCATCCAATAGGAGATCTGCATCTTCTCTCATAGAGAGATTCATAAGGATCCCTTTGGATACTAGAGTGATAACTATTGCTGTAAGCAAACTCAGTGAGAAGTAAGCCATCATCCTAATTACCCTTGAAATCGATCACAAAAGCCCTCAACATATCCTCTAAATTCTAAATTTGTGCGCTTTGCTTGACCATCAGTTTGAGGACGAAAATCATTTCTCAAATTTATCTTCGAAGCCAAACATTTCTGGAAAGATTTCAAAAATTACATGCCTCTATCTAAAATGATAGACACCGAAAATCCGTGAAGTCTAACCACATCTTGAATATATAACTTGGCATAATCCTCTGTCGAATAGGTAGCATTTACTCGCAAAAAGTGGGTTGATTTAGTCATCCGATCTATAATCACCAAAGTAGAATCAATACTGATCATCTCCCACTTCATTTCCTGAATCTCTATATTCTGCGCCATACCATCGGGCCTTTGGTGATCTACCTTAACTTGTCGACAATTTTGGCACTTGGTAACAAACTCTGCAACACTCGTCTTCATTCTACTCCACCAATAGAATTATCTCAAGCCACGATACATCTTTGTGGAACTCGAATGGATAGAATATCTAGAGCAATGAGCTTACCATGATCCTCTCTTGAATTTCATTCACCTTTGGTACACACAACCTACCTTGATAGCTGAACAAACCATCTCCCTCTTGTTAAAAAAACAATCACTTTCTGTTTATGAACATTTTCCTTTAATGTAAGCAAAATAGGGTCCTCGTCTTGTTTCTCTTTCACTTCTCACACTAATGATGATTCAGCCCCATTCATCACCACTACTCCACCTTCATTGGAATCCAATAAACGGACCCCAAAGCGTGCAAGTTTGTGCATATCCTTGGCTAATTCCTTGTTTTCTTCCTCAACATGGGAAGTACTACCCATATACAACCTACTCAAGGTATCATCAACAACATTAGCCTTACTTGGGAGATGGAGAATACTCATGTCATAATTCTTGAGTAACTCCAATCACCTCATTTGTCTATGATTAAGCTCCTTCTGACTTAATATATACTGAAGACTTTTGTTCTCGGTGAACACATCTACATGAACACCATAAAGATTGTGACACCATATTTTCAAAGCGAACACTACATCATCCAACTTTAGATCATGGGTTGGGTAATTCCTATCATGAATCTTAAGTAGTCTGGAGGAATAAGCTATGACATTGTCATTCTGCATCAATATACAAACCAATCCAACTCTAGATGCATCACAATACACAACAAAACCTTGTGTACCTTCTGGTAAGGTCAACACTGGGGCAGTAGTTAACCAGGTTTTCAATTCCTGGAAACTTTTCTCATAAGCTTCAGACCATTGAATATTTGTTGTCTTCTGAGTAAACTTAGTCAACTGGGATGAAATAGATGAGAACCCCTCAACAAACCTACGATAATAACTAGTCAATCTCAAGAAACTCCTAATATCAGTTGGAGATGTGAGTCTAGGCCAGTTCTACACTGTCTCAATCTTCTGAGTATTTACTCGAATCCAATCACTAGAAATTATGTGGCCTAAGAATGCCTCTGACTCAAGCCAAAATATACAGTTAGAGAATTTAGGTTACCACTCTCTATCATTGAGAGTTTGAAGAACTACTTTTAGATGACTAGCATGATCTTGGATGCTTAGGGATATCACTTTCTCTTACTCTCAGCTGATGATAGCCTGATCTTAGTCTATCTTAGAAAAACAAGTGGCACCCTAAAGTTGATCGAAGAGATTATCAATTCTCCATGAGGATACTTATTATTGATAGTAACCTTGTTCAACTGACGGTAATATATACACATTTTAAGCGAACCATCTTTCTTCCTCAAAAATAAGATCGAAGGTCCCCAAGGTGAGATACTTGGGCAAATGAAGCCTTTATCAAGAAAGTCTTCCAACTGCTCTTTTAACTGTTTTAACTCAACTGGAGTCATTCTATATGGAGGAATAGAGATAGGATGAGTATCGAGAAGAATATCTATACCAAAGTCTATTTCTCTCGGAAGGGAATCTAGGAGGATTATCTGGAAACAACTCTAGAAACTCACTCACAACTGGAACTGACTGAAAAAGTGGTGTCTCAATACTAGGTCATTAAATCGGACTAAGTGATAGATGCATCCCTTGGAGACTAACTTTCTTGCCTTAAGGTACGAAATAAAATAACCCTTAGGCACTGATAACTACACCTCCACTCTATAACTGACTCATTAGGAAACTAGAACTTAACTACTCGAGTTCTACAATGAACTGAGGCATAACATACATGAAGCCAGTCCATACCTAGAATAACATAAAAATGTACCATGTCTAACTTGACTAAGTTAGCCATGGTGTCCTTATGATTGACAAAAATGACACAATCATGATAAACTCTCTCAGCTAGAATGGACTCACCACTAGGTGTAGAAACACTAAAGGGCTCAAGAAGTTGTTTGGGAATAATATCGAACTTTATAGCTATATATGGAGTCACAAAACATAAACTCGCATATGGATCTACCAAAACATACACATCAAAAGTAAAGATTTTGATCATACCAGTGACAACATCTGGTGAATTATCTTGCTTTTGGCGACTGGTGATCGCATACAGACAGTTTGCTTATCTGTCTGTCCTTGAAGTAGCTCATCTAGGTGTAGCTCTGTCTAGCGGAGCCACTGCAAAAAATTGGGCTTTGTTACCTCCATTGCCATTTCCTTGCATCTTCTTAGGGCACTCTTTCATGAAGTGACCATTCTGACCACACTTGAAAATATCAAATGAGCAATCACGACAGCCTACTTAGTGGTTCCTACCACACTTAGTATTGTAGGAGTCCCATTACCTCCCTGTGCCACACTACCTTGAGATTGTGTAGGTCTAGCCTTGAAATTCTGTGAATTCTAATTCTTGAACTCACCTTTGTTCCTTGGTACAGGTACACTAGTAGATGATGGAGCAAGTCTATTTGGCTTATGTTGAAAGGATGATCGGTTTGCATTACTCTTCTGATTCCCAGACTCATTTCATGTTGTCTTTGCCTTCTTGTTATAAAACTCTTCTGTATCTCTTACCTTATCTTCCTCAACTTGTTGTACATGGATCATCAGCTTTGTCCAGGTCCCCTATCAATATCGTAACCTTACCCTCTTTGCTTGATAGATGAAACAATCCACACACAAATAGACTCATCCTACTCCTCATATCAGCAACCATCTCCGGAGCATAATGAGAAAGTTGGGTAAAGTTGAGGCTATACTCATGCACACTCATGGATTCCTGCTTAAGAGTGAGGAATTCTCTTACCTTTGCCTCTCTTATTTCACGGGGAAAGAAATGCCCCACGAAGGCCTCTTCGAACACAACCCATTTCACAATTATTGCACCCTCAACTCTACTCTTTTTCCATTGATCGTACCATACTCTTGCAACACCCTTTAGTTAGTATGCAGCTAGCTCCACTCGCTCAGCATCAACAACATGCAAAACCTCAAAAGCCTTATGCAACTCTTCCCCAAAGTTTTCTGAATCATCAGTGACATCCTGTCGATGTATCATCTTTAAGAACTCCTGGACTCTAGATGTATCAGCCACATCCTGTCGATCCTTTCTCTGCTAACCAGCTTGGTTGGCCACCACTTTACTTAACATCCGGAGAGCATCCCGTAACTCAGCATTAGTGACCTCTTCTTGGGGTTGTACTTTTGGTGCATTGGGGACCCCTTGATCCTGAGGATCAACATTCCTCATAGCAGGACGACCTTGAACAACTCTTTATGGAGGCATGATATGAAAGATACACATAAGCAAAAATTAGATAGAAACTTTATAGAGATGAAATCTATCACAATAAAAGAGTACGAAAGAAGTAAAATAGTTCCTAAATATCGTAGCCTCCTAATTATAGATGTGGCGTGTTTCACACCGATAACTTGGACTCTATAGACACGGCTTCATAGACATCCTAGGACTCTTGAACTCTGTGCTCTGATACTAATTTTTTCATGCCTCGAGCCTATACCCCAGGAGTGATCGACACACTAGAACCATTGTTATTCATATGCGAACCCTTGGCCTGGATCAAGTCTTAGTAAAAGACTTATTCAAGATTAAAAGAACTGAAGAGTATCTTTACTCAAGTGTATAAAATGGGAAACTCAAAACATTTTAGAAATAAAACATTCAAACTGACCTCAAGGGCAACTCAAGTCTAGAACATAACAACTGAAATGAACAAGACTTATTAACTAATACTGTCTAACTATCTATGAAACCTCTAATACTAAAAGGGATATCGGGACAAGACCCCCGATCATCCTAACGAAACTTGCATAATTGAAAATAAATAAGGGATCATCCGAAAGCAATGAGGCTCACCAAATAAGTCTGGAACTCAACTGGATCAATGAAGCGCTGGTTGATGATCCTAGTTACCTGTACTTGCATCATAAAAGATGCATGCCAAAATGCGTAAGTACATTTAATGAATGAGTATGTGAGGGGAAATCTAAAACATAACATAAGCTTGAACTAGAAATGAAGAAACAACTTACCTCGTCTCAACTCAACTCAAACTCAACTTATTTTAATACAGAAGCAATATCAATAATGTAATATAAATAAAAGCTTTTAAAACAGTAGATAACAACTCAATGTACTGGAAAATACAATATAACTCAGTTTGTATGTAAAAATACAAAATAAACTCTGTTTGGGAGATTTTTTAACCGACAACCATCATTATGAGCTACGTGATTATACAATGTCTCGCCTATACTGCCAAAATTTTCCTATACCTTGCCGGGGTATAGAACTCCTCAACTAAGTGGATCCACTAGTATATGCTAAAATGCAATAAGGAATAATCTAAAAAGTATGACCCTTTCTACATACATTGGCTGCATGGTTTATGGGGGCTATGAGTTGTTAGAAATACACCTTATATTGGTGCTCAATACTACTCCAAGAATATAACTTTGCTCATATGTTTTTAACAAAACATTTTCTCTTCCTCAACTTTGAGATTATTACTCAAAATATTTCTCTTAAAAGAGATTGTACTCAAAATTTCTTATGAACTCTTTGGGAAATCAGTGTTTCCTCTCATCTTAAATGTAAAAACATTTACTCTTCGGAATACTTAGTTCCCATTTATCATTTTAAATAAAATGAACTCAACTCTACTCTTCCTCAAACTCAAATGCTCAAGTCTTAAAACAAGTTTAAATAGGTTTGCAAAAGACTACTCAAAAGAGTAGAAAGAACTCTCAAGACTTGACTCTTAGCTCTACAATGAATTTCAATTATGAATTATGAATTCAAGGTTATGATTCATGTTATGAATGATTTCTAGATTTTTAGAAGTAGTATAGAATAATTAGAATCAACAGGGAGTAAAGGTACCCTTTGAAAGAACATAGACGGAGCAAAGGACTGAAAATAGGTCGGGGCAGGAAACCCTGGCGCACTGAGTGGTCCGGGCCGCCAGCCCTTGAACTACCAGGGAAAGTTTCTGGTGCACTGGTTGGGTAGGCACGCCAGCCACTGCCCATAATTTCCCCATTGAATTTTTCCTGTCGTTTTTCTAACCCTAATTCACGTGGAATCGAATGGTTTCTTATCCAATCCCTAAGATTCAAATACCCAACAAAAGTACATGATAATCTACTCAGAATTACTCCCAAATCACTAACGTTCATTTCAAGAACTCATCAAAACCCGAACAATCAAGATAACGAAATAAATTTCAAGAAAACTCATCAAGAACTCTAATCCTTCAACTTTGAGAATGAAATTTCATTAAAATAGCATGATTGATGTGTGGGTGAATGAACCCAACACTATGATAAATAGCATACCTCTTAGGGATCAAACCCATGGCAAAACAGCCTTCGATCCGCAAGAAATTTCAATGAACGCCTAGAATCTTCCCTCTTTTCTCTTCCTTGCTCTTCTTGAAATTTCTTCTAAAACCCTGAGAGTAAAATAGGATTTTAAAACTGAACCAAATCATATTTTAGCCCAAAATATAACTAAAAATCATTGTAATTTGATTGGGTAAGAAAAATACCATAATACCCCTCATATTTTTGGGTAACTTTCCTTAACTAGACATGCTAACTTCATAAACGGCCATATCTCCCTCATCATAACTAGAAATTTAGCAAACTCGGTGGCATTAGAAAGAGGATTCGAAGACCTTTCATTTGATAGCTTAAGGGTCATCTAACTCATCCTGTACTGAAAGTTATGACTGTTTGAAGTTGATCCACAACTCACAATTTAAGCTTAATTTGAACAAAACTCAAATTGGCTCTATCCCAACTAGTTCTTTCTATTTTTTGCTTTTTCTAAGGTGGGATGTTACAAAAACTCTCTACAATTTTTAATTTTATTAAAAAAATAATTTGTTTTCCCTCTTTTCCTATGAATGAAATGAAAAAAACTTATTATATATATATATTAGATAGATTGTATTTGAAAGCAATATATGTTGTGAATCTAGATTATCCGTACAATATATTTATTTTTAGTAATGTTATAAATTTTCTACTTTTGTTTAATGAATACTATGTTATATCATTAAGAGACTTACCTAATGGAGTACAAAATTTAAAAATTCTTATTGGATTTGAATTCATAAAGTTTTTAATTTACCTTTAGTAGTGCAAGACATTCCTATCTATAATTTGAACATATAGTAGACACCAATTAGGTTAGTTATATTTTGGTCAAATATCACTTTAAGTAAATACATTAAGAAGTGTTTATACAAGTCGAAACAACATTGGACTTACAATTAGGATTTTATAACCCTAATAAAATTATTTCCTATTTTATATATCCCTCCGAAACAAGAAAGATATTTTTACCCTCCATGTGAATATGCTAAAAAAGTGGAAGTATTTTGGTAGAGAAAAATATTTGTCTCCCTTTCACCTATTTAAAAAACAATAAATACATAATTTTTGGTTTCCCCAAGTCCCAACCATGCTTTTTTTTTAGAAAAAGGTAATTATCTTAATAAATAATAAATATGCATCATAAAAGGAATTAGGATGCAGACATATCATATGACCAATAACATAAGGATATTCTATAATTACACTCTTGTTCAACCCATAATATTGTCTTACATAATTTAGTGTCTAGATGTTTTTGCAAATCTTTTTTTGTTGTTTAACTACAAATTTTTTCTACACGGAGTTTTTTCTAACATAAGTTTTGTTCTCTTAATCTTATGGTTATATTACTATTGTTTCGCGACCAATATGATAATTGTATAATCTATAAGGGAACTCGAGGGAGTAAAGTTAATTGTATAATGTACCTCAAGTGAGAAAAGTTAAAAATAAAAGAAAGATTAAGGGAGTAGGATGTGTTCTTCGGAACAAATTTGCGAGTAAGATAAAAAGATACCTACTTTTCCATACTTGAATCTCATACATGGGATATAAATGCTTTTGGGTTAGTTATGATTGAGTCCTACATTTATACCACATGTTGTAGTTGTGAGTTCCCTGTAATTCTTTGCCTCTCATTATCTGTTTCATTAATTTATCATCAGTAGACCTCTATCTTATGTAGTGGTTTTTTTATCAGTTTTATTATTTTCAAAGAAATCTTGTAAAGTAAAACATGTGTATATATTTTTGTTGTAACCACGAATGAATCGAGGGAAATATGATCACAATTCCTCTAAGTTCTTAATTTCTATTCTCTTATTTTACATGTCATCAAAGCCTCTCCTTTTTTCCCCTCTGCCTCTAAACAATGACAAATCCAAGTGTTCCTGCAACTTCTTCTACTCCTACCAATCCCATCTCAACTGCTTTCTCCTCACCCCATCCCTTTTCTGTGAAACTTTAAACCAAAAACTACCTAGCATGAAAAATCCAATTCATTCCCATAATAAACTATCAAAATCTTCATTGTTTAATAGATGGTACTTGTCCAGCTCCGTCGAAAACCAAGCCATTTTCCTCTAATCCACAATTACACGAACCTAATCATGACTATGATTCCTAGTTCAAAGATGAACAAATAGTTCTTTCATCGCTCTACTCCTCTTTAACAGAAGAAATATTTCCTTATGTAATTGGATTGTCTTCCTCGCTTGAAGTCTAGTGAGCTATTGAAAATTCGTTTGGACCTATTTCACAAAAATGACAACTTTAGTTTCATATAGAGTTTCAAGAACTCAAGAAAAATGATCTCCTTGTCTCCCAATACCTTCAAAAAGAAAAAGCTCTCTCTGATGAACTTCGTGGGCTACTTATTGCTTATGAAATTCTACTCAAGACCTCACTTGAACCAACAACCAACATAATTCACAAAAGTAGTGATCCACTTTTTCCCACACCACCAACTTCTTCCTTTCGTCCTCGTGGAAATTTCAGTAACTCCGACCAATTTCGGCCCAACAATCAGAAATCACATTGTCCTTGCAAAATCCGTGGCTATCAAAATTGCACAACCATCAGTTGTCGTCAGCATTACCATTCCTAATTGGACTCTCCCTCAACACTATCTTCATGTAATAATCCTAATATCTCTTTCTTATCTCAAATTCCCTCTTCTTCTCATATTATTGATCATTTTTTATCTTCTCCCTTGTCTCCTCAAGGAAAATTATCACCTAATTCTATCCCATCTTCAACATCGAAAACAAATAGAGCGATTGTAATTACCCGAACCATCATTTTTTAGGAAATGAAAAACATTAGGGAAAACTGGACAACCCAGCCCGCCACTAGGGTGGCAACACTCTAGCAGGATAAGTCATCGGCAGAGCAGGATGGGCAGGGCAGAATGTAAATAACACGAAGTCTGATTTTCTCCTTTTACCTGAAACACCAAGATGAGGTGAGGATTGCCCTAGAAACCCTCAAAAAGATGCTATAAGCTTGGGAGAGAAAGAGAAGGAGATTTGTAGTGTAAGGAGGTCGATTGGTCAAATCCACCGTCCCGACATCCAAAAACTAGAATTCGAGCTACAATCCCTCCGCGAATGCTTGGCTCCCAGGTAGGCTAGGTTTATTAATTGAATAATTCTAAATATGTTATTCACTGCGTGGTATAGTGGTTTTGATTATAGAATTCATGTGTAGGCTTTTGTGCACCGAAAAGAGAATGTTTGTACTTGTATCCCAGTTGTTACATCAGAAGTATGATGTATGAGGAAATCTTAGTCTATGAACAAGGGGTAGATAATAGATTGAGTTCATAATTGCGATATTTTGCATGCGTGTATTTGAGAAATGATACAATTGTGGAAACGAACGTAATGAATTGATTATCAATAATGCATGCCATAAACATTTGTTTGGCTACATTAATTGAGTGTTGTACAATTATGGATGTGATTGTGATTGTACTAACTGGGATCGGATGTCACATACCGACATACCTATTTGGAATGGGTGTCACATTCCGACACACTAACTTGGATCGGATGTCATGTACCGACATACATATTGGAACGGGTGTGACGATCAGGCACACTAACTTGGAACGGGTGTCATGATCCAGCACACTAACAATTTTTTTATGGGTTCCATGAGAGGACCAATGACTTGTAGTATATGTGTAGTATTGGGAATGTGGAATTGTACATTGCCCCTAAATTGATACCTATTTTATGCATTATATTAGAAATATATGTGTGGGTTGTGGTGTTGTAAATTAGTTGGGGTATATTTGTTCTATAATGGATTGGGAATGGTTAAGTTCTAATTGGGATGTAATATGATAAGATGAGGCCAACGTTCCTGGTGGCATCATTTGTTACTTAGAGAGGTGGTGACGGGTATTGTCGTTACGGTTTTAGGGTGGTGCTAGACCATTAATTAATTAATGGTAGTGGATATGTGAAGTAGTAAGGACTAGGTCGTGGGTGGTTTTCCGATAGGTAGTGGGTACATCCGAAAACATCACTAGTGATTAGAGAGGTCAAACTATGATCAAGACTAGATGGTTAAAGGGTCGAAAATCAAGGGTGCTAGTGTATTGTTAAGGGTGGAGGAATGGATAGTCTTGTCGCATGTTTCACTGGTTGATTTCTTATATTATACGGTGGGTATCAAGTTGACCGATGATGCCTACCAGTACGTGTGGTTTTGTACAGATACTACTCTTGCTATGCGTTTTTGGCATAGTCAGGATGCAGGTTCGGTGATGTTTCGTAGGTAAAGATGAAGGCAATCTCCAACAACTTCTACTTTTCTTCCATGTGGTGGGAATTGTGTCAATTACATATTGTTATGTCTTGTATTCTTAGTAGCTGTTGTACCTGTTTAGACTAGATCAATGGTAGTGTTAATTACTTTAAAAGTCTGAACTCAAACTGTTTTAAAACTCTATTTTATGAAATATTTTTGTAAATTGTGTTATCTTAGTTTACTTAAATCTTCCGCATGTATTACACTGTTTGGGAACTGACGGTTCTCCTACTTAGGTATTAGGGAAGGTGACCGCACAACTTGGTGGGTTGGGTCATGACAACGATAAATTTTCTTGATGATCTCAACCAATATTCGCCTGAACCACCTCCACAATCCAGTAACTCCTGAACTCATGAAATGATCATGTGTCCTACCACCATGTCCAAACGGCATGCCTTCACATCTATAACCCATCCAAATTACCTATACACCGTGGCAACAACAATAGCGCAAGCTAAACCATTTTTAGAATTGAGACAAGAAATGCAAGATTATCTAAATACATTCCTTCAAAATCAAATATGGACTTTAGTTCTAGACCACTTAGTAAGAATATTATTAGGAACAGATGGATATTCCTAATCAAGCGGAAACCCATGGTGATATTGATAGATACAAGGCTCGCTTAGTGGCAAAAGGGCTACTCCTAACAATGTGGTGTAGACTATCAAGAAACTTTCTCTCCTGTTGTTAAATTTACCATTGTTCACACTATGGTCTCACTAGAAACAATTCATCATTGGCCCATAAAACAAATTGATATTTCGAATGATTTCTTGCATGGACATCTGGAAGATGATATTTACATGTTACAACCAACTAGTTTCACTTACTCTTCCTGTCCGGATTATGTCTGCCAACTACATCGGTCACTCTATGGCCTACAATAAGCTCCACAATTTTGGTTCCATCGCTTATCAACTTTCGTAATACAATTAGGATTCACTCCATCAAAAGATGATAGGTCCCTTTTCATTCTCTACCAATGTGATCTGAAATTTTTATTCCTGTTTATGTTGATGATATATTATTAACATGTTCAGATTGTCCTAGCTAGTTGGCTGCTTCATTGGTTCAATTAAAAAGGCCTTTCCTGTTAAAGACTTGGGTACACTACATTATTTTTTGGGCATTGAAGTACATCCGCACACTGAAGGTTTCTTTCTCACTTAACAGAGAAATATAGAAAATTTTCTAGTTAAAGCAAATATGCAAACATCAAAATCATGGTCCATGCCAATAACTATCTCGCCGAACTTAAGAAAATTCATAGGTAGTTGTAAGACCTCAGAAATTTGAGCTTGGAATGAAAAATAAAAAGAGGCAGTCCATGGGGGGTTCCCGGGCCGTGAAGAGGTCCACAACCAATCATCCCGCCCATGAAGTTGCACCCAGTGACCATGATAAATTCACGGACAGTTAGATAGTCTATGAAGCTTCACACGGACCGTAAAGTTGTCCGTGAAAGGGATCAGAGAACCCCCCAACGCCCATGAAGGATCACATACACTTAGACCGTTCGTGAAGCTTCATGTGGACCATGAAGTCCTCCATGAAAGTGATAAGAAAACCACAAGGCTACTGGGCAAGACCACAATCTATTTGACGGTCCGTCAAATAGGTCGTGACCCTTGTGTCGCAATTTTCAGTAGAGTTGTTTTAAGATTTCCCAGGGGTATTTTGGACTTTTCCTTTCTATGTAAAGGCCAAAGCTTCGTTATTTTACTTCTTCTATGACTAATTATTCAGTCAAAAACTAGCTAAAGCATTCATTCTCCATAAATCATCAGACTAAGAAAGAAAACAAGAGAAAGAGGCGACCGTTTTCTCTCCAGAACAAGCAGAGCTCTCCTTCAAGTTCAGCCCCTAAATCCAAAGTGTTTCTCCATAGTATTCTTCATCAAGTATGTGGGTATTCATTAAGGGTTTCATTCATTCTTACGCCAAAAACTTCAAACTAATTTTTTTGATTATTATGGTTTTATGAAACTAGGGTTCTTGCCCAACTATGCACATTCTTTACAAAAATTGATTGTTATGATTACTACTCGATTCTATACTTATTTAAATGAGTCTGCATGAAATCTAATGGAGATTTGAAAGAAAAAGAGCTTAGCCTGTAATTGTAGTATTTTCACATGAATTAGCTCTTCTCCAGAATTTAGCTCAGGGTGTTAGCATTTAGTTTTAAATAGTATTTTGTCAGTTTTCTGTCGACAACTTTTCTCTACAATTGTTTTCAGTCAATTTAGTTCTGTCTCATAGATACACGACCCCAGCTTAAAGTGAGGCACTAGTATCCCATTTGGGAGTAATGTTTAACATCGAATTGGACTAGGGTTCTACGTACACTCAAGTCAAAGAACTACGTACCATCATATGTTTATAAGTCCCCTCTGTTGGGTATTAGTTTTAGTGATCATGCCACAATCATGTCTTTAAATCATGACAAGGTATATTGGGTCCTCTGGATAGGGCTATACATCAGACTCCACGCTTAACTCACATGGTTTTTGTAGGTTAATAAACTCTCCCACAGTAATAGCTTCAATAAGGTACTTCAGGCCCGTAGTTGTATTTATTCTCAGTTTTTTCAATAGGGGGTTTAGAACTCTCTTATTAGCTCTCTATTTTCATGCAACCTGCTATGACGGGATTTATGCCATCAAGGTAGGGCCGCAGTAGCATGACAGACGCGACTTAAGTCAGAAATAAACCCCAAAAATGTTTTATTCTGCAAGTTTTGACTTTCAGAGCTAAGGAACGACCCCCAAATTTTTTCTTAATAGTTTTTCACCATTCTTGAGGCTAAAGGTAAGGTTTTTACTCCTCGAATCCATTTTCTATTCGTAGAACTTAGTTTCTTGGGCACTTATCGATGAGGGAGGGTTTTGATATGGGATTTATAGTGGAAAAAGACCTTATATGGTATCAGGATCAAGGGTTTGACCTAGGTTTGATGTTATTGATTATAATATGAGTAATTAGGTCTTCTTTATTGATCCTCAAATTATTATTACTGTTTTGTATACCAAGAACAAGAGAAAGAATCCAAAAAAGGAAGAATCAAGTTTCTTAGGGGATTCAAGCTTTGTTCAAGGTAGGTAATAATTGTGATTTCATGTTGTGTGGTATATGTTTGTACTTGCGTCCTTATATTGCATGTATGTATGCAAATGTTGCACTATTTATCACACTAATCGTAAATGAGTATGAACGAATACCTATATTCCATGAATCACCTTTTAGTTGTATAATTGTGAGAATGTACATTGTGATTGTGATTTGGGTATGTTGAATAGAGCGAGTGTCACATTCTGACACTCTAACTGGGATCGGATGTCATGTACCGACATAAATATCGAACCAAGTGTCACGATCCGACACACTAACTTGGAACTGGTTCCACAATCTGGTACACTAATTGTTTGGGTACGGGTTCCATGAGAGGACCAATGACTTGTTATAGATACACTTATTGTTGAGAATGTTGAATTATACATTGAACCTGAAATGATATTGATATTGTATATGTTCAATGTATGCATATTTATGATGCTGTAATGACTTACTTATATTATACGTAGTGGGATAGCTACGTGATCCTACCAGTACACTGTTGTTGTGTTCTGCTACTGCACTTGCTCTTTCTTTGTTGAGTACATGGCATCTTCAAGCGGCTATTGACAGACCTCGATTAGAAGATCAGTGATTGTCATCAAATTCAAGGGTGAGCTAGTTCTTCTAGGCTGCCTTGAATTCTCATTTTTTTTAGTCCATTTCTTCGGACTTAGACTAGTTCTTTAGAAAACTCTTTTGTTTATTTTGGGTTGTACCCATTTCCTTAAACTTATGGTTCCTTCTTAGAGTTTTGGTACATTGACTTTCAAGTTCTAAGGAATAATTTCCGCAATATTTTGTTAATTGGTTGTTAGAATTTTGGATTTTATGGGAACTCTACTTAATTCTGCATTTAAACCTGCTTCCGTATCTTTAAATGAGTAGTTTTCTTGTTAGTTGGGTTGTAGTAATGGTTCTTTCTCCATAGGGTTGGTGTGGGTGCCATTCACAATAGTATGGGTCATGACACCTGGAGAGAATACAACTTGTTCTGGCACTGACCGCCACCTATACCAGATGAACCACCCTACTGAGTTGGGCGACCTGCTCGTACTGCTAGAGCTGTATACTGAGCCCTATTGTTTTTACCTCTTTGCGCCTGGCTGGCAGAAGGGAAATCCTTCAACTTATGGCCAGACTGACCATACCAAAAATACCCTTCCTTGCTAGAACGACTTGTTCAGATGGTTCATACCACATTTTGGACAAGTTAGGTAAGTCATGTTACCTGAAGCAATCCCTTGAGACTTAGATCCTGATGCCCTACCTTTTTGATCCAGTCAAAACCTGGGGATAAAGCACTAGTTGATACAGGTGTTGGGGTTGTAGACCTCTGCTGAAATTGTTAGCAATTCCAACCATTCGAGTTGTGTTGTGAGTATTCATGGTTTACTGTTCTGGCCTTTTTGTTATACTTAGCCAATTCGCTAAGCTTATCTCCATCAACATGCTGAGCATGAGTCATTAGTTTGGAGATATCCATATTCCCTAGAAGAATAGCATTCCTACACTCAGTCTTCATCAGATTGGATACCCCAAAGAAAAACTTACTCATTTGTGCACTTGGATTAGCAACCATGTGTGGAGCATACCTGGAGGGCTGCTTGAACTTCAGTCCGCACTCCTGGACCAACATAGAACCCTGCTTATATTTTATAAAGTCTTATTCTTTAGCTTCTCTCAACCCTCTCGGGAAGAACCTATCTAGAAAAGCTCTAATAAAACAATCCCAAGTCACAAGAGCTGCATATGCACCCCTGTTATCCTTCCATTGAGTAAATGAGATATGAGCCACATCCTTAAGTCGATAGGATGCCAACTCAACTCTCTCAGTTCCAGTCACTTGCACTACTCCAAGAACTTTCTTGACCTCATTAATGAAGTTCTATGGGTCTTCACCAACCTTCGACCGTAGAAACTCCGATAGATTCATCCGATCAAAGTTTCAAACCATAGCAGCAAATGATTCACCATTAGTGTTAGTTGGAACATGGACATGTTGATTTATATGATTGGAAACAATCTGAGCCAAGAGTTAGACCACATTCCAAAATTTTGCATTCGTAACCTCATGGTTCTGGGCTAAGGAGCTGCATTAGAATTGCGTGCATTAGCATTCCATGCATTAGCTCTACGAGGAGGCATGATTTAAAACACATAACAATGAATTAGAAAGGAGAATTTGGATCATACCCACGTTAAGAATACAAAGAAAGTGAAGTTTTTCTTTAAACACTTCGTAGCCCCCCTTTCATAGATGTGGTGCACTTCACACCCATGAAAGAGACTCTACTTGTGCGGCTTTCATACATCCTAGGACTCTTGATCCTAATGCTTTGATACCAATTTTGTCAAGCCCCGAGGCTACCCCTTTACGTAACACGGGACCTCGGATCACAAGTGACCCCAAGCTAACCTTGTGTGTCGCATATCATAAGCATACTGAGAGATACTAAATAAAATAGATACTATGCGGAAGCTAAAATGGTGGATAACTAAGAGTGGGGAAAAGCCCAACTAGGCTAAATATATCAAGTATACTAAGAGTTAAGTGTTAACTAAAAGCCACTTAAAAACTCAAGATGAATCTATTACTATGTCTAAAAAAGCCTCTAAGTAAATTGAGTTGCTGGGACATGCCCCCCCCAGCTAACTCTAACAAAAACTAAAACTGGAATGTAAAGGCTAAAATGAAATCATGTCTATTCTCCTCGAAGTATGAGGACTCACCACTAAAGCTATTGAATGCGGATTGAGAATCGATGTAAGTGCGGTCTGAATGCCAAGTACCTAAACCTACATCATGAAAGGATGTAGCACAGAGTATGCGTCAGTACTTGGAATATACTGAGCATGCATGATATAGATACTAAGCTGAACAAATATATGTAAGTAGAAACAAGGCATACCTGTGCAATACTGTAAAAGTGAGAAAGAATGTAAATACTAAAAAGATAACTGAATGCAATGACCAAGTGCTAATTATGAACATGACACGCTAAACTGAATATTGAAGTACATACTAAAAACCTGGTCAAATGCACCAGGATTATGATTGTGGGAGCTCCTATTAACTGACATAAAACCACGTGAGCTAAACGTGGAGTACAATGTATATGCCCCCATGGAAAGGACCTAATAAACCTTGCCAGGGGTAAAAGGCATGACTGGCGTGATCACTAAATCTGACGCCTAACAAAGGGGACTTATGCTCCTATGCGGGCACGTAGTTCTGGGACTATAAGGGTACGCTGAACCCTAGTCCAAGTCGGTGCTAAGTCTACTCCCAATTGAATATGTATGTGACTATAATGTAACTGAAATGTTGACATAATGAATAGCTCAAAATACTGACATGCCAATTTGGGGATGATACTGATAATATAACAATCAAAACTGGAGCATGATTATCTGGTTAACTGACCTAGCAAGTGTAATTCATGAACTAAGAGAATCTACTCAACTAGGGTTCTGAGTTTCATGCAAGGAACTAAACAAAAATTTCAAGAAACATGCTATTTCGATTTAGGATACTAGAATAGCTTAATCACATTAAATACCCGAGGTTTTAGAAACCCTTAACTTTTTTTCCAGATTTTTATTATTTCCAAAAAAACCACTCTTTCTAATTCTAACTCTTTCTAGTTCTTTCAATTTGCGAGATGTTACAATATCTCCCCCTTTGGAACATTCATCCTCGAATGTGATTACTCTTAGTAGGCTTAGGGTGTAACATTTAGCATTCAGTTCAAACACCTAACAAGCAATGAAATTACAATATGCTAAGCTTATAAATAAAAGCCAAGAAATGGATTCGTACCTTAATTTGGAACTTCTTCGTATTCAAAGAGATGTGGATATATCTTCTTTATATCTTCCTCAGCTTCCCAAGTAGCTTCTTCAACGAACTGGTTCCTCCACAAAAATTTGACTGATACTACTTCCTTAGTCCTCAACTTGCCGATCTAGAATCTGAACCGAAATCTCCTAATTAGACAAGCTATCATTGATCCCAATATCTTTATTTGGTATAATCAATAAAGGATCGCCAATACACTTTTTCAACAAGGAGACGTGAAATACTGAATGGACTACTACTAACTCTTGTGGTAGCTTTAACTCATAAGCTACATTGCCAATCCTCTTGGATATTCTGTAAGGACCAATGTACCAGGGACTAAGTTACCCCTTCTTACAAAATTTCATAACACCCTTCAAGGATGAACCTTTCAAATAAACTCAATCATCTACTTCAAACTCTAATGCCCTCCTTCTACCATCAGTGTAGGCTTTCTGACGACTCTAGGTTGTTTCCAATCTATCTTGAATAACTTTCACTTTCTCTATAGTTGACGAACTAAGTCTAGTCATATCAACCTTGCTTCACTAACTTCAAACCATCCAATAGGAGATCTGCATCTTCTCCCATAAAGAGCTTCATAAGGAGTCATCTGGATGCTAAAGTGGTAACTATTGTTGTAAGAAAACTCAATGAGAGGTAGGTGATCATCCCAATTACCCTTGAAATCAATCACACAATCTACCTTGATACCTCAAAATACTATCTCCCCCTTGTTCAAAAGCCATCACTTTTTGCTTTTGTACATTTGCCTTTAATTCAAGTAATAAAGAATCTCGGTCTTGCTTCTTTTTTACTTCTGACAATAATGATGATTCAGCTCAATTCATCATCACTAGTCCTCCTTCTGTGGAATCCATTAGTCGAACTCCTAGTCGTGCAAGTCTATGCACCGCTTTTGCTAACTCTTTCTTACCTTCCTCAAAGTAGGCGGTACTATCTATAGACAACCTGCTCTAGGCATCAGCAACAATATTAGCCTTACTTGGGTGATAAAGAATACTCATGTCAAAATCTTTGAGTAATTCTAACCACCTACTCTATCTGAGATTAAGCTCTTTCTGACTAAACATATATTTAAGACTCTTGTGATCGGTGAACACATCCACATGAACACCATAAAGATAATGGAGCCATATTTTTAAAGCAAATACTATGATAGCCAATTCTAGATCATGGGTGGGGAAATTCTTCTAATGAACTTTCAAGTGTCTGGAGGCATAAGCTATAACCTTGAAATTTTGCATGAACACACAACCCAAACCAACTCTAGATGCATCACAATAAAAAAAACAAAGCCTTGTGTGCCTTCTAGTAAGGTCAACACTAGGGCAACAATCAATCTCTTCTTCAATTCCTAAAAGCTATTCCCACAAGCTTCAAACCATTGAAACTTAAATGTTTTTGAGTCAAGTTGGTCAAAGGAGACAAAATAGACGAGAACCCCTATACAAACATTCTATATTATCCATCCAAACCCAAGAAACTCCTAATATCAGTTGGAGATGTGGGTCTAGGCCAATTCTGCACTGCCTCTATCTTTTGGGCATCAACTCTAATTCCATCACCGAAAATTATGTGGCCCAAGAACACCACAGACTCAAGCCAAAACTCATATTTAGAGAACTTAGCATATAACTCCTTATCTTTCAAAGTATGAAGAACTATTCTGAGATAGCTAGCATGATCTTCTTCATTCCTTGAATAGATTAGTATGTCATCGTTTTGCTCCAAGTTTGGATGATTTTTGGGGAACGAGGGTTCTAGGTAAGTCTAACTAAGTTCTTAAGCTTAGACTGAGAAAAATGACGTAGTTTAGACATTAAGCGACGTAGTTTAAAGGCCCCAACACATAGGAAAAAGACCTAAATAACCCTAACTTAAAATATGATGAAGTCCATCCACAGAGGGATCTATGGACCATCATTTGGACTACAAACCTTCATCCTTGGTCGTTGTTTGTGGTCTACCCGACATGGCTTCACTAAAACGAGCATAACTTGTTACTCGAAGCTCGGATTTTAGCAAACTCAGTGGCATTGGAAAGAGGATTCAATTATACTTACTTATTTAGGTTATGGACCACCTAAGTCATTTTGTGCTAAAATATACGACCATTTGGAGTTGGCCCAACAACTAATTCGCTCCAATTGGCTTCTGACCCTTAACTACGGTCCGTAGCTCCAACCACGAACCGTACTGGTCGACTGTTGGTGGTATGAGAGACCATTAAAATGTGGGCCTTAACAAAGGAACCCCACCTACGGTCTATGGTTCTAACTACGGTCTATGGGTGGTTCCGTCGGTACTCACACCAGTTTTTCTGAAAACTAGGATTTTTTCTTCATTTTGAGGTCTGAAGTGTTACAAATATATATAATCTTCCACTTACAAGATGAATAGTAGAAACCTAAAATCTTGAATTATAATTCAAATAGTCAATAGCCAAGAATCAAAGTTATGATTTCTCTATAAATTCAAGAATAAATCAAATGACTTCTTTTCTTTATCTGTCAAACCAGAAAACAAGAAAAGAAATGTAATAGAAAACCTAGGAAAAGTATGTACAAACATTAAAGCCTTATCCTAAACAAACTATGAAAACACTCTTCAGAAACTTCCAAGGACACCATCTACGGATCGTAGATGGTTTCACTCATCCTGGACTCCTCTCGTACAAATAAGTAAAATCATCAAGGTTGGGAATTTTTTCATAGACACGATCTATGATCTGTGGAAGTTTCTATGGATCATGGTCCTCACATAAAGTCTCTTTTGCACACCTATTGTATCTTACCTATGTTCACCATTTACTGTTCGTGAACTTCTTTGCAGCTTATGAGTTCCACTTATAAATCTCAGGACTTTTTTGCATACTTTATTATTCTCATCTATAATTTCTATGTACGACTCGTGAGAGTGTTTATGAATCTTAACTTCCACTCATTAGAATCATAATTTTTTAGTAGTCTCTGATTCTCATCTATGAGGTCATCTACAACTCGTGCTTCAAACCACAACTCAGGGAATATCTTTGTGAATTCAAAAAACTGACTAACATAATCTTATTTTTAGCACAAAGCTTTCGAATCATACTTCCATGTACAATATATACAAATCACATCAAATGTACTAAAAACACAAAATAACTTACATCAATTCTAAGATTTAAGCATCAAAAGTGTCGTAAAATCGCGAACATCACTTCTATATCAAAATTCCCCATCTAAGTACCTCAGTTCATTCCAATTGATTTCCAATCAATTAAAGGCCAAATGACTTTAATTCTTAATCTCAAAAGGATATGTAAAACTACATAAATATGAAACAATTTTAGGAGGTGTTACAGAAAGTTGTGGTTGAGACTTTAATTTTTTAATTATTTAATCACGTCAGTATATTATTTTGATTTTTTATATTTGGGTGGATGTTTGGCTTCCCTATCGGTGGATTAGGATGTGCGTGATCAATACCTTTGGGATTTTGGGTCTTACAAAAGTTATTTTACCTTGTAACAGATAATGTTTCCTGGGAAACTATGTTTATGAATCTAAAACTAAAGATATTTTTTTTAAGAAAACATCGCCATTCATACTAAACTAGTAAATGGAATAAACAACAAAAGTATACATTGTCTTGACTTAAGAAAGAAAAAAAGTAATTAATATGTCAAATAAAAATTATAAGTAGGAAAAATAAATATATCTTGGTCCTTGAGTTATACATATATTCTAGTTTTTACCCCTATAAAGTTCTGACTTAACATCATTAGCTTTCAATTAAATAAATGGGCAATTGTAATCTCTCAAACTAACAAAAGTTAAAATGTTGACAAAATTAAGAAATAAATAAAAAAGAGAAAAAATAAAGATATGATCCAAGGATAAATGCTCAAAGAGTTATTTATCTCAAAGTTCTTTCAGTTTCAACATAAAAATGAGAAATCATTTACCATTGTCCATTGTTATCCATTTACTTCGAAGTCTTGAGTTAATGTTTTCAATTCTTTTTGTAACTGTAATATTTTCAGTTCTTCTGGTTGAACTAATTCCTCTTGTATTTTTTTAAATCTCTACACAATTAATAGATATTTTAAAATTAAATATGGATAAAAAAAAAGAATACAACAAATCTATTAACTGTTGATGATCATTAATCATGAAATTTTTAATTGATAATCATTAAAAAACTTCTCCTGATAAAAGCCTTTAGCTAAACTGAAGCACAGATGTTGGTCCAAATTTTTATAGAGCAAGAAGACAAGGTATAAAAATATGACTCCGTTGAATATTCAACTTTCATTAGTATGAGGACCAAAACCAAATGATTATAATAATTAAAGATAAATTATGTAACATTGAATGATAAAAGAACTAAAAGTGGACTAAACCTATAATATAAGGACTAAACCACTATTTAAACATACTCATTTACCATTGTAATTACTATATAATACCCCCAAAAGGGTTAAATGTGTTTCCAATAAATTCAAGCTTTTATATAGAAAATTACTTTTTTGTATCTCCTCTTCTCAAATTGCTGAAGGAATAGAAATTCAATGGCAACTGGTTATTATGGTATTATAGATGAAGTTCGGGTGGTGCTAGTTGATCCCGAAACAAAGAATGTCACAGAAATGGTTGATTTGCTAAAGTCTTATGACTACAAAGGTGACATCTCTAAAAATATGTATATTCAACTCAAAACCTTTGGTTCTTTGATATAAATTAATTCGGTTTGATTACCTTTTCAAAAGAGATTTAATAGATATATTGCTTGTTGTGATTGTAACATCTATTTCTTTTTAGATTTTATTTTTTGTCTAGTAAATCTTGAATTCATCTTTTATTTGTGTCATAACACCATTTTTATAATTGTCTGTGTTGTTATATTAATTAATAAATGTTTTTATGTGTTTATAGAAGAACCAAATTAGATTGTTTTGTCTTTCTTCTTGTTATAGGAAATCCATACATTGGATAAGCTTCCTCCATCAAAAAATATATATGAATTTTCAAAAGAGGAAGGGGGGGGGGGGTTGATAATCTTGTGTTAATATTTGTCTCGCTCCAATTTTATTAGATTTTCTAGAAGTGCCACAATTTTCTGTTAAGTTTAATTATTTAATCAACTTGTATATATGTTTTTTACACTTGATTTTTTTGTAGAATAAAGGGATATCTGTTCTTTTATAATTGGTCATATGGCAGAAAATCGGAGGAGAAGATTAATTAAATTCATCAAAAATAATTTTTTGCAGATGTAGATATTTGAATTATATAAATCTATCTATCACTTTAAAATATATTATTTGTATGGAGGAGGCGAAACAAAATTAGGGTAACAAAGAGGGAAGAGAAAGTGCAAGATAGGAAGGGATATGATTATCATTATTATTTACCTTGAGACAACTTTTTATTTTATTTATTATGTGGAGATAAAAAACTGGGGTTGTTTGGTTTTTATTAAAAAATCATTTTCCTTTATTATTTCCTTTTATCTTTTAATGTGATAAGGACCAACACTACCTGAGTGCTATTCAAAATGGAGCAAAAATATCCTTCGTTTGTTGTTTGGCTCAAAACTACCCCTCACTTTATGTTTTAGCTCACAAATACCCCTTACTTGAAAGGAGTGCCACAGAAGTACACTGTAACGACCCAAAAATCTCGTCCGCATTAGTCGGTAAGTGTGGAGATGATCGAAGGAATTGCAAAGTGGCTAGTTTTGAAAAGTAAGTGGCTAAACTTGAAAAGTTAGGACGCTAACTAATTAATTCAAGGAGTTTAAGTCGGAAATTGAAGTTTTCATAAAAATAAAGTTTGTCCGGAACGACGAGACGAGCAAAACGATGACATATGTGACTGACCAAGGGAGGACGAAAATTCTACCATTGTGATGTCATCCATGACATCACTATGTCAAGATTTGATGTCATCCATGACATCACTATGATGTCATCCATGACATCACTAGGTGGGTGTACCTACCACCCACCTACCTTAAATGACATAAATAGCCCCCTAAAAAGTCCTATAAATACCCCCCCCCCTCCTCTTAGTCTCTACATCAAGAAACAAATCCCCAAATCTATATTCTCTCCCAAAACTCTCTCTAAAGTGTTGAAAATAGTTCCGAGTCAAATTGAGAAGGTTTGGGTCACTTTCGAGTCAAGTAGAGTGTTTTCGGCAATTTTATTCTTGTAAGTTGCTCCTATTTTCTAAATCTTTTATAAAAAGATATTTTACATAAATGAGTATATTTTTATGTACTTTAAGTATTTTATTTTGAGAATATTATTTATAATAAATGATGAATTTTTCTATGACATGAAATTAAGATCTTGAACTTAATACACATAAACATGACGTAGTAATACTTTTATAGATAGAATGAGATGATGTTAAATTAAATTAAAGTTGATATGATAAATGGAGAACACTTGAGTTATTAAACATGGAGCATGACTAAATTATAAACTTATTTATATGATATATTTGAGTAATTGTATTACGAGGTACTTATTTACATGTTGTAATGAATGATGTATGTGAGTCCCAAATAACCGTTGAGTTGAGTCGAATCGATGAAGTACTTTTGCATGATGAATGAGTTTTGATTGAGATTGAGGATTTACCTTTGATAAACTGAGGTAATGAGTATTTGAGACATACTGAGTTTGAGTTGATGAGTTGAGTATTGAGGACTGAGTAAATGATGAATTGAGCATGTTTTAGTCTTGGGAGTAGTATCTAGCACCGAGCAGGAGCGAGTATACTTTTACTTTAACCCTCAGAACTATGTTGCCAGCATAGGATAGTCGTACAACTTGTTTTGGCGACTCATGTCCCGCAAGTGGACAATATATATGGATCCAAGAGAGAGTTGATCGTCCTATGCCATGGCACGTATAGGACGGGCATGGAAACGATGCCGATTCGTTGTAAATCACCTAACTTATGGTGGTGGGATGTGTGTCGGTTAAGAGAAACTCCTAAGCAACTTGATTGAGCATGAAATTATAAAAACTGAGTTATTTCATTTTATACCAATATATATATATATGGAACTGCATGACATGCTGCAAAACTTGCATATATTGAGCTGAGCCTGAGTTTGAGGAGTTTGAGGAGAGTCTATTGAGATTATTATTATCATTATTACTAATGTGTTGTTTTATTTGAGCTTCTTACCGTACATTCCACGTACTGACGCCTTTGGCGCTGCATCGTATCATGATGCAGATCGGAGATAGAGGACATCAGCCTGCGTACCATTGATATCTAGATTCAGTACTCTTCAGAGTTGGTAAGCTCTCCTTATATTTCAGAGAAGCCCTTTTTTGATTATGGAGTATGTATATGTGGTGTCTATGGCCTGTCATGGCACCATCTAGATTGTTAATTAGAGGCTTCATAGACAGTGAGCTTATGAGCGAACATTTGAAGTATTGTATAAACATTTCAAAACATATCTATATTATTTGAGAGAGTTTCATCATCATATCTCTTGATGTTAATTTCCGTTGTTGAATGATGTGACGATGACGCTAAGTGGTTCGCTCGGGGACTAGCAATAGTCTTTGGGTGCCGGCCACGCCCTGGGTACCCTCCTGGGGCGTGACATACACTAGATAAAAAAAATTACCACATGGATGTCCACATCAACATCGACCATAAAAAATTATCCAACTTAATGCCCATTGATCCACCCCATTTAAAATCTGCCCTGCGTGAATTCTTAATTTTCTTGGATTTCACTCTGTGTGTTGGGTGTATTTTTGGGTGAGAAAATTGTATATGTGAGTTTTGTTCATGAATTTTGTTGGAATGTGTGAATTTGTTTGAAATTGTATTCTTACATGTATGGAGAAAAGTGGAACCAAAGGTGGGTGTATTGTTGGTCTTAGGACTGGTAGAACAAGGAATATGGTATTAACTTGCGTGATTTTCCATGGTGGATGTTGATGTGAACTGGTCACGTTACAATATTTTCATGTGGCGTGCTTGGTGGCATTAATTAAATTTAGGGGTATTTGTGAGCACAAAAAAACAAACGGAGTGTAGTTTTGAGCCAAAACACAAACGAAGAATTTTTTTGTTCCATTTCATATAGTTAAGAGGTACTTTTGACCTTTTTATTTTTTAATTAAAATTTTCCCTTTTAATTTAAAGGAGTGTTTTTTTCCCTTTGTAACTCAACAGAAAAACACATTCATCTTCTAAGAAAGTTTGACAATATACACCTATTATTAATCCTTTTGATAGAGTGTCAATCTTAGATTTTAAAATATTTTAATTTCCCCCCCTTAATTTTAAAGGAATAAATTTTGAATCTACTTTAATGAATACTGGTCAAATATTATGTTTATTTTGGGTCAACTTTAATGATCAATCAATTTATTCCTATATTTCAACTTGTTTAAACAATAGGCAATTTTCATAATATTAAAAAAAAAAATGTAAATGTTACAAAATAAGTTTCAAACTTGAAAGATAATGATGATAGCACTTTTTCTTATCATAATATTATATTTCTTCTCCTAAACATAGATAGATCCAATTATTTATCCAAAATAATATTGTAAATAATTTTTTTAAGTAAACATGTCTAAGATTGACCGCTAGTACAATATAATTTGATTAATATGTTCAACTGCATAACCTAAAGAGTGCAATATAACTTTAAAATTATGATGAAATTTGTATATGAGAAATAAACAAATCCTCATGGTAATTTATGTCTGTGTATATATATATATTTTCTTTTTTGACTTTTAAGATGCATTGATGCAGTACTACGGTTCATATTTTAGAAGCAATGGCAATGATCTCCAAAGGAGAGAAAAAAATTGATGTGATTATAATCAGTGTCCATTCACTGAATCTGGATGCTTTTAAACTCTTGGCTCAAGCTCTGACCTTGGATATAGTTTCACTATGTAAGTATTTATTATATTCTTCCACTTATGACATTTACTATGAGAAAAATCAGTTACGTTTATAAATACACTATGAAAATCGGCAACAAAATTTTCTTTTAATATGTAATTAAATTCTTTAGAGCTAAAAGAATTTGGTAAAATTCACTGTTAAATATGAGTAGCAATGATTTTTTTGTTGTTTAATGACATTAGTTATTTGTTGTTAATGCCTATTTTATTCAGTAAATGATAAGTTATTATTTTGTAACATAACTTTTATAGTGAATATGCTTGAAATTAACTATTCACATAGTGTTTAATACAATTAAATTTTAATTGTCAACTTCTTGAAATAATTATGTAGTTGTATGTGATGAATTCAATGAACTCTTAGCAAAGAAGGTTTTGAAAGAAGAAGCATGTATTTTTGTACAAAGGCCACTAAATGAGGAAATTATAAAATACTTGTGGCAATTTGTATTGAGGAGAAAAATAGAAAGAGAGAAAGCGAGAAAAAGATCAGAAGATGGAGATAATATGATTCCTAATGATGTTGATACAAATAATATTGATGGAGATAATGAAGAATTATCTAAAGAAACAAATGATGTGCCTAATCTTGAGGAACATAGAAAAAATATTTATGAAGTTGAAAACAATATCGTACCGAATGGAAAATACAAGCGGAGGAGTTGATACAAAATCTTGGACCTCTGGGTGATAACTTACCTAATTCATATGACATCGAGTTTGATCAAGTTTATTCTGATGATTAGGTTAGTGCTTCAATCTAGTTTGATATTATATATATTTTTTGTTTGATTGTTGGTATTAGTTAACATCAATATATATTTAAAGCAATTTTTTAGATTTGATATCCATATAGAATGTGGTATTAAATTCCATTTTGTTGGTGTGTCATTGGGATTAGAATCTCTTATATCCTTTTTATTGAGTTAAATGACTCACTGGCAAATTGAATATGTTTTGATGAAATTTTTTCAGTATTATGAAATTAACAATTGTGGAACAAATCAACTTTGGCCTAAAAGTGAAAGAAATCATTTTCTATCTTTTTCTTTGAAAAAAAGAACACTTCATATTTTGATCATTTAACAACGAATTATTTTTTAAGAAATGTCAAACATGTATTATCTTATAGTTTACCTTAAATCTACCTATGCAGGTGGTAGTGACTCAAAGTATTATGTTTCCAAGAACAACAAATTGTTTTGATGATTTGTCAACATGATGATCCAATGTTATCGAGACTATAATTAACAACTCTCATATGGGCTCTTTGCTGTTACAAATTGTTTTTTTGAGTAAAATTGCATTTTTTTTGTGGAGACTATTTCGTTTCAAATGGCTTGGGTTGTTGCAACTAATGGTATTTTATTTTTGTCTTTCCATTTGAAGATTATATGCTTTCGTTATTTTCTTTATTTGGGATTATAATTTTGTTTAGTATCAAATTCACTTATTATGGCATTCCATAACCTTTTGGTTGATTAATTAAATGTTATATGTGAGATCAATTATTTATGGGATTAATCTGATCTCAATTTAGCGTAATATTTTTGGTACATTAACATTAATGAAATACGTTTGTATTGCACTTAATTTGAGGTAATCTCTATGGAGATTTTCTTCAAATTTTAACTAAACAATCATTTATATCACAATGATCACATCAGAAATTAAGTAATACATTGAACATTTTTCAGTACTATTGATTGCTCACAACTTAAATTTTATTATTTCAATATGAAGATCAACTTTGGCCTTGCAAATCTCTACATGTACTGTATATTTCACTCACATTCTAGTAATCTTGTTTATTTCTCTCACATTTCTCACCTAATGACTCAATTTTGTTAGCTTAATTGAGAATTCACTCCTCACTTGAACATTTCTTATTTGAGGACAACAACTACTCAAATGAACAGCCTATATTTATAGGTGATGAGGGAAATATCTAGTTGGGGTATTATTAATCTTCTAAAATGTACCTAACTTCATTTTTTGAGAATTAAACCTCTAGTTATTTTTGGAGTTGTTCTTTTTAGACTTCTCACTCTAAAGCTTTTATTCTTAATTCTTCTTTAAACTGACTAGAAATTCTTGCATATAATAGAATCTTTATTCTCGTGACGATTAACTCGATGATGATATTTTAAATAAAAATATTGTTAATGTAATTAGATGTAACACTGTCACGCCCCCAACCTACACCCAAGACGTAACTGTCACTCGAGAATCATTGTTGGTTCCCAAGCGAACCCATGGTCTGGCTCAATATTCAGCGGAAGACTTACTCATAAATATAAGAACTCAAAAGTAACTCAACGCATAACAAAACGATTTAACTCAACTCTCAAGATGGTTAACTTAGAACATTTAAAAATATTCAAACTGGCCACAAGAGGAAACTCAAGTCTTAAACATTAACAAAATGAAAATGGAAAAGACTCCTCAACTACTATTGTCTTGGAAGCCTCTAATACTATGAGTGATGTCGGGACAAGACCCCCGATCATCCGAACAAAAATGAAATAATAGAAATAAATAAGGGATCCTCTGGAAGCAACGAGGCTCGCCAAATGATTCTGGGACTACAAGTGGTATCAACGGGGTGCATGTTGATGACCCTGATTTCTATTATCTGCATAATAAAAGATGCAGGCCAAATGTCATCAGTACATTGAGTGTTAGAGCATGCAACGGAAAATCTAAAACAAACACATAATCTTGAACCAATAAAAAGGAAGAACATACTCACTTTATCTCAACTCAACTGAACGCAACTTAAGGCTACTCAAAGATACTCAGCTCAATTCAATATAAAAGCAGCAATAAAGATGCATTATATAGAAAGCTTTTAAAAAAATTATAATAACTCAATATATTTAAAAATACAATAATATGCTTTTACTCTTATTTGGAAGATTCTCTAACCGACAACCATCAATATGAGCTATGTGATGAGACAACGTCTCGCTCACGCTGCCAGAACTGTCTTCTACCTTGCCAGAGTATCATACATCCTCAACAAAGTGGATCCGCTAAGCAATGCTTTAAAAGAAATAATGAATCGTCTAAAATGTCATGCCCCGAGCTACCCCTAAGATGTGGACACGGGACCTAGGACCACAAGTGATCCCAAGCTAACCCTGCTGACATGATCATGAGCATACTAAAGATAATAAACTGATGCGGAAGCTAAATCATAAATAAAATGAAAAAAAAGATGGGGAATACCCATATACTATAACTGAGATATATGAAAACTGAGAGTTTAATACAAAAGAAATATCAAACTCAAGTACTAAGCTGAATCTAACTATGTCTGAAATAAGCCTCTAAACTGACTAGAAATGTTCGGACATGCCCCAACTAGATCTAGCAAAACTGAAACTAAAAACTAAAAGCGATAAAGGTAAACATGTCACCAGTCCTCGAAGAATGAGGACTCACCACTGATGCTGATACGAATGCTTTGAGCTAACCGATGCAATGACCACATTTATAACATGCCGAGACCGAATACTGACTGTACTGAAATATGGTCAATGCAATAGAGTCTGACTGAACTATGGGAGCTACTAATAACCGACATAAAACCACATGAGCTAAATGTGGAGTCCGATGTATACGCCCCATCAAGAGGACCCAATATACCCTGCCAGAGGTATAAAGGCATGCTGGCGTGATCACTAAACTGATGTTGCCCACAGAGGGGACTTACACCTACGTGGCACGTAGTTGTGGGACTATATCGGGAAGATGAACCCTAGTCCAACTCGGTATTATGCTACTCCCAATAGAATTAAGTGATTAACTGATTATGACTGAATTTCTGTAATTACTGGATAGCTCGAAACTGAACATGCAAACTGGGAATGCAACAATTAATCTGATAATGATGCATTCATAAACTGAGGCATGTAAACTGAATACTGAAATATCTGACCTAGCATGTGTAATTCAAGAACTAAAGAAATACATAGCTAGGGTTCTGAAATTCATGCGATAAACTGAGCAATAACATGATAATCTAATTTGGAACATTTAAACAACTAATTCATGATGATCTGCTGTAATTCTAGAAACCCTAGGTCTGTTCATAATCATGGAATCAAGAATCGGCAATTCTAGGGACCTAATGGGCGAAAGGAACCCACTAGTGAAATCCCACATACCTGGTGAAGAATTCCACGGAGAAATCTTTCGATTTCGGGCTGGAACTGAAGGAACCTTGCTGCGTTCTTGAACTAGGGTTCTTGACCTCTTTTCTCTTCTCTAGCTTCTAATTTTCTAAGTTTGATTAATGATTTTGACTAAGGTAAGGTTTAGTTATGTTTCTAGGATTAAACTGATTAAAACCTCATGATTTAGGGTCTAAACGACGTACCTTAGGGGTTAAACGAAATACGAAAAGACCAAAGGACCCCTGAATTAGCTGCTGTCGGACTGATCTACGGATTGGACCTACGGGCCGTAGGTCAATCTACGGTTCGTAGATCGTGTCCGTAAGTCAAGCCTGCTCGACAGGCCTTCACTAAAACGAGCATAACTTTTTACTCGGAGGTCGGATTTTAGCAAACTCGGTGGCGTTGGAAAGATAATTCAATTATATATAATATCATAGGTAATGGGACACACAATTATTTTTGTGCTAAAAGTTATGACCATCTGAAGTTGACCTATCATAATTTTCAGCTAACTGGCTGTTGATCCCTCATCTACGGTCAGACCTACGGACTGTGGATCGAATGACGGTCCGTGCTGGTCGACGATAGTTCATGTCAGAGGCTGGGTAAAGAGGTCTTGATCCACGGACACAGACCACGGATCGTGGGTCTGTCCGTGAGTCGAGACTTGGCCAAGTTTTCTGAGCTTGGCTGGGAGGGTTGCAATGGTGAACCACGGACCACCTGCACGGGCCGTGGTCTGACCTACAGTCCATGGATGGCAACCGTGGGTTGCACCTGTAACATTTTTTAAAATCTGCATTTTGGTCTGTTTTCGGATACGAGGTGTTACATAAAAAGTATGACCCTTTTTACCCAAGTTGGCATACATGGATTATGAGGACTTTGAGTTGTCTAAACTCATTCCCATATCAGCGCTCAATACTACTCCCAATAATATAACTCATGCTCATATATTTGGAAACATTTCCTCACCCTCAATCTTTGAGATTATTAATCAAAAGGTTATGTTAAAAGAGATTATACTCAAAAAAACCCTCATGAAATCATTTGGAAATCAAGGTTTCCTCTTCATTTTATATGTAAAACATTTAATCTTGGGAATACGTTGTTCCCTTATATTCATATTGAAAATGCTCGTCTTAAAACAATTTTAAAAGTTTGCAAAAGACTCCTCCAAATGACTCAAAAGAACAACCTCAAACTTTATTCTTTACTATATATTGAATTTGAAATGTGAATTCAAGAATTATGATTTGGATATATAGAATATGTCAATGATTAATGGAGTTTAGATAGTTGATAACAAGAAACCAGTGAAGACAAATTTGGAGAGCCTAGGCGTGATTTATCTATATCTAGTTTGGCTCTTTCTAAATTTAGTTCTTTTTAAGATCGAGGTGTTACAATATCTCCCCTTTGGAAACATTCATCCTCGAATGAGATTACTCTAATTAGAACTAAGGGTGGCAACATCTAACACCCAGCTCAAACACCCAAAATGAAATTTAACAGAACATAAGATATCAATTTAAAGAGTGTTTTACAAAAAGTCATTACCTTGGTCTGGAATTTATTTAGAAGGAAATCGAATGTGGATATCGCTTCTTCATATCCTGCTCGGCCTCCAAATAGCTTCCACAAAAAACTGATTTCTCCATAAGACCTTGACTGATGCTACCTTCTTTGTCCTCTACTTGCGAACTTGACGATCAAGTATCTCAATTGGTATCGCCTCATAAGTTAGGTTGTCCTTCATACCAATATATTCAGTAGCTATAATAAGTGAAGGATCGACCATACACTTTTTCAATACAGAAATGTGAAACACTGGATGGACTGTTGCTAACTCTAGTGGTAGTTCCAACTCGTAGGCTTTATTGCCAATCCTCTTGGATATCGTGTAAGGACCAATATATCGATGACTGAGTTTTCCCTTCTTACCAAATCTCATAACACCCTTCATGGGTGTAACTTTCAAGTAAATCCAATCATCCACATCAAACTCCAAGTCTTTTCTCCTAACGTATATATAGGATTTCTGACGATTCTGCGTTGTTTTCAACCTTTCTTGAATAATCTTCCCCTTCTCCATAGCTTGATGAGCCAAGTCTGGTCCTATCAACCAAACCTCACCAACCTCAAACCATCAAAAAGGAGATCTACATCTTCTTCCATAAAGATCCTCTAGAGATCCATTTGGATGCTAGAGTGATAATTGTTGTTGTAAGAAAACTCAATGAGAGGTTAGTGAACATCTCAATTACCCTTGAAGTCGATCACACAATCCCTCAACATATCCTCTAAAGTCTGAATCGTACGCTCTGCTTGCCCATCAGTTTGAAGATGAAAAACAGTACTAAGGTTTACCTTCCAATCCAAACCTTTCTAGAAAGACTTCCAAAACTACACTGTGAATTGTATCCCTCTATCTGAAATGATAAACACAGGAGCTCTATGAAGTTAGACTATCTCTTGATATATAACCTGACATAATCCTCTGTTGTATCAATGATCTTTACCGAAAAGAAATGGGCTGATTTAGTCATCCGATCTACAATCACCCAATTGGAGTCATGCTTCCTGTGAGACTGCGATAAACTAGTAATGAAATCAATATTGGTCATCTCCCACTTCCATTCCGGAAGATCTATGTTCTGAGCCACACCATCGGGCCTTTCGTGCTCTACCTTGACTTGGTGGCAATTCGGCCACTTAACAACAAACTCTGCAATACACCTCTTTATGCTACTCCACTAATATACTTCTCTCAAGTCACGATATATATTTGTGGAACTAGGATAGATAGAGTATCTACAGCTATGAGCTTCCTATATGATCCTCTCTTGGAGTTCATCCACATTTGATACACACAATCTATATTGATACCTCAACACACCATCTCCCCCTTGTTAAAAAATCATCACTTTTTGCTTATTAACGTTTGCCTTCAATTCAAGAAAAATAGGTCCTGGTCTTATTTCTCTTTTATTTCAGCTACTAGTGATGATTCAACCCCATTCATCACCACCACTTCGCCTTTATTGTAATCCATTAACTGGACTCCCAATCCTGCAAGTTTGTGCACATCTTTTTCTAATTCTTTCTTTCCATCCTCAACAGGGGTGATACTACGCATAGACAACCTGCTCAAAGCATTAACAACAACATTAGCCTTACCTAGGAGATATAGAATACTCATGTTATAAACCTAAAGTAACTCTCACCACCTCCTCTGTCTGAGATTAATCTCTTTTTGACTGAATACATACTGGAGACTCTTGTGATCGGTGAACACATCTACATGACCACCATAAAGATAGTGATGCCATATTTTTAAAGCAAACACTACAACAACCAACTCTAGATCATGGGTTGGGTAATTCTTCTCGTGGATCTTAAGTTGTCTGGAGGCATAATCTATAACATTGAAATTCTTCATCAATACATAACCTAGTCAAACTTTGGACACATCACAATACACAACAAAGCCTTGTGTACCTTCTGGTAAGGTCAACACTGGGCAATAGTCAACCTAATTTTCAATTCTTGAAAGCTCTTCTCAAAAGATTCAAACCATTGAAACTTTGTTGTCTTCTGAGTCAACTTAGTCAACATGGATGAAATAGATGAAAACCCCTCGACAAACCTCCTATAATAACCAGCCAATACCAAGAAACTCTTAATATCAGTTGAACATGTGGGTCTAGGACAGTTCTGTACTACCTCAATCTTTTGAGTATCAACTCAAATACTTTCACCATAAACAATATGGCCTAAGAACGCCACTGACTCAAGACAAAACTCACACTTAGAAAATTTTGTATACAACTCCTTATCCTTTAGAGTTTGGAGAACTACTCTAAGATGACTAGCATGATCTTCCTCATTCCTCGAATAAATGAGAATGTAATCAATGAATACGATAACAAACATATCAAGATAGGGCTTAAACACTTTGTTCATAAGGTTCATGAACATTGTAGGAGCATTAGTCTACCCAAAAGACATGACAAAAAACTCATAATGACCATAGCGGGTCCTAAAAGGTTTCTTTGGAATATCACTCTCTCTTACCCTCAATTGATGATAGCTAGATCTAAGCTCTATCTTAGAAAATCAAGTGGCACCCTGAAGTTGATAAGAAAGATCATCAATTCTTGGAATGAGATACTTAATCTTGATAGTAACCTTGTTCAATTGGCAATAATAAATACACATCCTAAGTGACCATCTTTCTTCCTCACAAATAATATCGAAGCGCTCCAAGGTGAGATACTTGGTCGATTGAAGCCTTTTTCAAGAAGGTCTTTCAACTATTGTTTTAACTCTTTCAACTCAGCTGGAGGCTTTCTATATGGTTGAATAAATATAGGACGAGTATCTAGAAGAATATCTATGTCGAAGTCTATTTCTCTCTTAGGAGGGACTTCGGGAAGATCATTTGGAAAGATCTCTAGAAACTCACACAAAATTGGAACTGATTGAATAGGCGATGTCTCAACACTAGATTCATTAACTTGGACTAAGTGAAAGATACATCCCTTGGAAACGAACTTTCTGGCCATAAGGTACGAAATAAAACGATACTTAGGGACTTTTAAACTACTCTTCCACTCAATAACTGGCTCATTAGGAAACAATAACTTAACTACTCGAGTTCTACAATCAAATGAGGCATAGCAAGCATGAAGCCAGTCCATACCTAGAATAACATCAAAGTCCATAATATCTAGGTCAACTAAGTCAGCCATGGTGTCCTTAGGATTGAGTTAAATGGTACAATCACGATAAACTCTCTCAGCTAGAATAGACTCACAACGAGGTATGGCTAACATGCCTTTCTTACTTTACTAGTGAGATAACCCAGATACAAACAGACTCCTCCTGCTCCTCATGTCAGCAACCATCTTTGGAGTATATCGAGAAAATTGAGTGAACTTGAGGCTATACTCATGCACACTCATGGATTCCTGCTTAAGAATGAGGAATTCTCTTACCTTTGCCTCTCTCAGTTAATGGGGAAAGAAACTCCCCATAAAGGCCTCTTCAAACATAGATCAAATCACAATTGGTGCCCCTTTAGCTCTACTCTTCTTTCATTGGTCATAGCAGACTCTAGAAACAACCTTCAGTTGGTATGCAGCTACTTCCACAAACTCAACATCTGCAATATGCATCACCTAAAAAACATTCTACAGTTCTTCCACAAAGTTTTCCAGATCCTCAGTGACATTTGAACTGGTAAAGTATAGAGGATTCATCCTTAAGAACTCACGGATCCTGGATGTATCAACCACATTCTGTTGATTCCCTCTTTCTTTCCCAGCTTTGTTGGTCACAAATTGACTTAACATCTGGATAGCATCTTGAAACTCAACATTAGTGACCTCTTCTTGGGGTTGCACTTTTGGTGCATTGGGGACCCCTTCATCCTGAGGGTTAGCATTCCTCATAGTTGGACGACCTCGAGTAACTCTTCATGGAGGCAAGATCTGAAAGATATGTGCTAGCACGAATAACAAAGAAACTTTTATAGATTTGAACTTTATCACAGGAAAATAATATGAAAGAAGTGAGGTAGTTCCTAAATGTCACTACCTCCTAATTATAGATATGACACGCTTCACACCAATAACTAAGACTCTATAGACACGGCTTTGTAGACACCTTAGGACTCTTGAACCGTGTGGACTGATATCACGTTTGTCACACCCCAAGCCTATAGCCTGGGCATAACTGGCACTCAAGAACTATTGATGGTTCCCAAGCAAACCCTTGCCTTGCTCAATACTCAGCGAAAGACTTACTCATAAATATAAGAACTCAAAAGTAGCTTAATTCATAACAAAATGATTTAACTCAAGTCTCAAGATGATTAACTTTAAAAATATTCAAACTGGCCACAGAGGAAACTAAAGTGTTAAACAATAACAAAATGAAAATGGAAAAGACTCCTCAACTACTACTGTATGTAAAACCTCTAAGACTATGAGGGATGTTGGGACAAGACCCCCGATCATCCTAACATAATTGAAGTTATAGAAATAAATGAGAGATCATCCGGAAGCAAGGAGGCTCACCAAATGATTTTGGGACTGCAGGTGGTATTAATGGGGCGCTTGTTGATGACCCTGATTTCCTTTATCTGCATCCTAAAAGATGAAGGCCAAATGGCGTCAGTATATTGAATATACGAGGATGCAAGGGGAAATATAAAACATAGACATCATCTTGAACTCATAAAAAAGAATCCCAAACCCACCTCATCGCAACTTAACTCAACTCAACTCAAGGCTACTAAAAAATACTCAAGATACTCAACTTAGAAATGCTCAACTCAGTTTAATATCAAAGAAAAAATAAAGATGCATTATACAGAAATATTTTTAAATATTAGATAATAACTCAATGTGTTTAAAACTAAAATAATACTCTTTTACTCTTATTTGGGAGATTCTCTAACAGACAACCATCACTATGAGCTATGAACGTCTCGCTCACGCTTCTAGAACTATCCTATACTTTGCCGTAGTATAAGATATCCTCAACTAAGTTGATCCACTAAGCTACGCTTTAAAAGAAATGAGGAATCATCTAAGAAGTATGACCCTTTTTATCCACGTAGGCATATATGGTTTATGAGAACTTTCAGTGGTCTAAACTCGTCCCCATATTGGTGCTCAATACTACTTCTAATAATATAGCTCATGCTCATATGGTTAAAAATATTTCCTCAATCTCAAACTTTGAGCTTATTAATCAAAATATTTTCTCAAAAGATATTATACTAAAAAACTCCTTATGAACTTATTTGCAAATGTTACTGATATGTTGACATATTGAATACCTCAAAATACTGACATGCAAATCTGGAAATGCAACCCTTATATACTGATAATGTAACATTCGAAACTGGAGCATGATTATCTTTTTAAGGGACCTAGCAAGGGTAATTTATGAACTAAGAGAATCAACACAACTAGGGTTCTGAGTTTCATGCAAGGAAATAAACAAACTTTCCAAAAAACATGATATTTCAATTTAGGATACTAGAACATATAATTCACACTAAATACCCAAGGTTTTAGAAAAACCTAAGTCTAAACAAGATATAGAAAATCAAGGAACTGACAGAATTCTAGGGACCTAGTTGATAAAAGGAACCCACTAGTAAAATCCCATATACTATTTGAAGTTTCCCCAACAACCAATTCCCTTCAATTGGCTATTGACCCTCACCTACGGTATGTAGGTCGAACCACGAATCGGACTGGTCGATCGTGGGTGGGATTAGAGACCATCAACATGTGGGCTTTAATGATAAAACCCCACCTACGGTCCGTGCATGGTTCCGTCGAAATTGGCACCAATTTTTCTAAAAACTGGGATTTTCTTCATTTTGAGGTTTAAGGTGTTACATTATCTCCTCCTTGGGAACATTCATCCTTGAATGAATTCTAAACACGCTAAGTATAAAGGGAAGGAGCTACAATCTCTTCCAATAAGTACTAGAAACTGATATCTAACTTAATTGAGTTCGAAAAACATGCAAATATGTTGAAATGCAAGAATAACTGAGGGAACAAGATATTGAGACAGATTTTTCACAAGAGTAAACTGAGAGATGTGAGAGGAACTATTACCTTACGCTGAAAGGGAATCAGAAGGAAATAGATGAGGATACTTGGCCTTCATGGCTGTTTCCCAAGTAGCTTCCTCTACAGACTGACTCCTCCATAAAACCTTCACTTAAGAAACTTCTTTGTTTCTCAACCTACGAATCTAACGCTCAAGAATCTCTACTGGCATTTTTTCATAAGTGAGACTATCCTTCACAGCCACACTCTCTAATGGTACTATTGATTCCAGATGACCCACACACTTCTTCAACAAGGAAAAGTGAAAGACTGGATGAACCGTTGTTAGTTCTGCTGGCAACTCTAACTCGTATGCCACATTACCAACCCTTCAATGTATTCGATAAGGACCTACATATCCAGGACTGAACTTTCCTTTTTTGCTAAATCTTATAACCCCCTTCATAGGTGATATTTTTAGGAAAACCCAATTATCAATTTCAAACTCTAAGTCCCTTCTCCTCCCATCTGCATAGGATTTCTGACGACTCTGAGTTGTTTTAAGTCTATCCCTGATGAGATGAACTCTTTCCATAGCTTTATGAATCGAATCTATCTCAATCAATGTTGTTTCACCTACTTCAAACCAACCAATCGAGGACCTACATCTACGCCCATATAGTGCCTCATACGGAGCAATCTGAATACTAGAATGGAAACTATTGTTGTAGGCAAACTATATAAGAGGTAGGTGATCATCCTAACTATCCTTGAAATTGAGCACGCAAGCTATCAATATATCCTCTAAGGTCATAATGGTACGTTCTGCCTAACCATCCGTATGTGGGTGAAATGATGTACTAAGATTTACCTCAGCACCAAGATCTTTCTGAAATGATTTCCATTTTTGAGAATTAAATTGAGGACTTTTATCTGAGATGATAGGCAAAGGAACACCATGTAACCTTACTATCTCATAAAGGTAGAGTTTGGCATACTCCTTCATTGAATCTATAGTCTTAATAGCCAAGAAGTGAGCGGACTTAGTAACTATGTCCACTATCACCCAAATGGAGTCATGTTGTCTACGAGTACGAGGTAAACCCGTAATGAAGTGCATGTTTATCACTTCCCACTTCTATGTAGGAATGTTAAACTATTGAGGCATACCTCCTGTTTCTAATGTTCTGCATTAACATTGACAGTTACAACCTTAGTTACAAAATCTGCTATGTCCCTCTTCATACCATTCCACCAAAAGACTTCCCGTAGATCACGATACATCTTAGTGACTCTTAGATGAATGGAATACCTGGAGTTATGAGCTTCTGTAAGAATCTACCGCCTCAACTCACTCACATTAGAAACACATAAGCGGCCTTGGTAACGAAGCACACCATCTCCCCCTTTGGAGAAAAGCTAAACTTTCTACTGATGAACTGCACCTTTAAACTAAAGTAATATAGGGTCACTATCCTATTTTTCATTAACCTCCGCTACCAATGAAGATTCTGATCCATTCTGAACTATCACCCAACTATCATGAGTATCCGTAAGGCAAACTCCTAAGAGATCAAGTCAGTGGGCATCTTTTGCTAATTCTATCATTTCTTCCTCAACATGTGCTACACTACCTATATAAAACCTACTGACAACATCAGTCACTACGTTGGCCTTACCCAGATTGTAAAGCACATTCATGTCATAGTCTTTGACGAATTCAAGCCATCTCCTCTGATGAAGATTCAACTCTTTCTGGATGAATACATACCAGAGGCCTTTATGATCTGTGAACACATCAACATGAACACCATACAGGTAGTGTCTCCTAATCTTTAGGGGAAATACTACGGCTACACATTCGAGGTCATGAGTCGGGTAGTTCTTCTCATGGACCTTAAGCCGTCTAGAAGCATAAGTTTTGACCTTACCTCGCTGCATCAACACAAAACCTAGGACGACCTTGGATGCATCACAATAAATAACATAACCGTTTGAACCATCTGGAAGAGTCAAGACTAGTTAACCAGTATTCAGCTCTAAGAATATTTTCTCACACTTATCTGACCATTTAAACTTGACCTTTTTCAGAGTAAACTTGGTCAATAGGGAAGCTATGGATGAAAATCATTCAACAAACCTCTTGTAATACTTGGAAAACCCAAGATACTTATGATATATTTTGGGGAGGTGGGTCTGGGCCATTGTCGTACTGCCTTAATTTTCTGAGAATCCACTCAAATCCCTTTACTGGATACCACATGACCAAGGGAAGCAACAGACTGTAACTAGATTTCACATTTGCTAAACTTAGCTAATAATTGGCGATTTTTTAGAGTTTGTAGAACAACTCTCAGATAAGTCGTATGCTCCTCCTCATTCCGAGAATAAATAAAGATATCATCAATAAAGACAATGACGAAAAAGTCCAAATACTGTTTGAACACCCTGTTCATTAAATCCATGAAAGCTGCAGGAGTATTTTATAGTCCAAAAGACTTAACTACATATTGATAATCATCATACTGAGTTCTGAAAGTTGTCTTCAAAATGTCACTATCTCTGACTCTGAGGTCTATCTTAGAAAAGTATCTAGCACCCTAAAATTGGTCGAGCAAGTCATCAATCCTGGGGATGGGATACCTATTTTTTATGGTGACTTTGTTCAACTGCCGATAGTCAATGCACATTCTGAGAGAACCATCTTAATTTTCACTAACAACACTGGAGCACCCCATGGAGAGATACTAAGTCTGATGAAGATCTTTTCTAGAAGGTCTTTCAATTGCTCATTCGATTGCTTAAGCTCAGCTGGAGCCATTTTGTAAAGAGGAATCAAAATGGGATGGGGATTTGGATGGAGATCTATTTCGATGTTGATATCCCTTTTGAGAGGAACTCTAGGAAGATCTTTTGGAAACACTTCTGGAAACTCATTTACTATCAGTACTGACTCAAGAGCTGGGGTTTTGGAGTTTGAATCCTTAACTCAAACAAGATGATAGACATAGCCTTTGCAAATCATTTTTCTAGCCTTAAGGTAAAAGATGAATCTACCTAAAGGCACTAAGCTACTACCCTTCCACTCTTAGACTGGTTCATTTAGAAACTCAAACCGAATGATCCTAGTTCTACAATCGATTAAGGCATGACATGAATGTAACCAATCCATGCCTAGAATGATATCATAATATACCATTACTACCTCTACAAGATAGGCTGAGGTTACTTTCTGAGAGACTATTACATGTCAATTTCTATATACCCATCAAGCTATAACTGGGTCACCAACGGGAGTAGAGACTGACAAAGGTTATGAGAGAGTTTCTATACTTACACCGAAGTTTACTGCTATATACGGAGTTACAAAAGACAATGTAGCCCCTGGATCTAATAATGCATAAACATCTAAATGAAAGACTCATAACGTACCAGTGACTATATCAGGAGAATCTACCTGGTCCTGATGTGCCTGGAGAGCATATAACATGTTTTAACATTGACGGCCATTTATACCAGATGAAGCACATTGCTGAGTTGGCTGATCTGCTGGTGTTGCTGGAGCTGTATACTGAGCCCTATTGTTGTTACATCCTTGTCCCTGCCTCCCAGAAGAGCAATCCTTAAACCTTCCTGGAGCTTCCTTACTTGCAAGGCACTTTCTTAGATGGTTCTTACAACACTTAGGATAGGTTGGACAGCTCCTATTACCTGAAACACTCCCTTGAGACTTAGATCTTGATGCTATACCTTTCTTATCCTGTTGAAACCTGGGGGATGGAGAACTAGCTGATGAAGGTGTTGGTGGTGTAGACCTTTGGTGAAACTGTGAGCGATTCCCACCGTCTGACTTGTGTTGTGAGTAATTACAGTTTTCGGTTCTTGCCTTTTTTTATTCTTAGCCAATTCGCTAAGCTTTTCTCCCTCAACCTTCTGAGTATAAGTCATTAGTATGGAAATACACATATCCCCTAGAAGCATAGCATTCATGCACTCAATCTTCACCAGATCAGATACCCCAATCAAGAACTTACTCATTTGTGCCCTTGAATTGACAACCATGTGTGGAGCATACCTGGAGATCTGGTTGAACTTTAGTCCGCACTCTTTGACCGACATAGAACCCTTCTTATAGTTCATAAACTCGTGTGCCTTTGCTTATCTCAACTCTCTTGGGAAGAACCTGTCCAGAAAAGCTACAATAAAACAATCCCAAGTCACAAGAGCTGCATCTGCACCATTGTTATCCTTCCACTTGGTAAACTAGATATGAGTCACATCATTAAGTTGATAGGATGCTAACTCAAAACTCTCAGCTCTAGTCACTTGCATTACTCCAAGAACTTTCTTGACCTCATCAATGAAGTTCTATGGGTCTTCCCAACCTTTGACCCTAGAAACTCTGGCGGATTCATTTGCTTAAAGTCTCAAACCCTAGCTGCAGCAGATTCACCATTAGTGTTAGTAGGAACTGGGACCTGCTGATTATTCTGATTGGACACACTTTGAGCCAAGAGCTAGATCGCATTTAAAATTTATACATCTGTAACCTCATGGTTTGGGACTGGAGGAGATGCATTAGTATTCTGTGCGTTAGCTCTACGGGGAGGCATGCTATGAAATGCATAAGGACGAATTAGAAAGGAGAAGTTAAATTATACCCACGCATGATGAGAATATAAATAAAGTGATGTTTTTTCTTAAAACACTTCATAGCCTCCCTTTCATAGATGTGGTGCACTTCCATCCATGAAAGAGACTCTACTTAGTGCGGCTTTCATACATCCTAGGACTTTTGAACCTAATGCTCTAATACCAAGTGTGTCATGCCCTAGGGCTACCCCCTTGATGTAACACGGGACCTAGGATTAGGAGTGACCCCAAGCTAAACCTGTGTGTGGCATATCATAAGCATACCGAGAGATACTAAATAATATAGCTACTATGCGTAAGCAAAAAAGGTGGATAACCAACAGTGAAGAAAAACCCAACTAGTCTAAGTATATAAAATATACGAAGACTTTAGTGATAACTGACAACCACTTAACAACTCAAGTTGAATTGATTACTATGTCTGAAAAAGACTCTAACTAACCCCATCTAACTCTAACAAAAACTGAAACTTAAATGTAAAGACTAAAATGAAAGCATGTCTATTGACTTCGAAGTATGAGGACTTACCACTAAAGCTGCTGAATGCAGATCGAGAATCGATCTAAGTGCGGTCTGAATGCTAAGTACCTAAACCTACATCATGAAAGCATGTAGCGCAGAGTATGCGTTAGTACTTGGAATGTACTAAGCTTGCAGGATATAGATACTAAGATGAACAAATATATGTATACTGAAACAAGGAATAACTGAGCAATACTGTAAAACAAAGAAAGAATGTAAATACTAAAAAGATGATTGAATGCAATGACCTATCGCTAATCATGAGAATGACATGCTAAATTGAATACTAAAGTATATACTGAAAACTTGGTCAAATGCTTTAGGAGTTTGACTATGGGAGCTACTATTAACTGACATAAAACCACGTGAGCTAAACGAAGAGTTTGATGTGTACACCCCATCAAAAGGACCCAATATACCTTTACAGGGGTATAAAGACATGACTACCATGATCACTAAATCTGATGCCCAAAAAAAATGACTTATACTCCTAATGAGGGCACATAGTTCTGGATTATGAAGGTACTCTGAACCCTAGTCCAAGTCGGTGCTAAGTCTACTCCCAACTAAATATGTATATGACTATAATGTAACTTAAATTTTAACATATTGAATAGCTCAAAATACTGACATGCCAAATTGGGAATGCAACACTTATATACTGGTAATGTAACATAGAAAACTGGAGCATAATTATTTGGTTAACTAGCCTAGCAAGTGTAATTCATGAACTAAGAAAATCTACACAACTAAGGTTCTGAGTTTCATGCAAGGAACTAAACAAATTTTCCAAGAAACATGCTATTTCGATTTAAGATACTACAACAACTAAATCACAATAAATATCCAAGGCTTTAGAAACCCTAAGTCTAAACAAGATATAGTGAATCCAAGAACTAACTGAATTCTAGGGACCTAATGGATGAAAGGAACCTACTAGTGAAATCCCACATACTTGGTGACAAAATTCATGGAGAAATCCTTCAATTCCGGGTCTGAAACTCGAAGAACATTGCTGCTTGTTCTTGGGAGGTTTGGTCAACTTTGTTCTCTTCTTTTTGCTCAAAGTTTCTATGATTTTTGGAGAATAAGGGTTCTGGGTAAGTCTGACTAAGTTCTTAGGCTTAGACTAGGTAAAATAACGTAGTTTAGGCATTAAACGACGTAGTTTAAGGGACCCCAACACATACGAAAAAGACCTAAATGACCCTAACTTAAAATATGACGAAGGTTATCCACGGAGGGACCTACTGACAGTCATTTGGACTACTAGCCGTCGTCCGTGATCGTGGTTTGTGGTCTTCCCGACATGGCTTTACTAAAACAAGCATAACCTTTTACTCAGTGCTGGGATTTTAGCAAACTTGGGGGTGTTCGAAAGAGGATTCAATTATCTTTAATTATATAGGTTATAGGCCACCTAATTCATTTTGTTCTAAAATATATGACCATTTGAAGTTGACCCAATAGCTAATTCTCTCCAATTGGCTATTGACCCTCACCTACGGTCCATAGGTCCAACCACGGACCATACTGGTTAGTCGTGGGTGGTATAAGAGACAATCAACATGTGAGCCTTAATAACGGAACCCCACCAACAGTCTGTGGTTCTACCTACAGTCTATGGGTGGTTCCGTCGTTACTAGCACCAGTTTTTCTGAAAAAACTACAATTTTCTTCATTTTGAGGTCCAAGGTGTTACAAATATGCATAATCTTCCACTTACAAGATGAATAGCAGAAACCTAAAATCTTGAATTATAACTCAAAGTCAATAGCCAAGAACCAAAGTAATGATTTCTCTCAAAATTCAAGAATAAATCAAATGACTTCTTTTCTTTATGTATCAAACCAGAAAACAAGAAAAAAAATGCAATAGAAACCTAGGAAAAGTATGTAGAGTCATTAAAAACCTATCCTAAACAAACTATGAAAACACCCTTCGGCAACTTCCAAGGACACTATCTATGGATCATACATGGTTTCTGGACTTCTCTTGTAGAAATAAGTGAAATCTTCAAGGGTGGGACTTTTTTCACAGACAAGATCTATTATTCATGTAAACTTCTATGGATCATGGTCCTCACTTGTAGATCAAGTCTCTTTTGCGCACCTATTGTATCTTACCTATGTTCACCATTTATGGTTAGTGAACATGTTTGTAGCTCATGAGTTCCAAGTGAAGATCTCAAGACTTTTTTGCATACTTTATTATTCTCATCTATAATCTCTATTTATGACTCGTGAGTGGGTTTACGAATCTTAACTTCCACTCATTAGAATAATAAATTCTCAATAGTCTCAGATTCTCATCTATGAGGTCATCTACAACTCGTGGTTTGAACCACAACTCAGGGAATGTCTTCGTGAATTTCAGAAACTGACTAACATTATCTTATTTTTGGTACAAAGCTTTACAATCCTATTTCCATGCAAAATATCTACAAACCACATCAAATCTACTAAAAACACAACAGAACTTACACCAATTCTAAGCTTTAAGCATCAAAAGTGTCGTAAAATCGCGAACATCACTTCTATATCAAAATTTCCCATCTAAGTACCAGAGTTAATTCCAATTGATTTCCAATCATTTAAAGGCCAAATGACATTAATTTTTAAGCTCAAAAGGACATGGAAAACTACATAAATATGAAACAAATTTGGGAGGTGTTACAGAAAGTTGGGGTTGAGACTTTAATTTTTTTCTTATTTAATCACGCCCATATATTATTTTGATTTTTTTATTTGGGTGGATGATTGGCATCCTTATTGGTGGATTAGAATGTGTGTGATCATGACCTTTGGGATTGTGGGTCATACAAAAGTTATTTTTCCTTATAACTGAAGATGTTTCCTTGGAAACTATGTTTAATAATCTAAAACTAAAGATATTTTTTTGCAAGAAAACATTGGCATTTACACTTAACTAGTGAACGGAATAAATGACAAAAGTATACACTCTCTTGACCTAAGAAAGAAAAAGAGTAATCAATAAGTTAAATAAAAATAATATGTAGGAAAAAAAATATATCTTGGTCCTTGAGTTATACATATATTCTAGTTTTTATCTCTATAAAGTTCTGACTTAACATCATTAACCGTCAATTAAATAAACGTGCAATTGTAATCTCTTAAACTAACAAAATTTAAAATGTTGACAAAATTAAGAAATAAATAAAAAAGAGAAAAAATAAGATATGATCCGAGGATAAATGCTAAAGGAGTTATTTATCTCAAAGTTCGTTTGGTTTCAACATAAAAATGACAAGTCATTTACCAATGTCCATTGTTATTATTTTACTTCGAAGTCTTGAGTTAATTTCTTAAAAAAAAATTGTAACTGTAATATTTTCAGTTCTTTTGGTTGAACTAATTCCTCTTGTGAGTTCTTAAATCTCTACATAATTAATATATATTTAAAATTAAATATGGATAAAAAAGATAAGAATACAACAAATCTATTAACTGTTGATGATCATTAATCATGAAATTTTAAATTGATAATCAATAAAAAGCTCCTTCTGATAAAAAACCTTTAACTAAACTGAAGCATAGATGTTGGTCCAAATTTTTATAGAGCAAGAAGACAAGTTGTAAAAATACATGACTTCGTTAAATATTCAAGTTTCATTAGTATGAGGACCAAACCTTAATGATTATATTAATTAAAGATAAATAATGTAAAAATTAATTATAAAAGAACTAAAAGTGGACTAAACCTATAATATAAGGACTAAACCACTATTTAAACATATTCACTGACCATTGTAATTACTATATAATACCCCCAAAAGGGTTAAATGTGTCTACAATAAATACTTCTATATAGAAAATTACTTTTTTGTATCTTCTCTTCTCAAATTATTGAAGGAATATAAATTCAATGGCAACTGGTTATTATGGTATTATAGATGATGTTCGGGTGGTGCTAGTTGATCCCAAAACAGAGAATATCACAGAAATGGTTGATTTCATGAAGTCTTATGACTACAAAGGTGACATCTCTAAAAAATATACATTCAACTCAAAACATTTGGTTCTTTGATATAAATGAATTCGGTTTGATTACCTTTTCAAAAGATATTTAATAGATATAATGCTTGTTGTGATTGTAACATCGATCTCTTTTTAGATTTTACTTTTTTGTCTAGTAAATCTGGAATTCATCTTTTCTTTGTGTCATAACACCATTTCTATAATGGTTAATTTTGTTTTATTAATTAATAAATGTATTTATGTGTTTATAGAAGAGCCAAATTAGATTGTTTAGTCTTTTTTACTCTTATAGGCATGTCATACATTCGATAAGCTTCATCCATAAAAAAGTATATATGAATTTTCAAAAGGAAGGGGGGGGGGGGGGGGAGTTGATAATCTTATGTTAATATTTATCTCGCTCCAATTTCATTAGATTTTCTAGAAGTGCCACAATTTTCTGTTAAGTTTAATTGTTTAATCAACTTGTATATATGTTTTTTACACTTGGGTTATTTGTAGAATAATGGGAAATCTGTTCTTTTATAATTGGTCGTATGGCATAAAATCGGAGGGGAAGATTAATTAAATTCATCAAAAATAAATTTTTGAAGATGTAAATATTTGAATTATATAAATATATCTATCACTTTAAAATATATTATTTGTATGGAGGAGGAGAAACAAAATTAGGGTAACAAAGAGGGAAGAGAAAGAAGAAGATAAGAAGGGATATGATTATCATTATTATTTACCTTGAGAGAACTTTTTATTTTATTTATTACATGTAGACAAAAAAATGGGGTTGTTTGATTTTTGTTAAAAAAACATTTTCCTTTTATTTTTTAATCTGATAAGGACCACGATTATTTCAAAATGGAGCAAAAATATCCTTCTTTTGTTGTTTAGCTCAAACTTACACATCACTTTATTTTTTAGCTCACAAATACCCCTCAATTTATTTTTTAGCTCACAAATACCCCTCGATTGAAAGGAGTGCCACCAAGTACACTAGATGAAAAAATTACCACGTGGATGTCCACATCAACATCGACCATAAAAAATTATCCAACTTAATGCCCATTGACCCACCCCATTTAAAATATGCCCTGCGTGAATTCTTAGTTTTCTTGGATTTCACTCTGTGTGTTGAGTGTATTTTTAGGTGAGAAAATTCTGTATGTGAGCAGTGTTCATGAAATTTGTTGGGATGTGTGAATTTGTTTTAAATTGTATTCTTACATGTATGGAGAAATATGGAACCAAAGATGGGTGTGTTGTTGGTCTTAGGACTGGTAGAACAAGGAATATGGTCTTATTTTTACTCGTTAATTTGAGGTGGATTTTAAACGGGGAGGGATAGTGGGTATTAAAATGCGTGATTTTCCATCGTGGATGTTGATGTGAACTGGTCATGTGACAATTTGTTTTTCATGTGGCGTGCTTTGTGGCATTAGTTAAATTTAGGGGTATTTGTGAGCCACAAAAACAAACGGAGGGTTAGTTTTGAGCAAAAACACAAACGGAGAATATTTTTATTCCATTTCAGATAGTTAAGAGGTACTTTTGACCTTTTTTCATTTTTAATTAAAAGATTCCCTTTTAGTTTAAAAGAGTATTTTTTTATCCTTTTGTAACTCAACAGAAAAACATTCATCTTCTAAGAAAGTTTTTCAATATAAACCTATTATTTTATCCGTATGATAGAGCGCCAATCTTAAATTTTAAAATATTTTTAACTTCCCCCCTTAATTTCAAAGGAATAAATTTTGAATCTACTTTAATGAATACTGGTCAAATATTATGTTTATTTCAGATCAACTTTAATGATCAATCAATTTATTCCTCTATTTAAATTCGTCTAGACAATAGACAATTTTCATAAAATTTTAAAAAAAATAATATGTAAAATGTTACAAAATAAGTTTCAAACTTGAAAGATAATGATGATAGCACTTTTTTTTTATCATAATATTATTTTTCATCTCCTACTTAACATAGATAGATCCAATTATTTATCCAAAATAATATTGTAAATATTTTTTTAAGTAAACATGACTAAGATTGACATCTAGTACAATATAAGTTGATTAATATGTTCAACTGCATAACCTAAAGAGTACAATATAACTTGAAAATTATGATCAAATTTGTATATGAGAAATAATGAGTAGAAATGATTTTTTTGTTGTTTAGTGACATTAGTTATTTATTGTTAATGAGTATTTTATTCAGTAAAGGATAAGTTATTATTTTGTAACATAACATTTATAGTGAATATGTTTGAAATTAACTATTTACATAGTGTTTAATACAATTATATTCTAATTGTCAACTTCTTGAAATAATTATGCAGTTGTATGTGATGAATCCAATGAACTCTTAGCAAAGAAGGCATTGAAAGAAGGAGCATGTCTTTTTCTACAAAATCCAGTAAATGAGGAAATTCTGAAATACTTGTGGCAATTTTGTATTGAGGAGAAAAATAGAAAGAGAGAAAGCGAGAAAAGGATCAGAAGATGGAGATAAGATGATTGTTAATGATATTGATACAAATAATATCGATGGAGATAATGAAGAATTATCTAAAGAAACAAATGATGTGCCTAATCCTGAGGAACATAGAAATACTATTCATGCATTTGAAGACAATATCATACCGAATGGAAAATACAAGCGGATGAGGAAGAACAATAGAAAAGATATAAAAAAGGATAAGGTTTTTAAGCAAAAGGACTGTGTAAAGTGGATTGCAGATCTTCATGCGAAATTCATGGAATGTTTGGTACAACTAGGTGAAGGAAGTAAGTTTACCTTACAATTTCTTCTCAATTTATTTATACATAGAGATATGAACAATGAGAATTCATACATACAACTAACATTATTTCGTTTGAAGTAAACGTGTAATGATTGTTGTATTTACATTACCATGTATTCACTTAGGAAACTTATGCTAATTAAACTAAATTTATATTCTTATGAAACATGTAGGATGTTACCCAAAGGATATAGTGGGGTTATGGATGTGCATGGTCTTACCAGGATGCAGGTAGCGAGTCATTTACAGGTATGTACATCCTTAAAAAAATTAAGTGGTTAATCATGAACCTTTTTGTGTGTTTGGTAAGTGAAAAGGTACTTGGCAAAAAATAATAATTTATATAGGTATTTTCACTTGTTTGGTTAGTAGAAAATATTTTGCTTGGAAATTGTTTTAGTCAAACTCGAGAAGTTATTATTCTTCAACTATATTAATAATAATACTATATTGGAAACAAATAAAATAATTAGTCTTAAATTTATACCGTCAGTAACTATTCAAACACTATTATTAATATTAAGTACTGAAATTATTTTTTTTCAAAATATTCACCCATTAAATAATATTAGTGATAGACCTTAATTACTTTTTTAGTGATAATATTAATCATTCATTTATAATTTAATTATTTTCAGTGACTATTCAATGAAAGAATGATATTATCAATCTTTAACTCGTTATTGTAAAAGACTTTTATCGCTCACAAATTACAAAACACCAAAAAAAATTCTCATTAAAATGACTTCCATCATTATGACTATTTGAATATATTCATGGTCTAACTCTCCTTTCATTTTTTTTCTTCTAACATTACTCAGAAATGTCGTTTCAACAATTTGAGATCCCCACAAGAGCGCAAAAGCAGCCGTCGTCCATTAGTCCAAGAATCTTCAAGTGATTCACAACAAAAAAGTAGCAATAGAAAATATGGGATAATGCCCCGTCTTCAAAATAATATTCCGAATCAAATCCAAACAGGACCATAGTTTCCATTTTCAATTCTCAATACCAACAACATTTTTGCTAAAGGGGAGAGTTCAATTCAAGAGAAAATATATCCTCCATAATATCAGGTTCAACCCCACTACTCCAATATTGACAATTCATTAAATAACCCATTTTTGTTTGTGAGAAATAATGTTGGTGGTGTGCTTCAATAACATCAACATAGACCATTATTGGAAATGTTTGGCTCACAAAAACTACAAGACCCAATTATTGGAAGCATTAATCATGGGCCTGGATCGGCATTTAACACTTGGAATCATCTTACTCAAAATGAGTACAACTTGGACCTCAATGTAGCTCATCAAACAACACATTCAGGTAGCAAAATAATGCCTGATATAGGGTTTTTAATTATGAAGATTAATGACTACAACTTGAATGTGAATGCATGTAATATAAACACATATTCAGGTAGCACAACTATGTCTGATATTGATATTGGAAATGGGACTAGTGATGAACTTGGAACAATAAATTCTAATTTTCAGCAACATATTGTTGAACCAAATATGTATTATCCAAGCAATACAATTGCGACAACATATAAGAGTGATATAGAAGGAAGTGATTCAAATGAGAAAGAAGATTGTGATCCATATTCTAATTTCAATAATATGGGTTATTTCTTCCAAAATCATGGACATCCGGGTGCTAACCTACCCAATTCATATGACAGTGAGTTGATCAAGTTTATTCTGATGATTAGGTTAGTGCTTCAATCTAGTTTGATATTATATATATTTTTTGTTTGATTGTTGGTATTAGCTAAAATCAATATAAATTTATAGCAATTTTTTAGATTTGATATCCATATAGAATGTGGAATTAAATTTCATTTTGTTGGTTTGTCATTGGGATTACAATCTCTTATATCTTTTTTTTTTTTTGAGTAAATGAATCCTTGGAAAATTGAATATTTTTTGATGAAATTTTTTCAGTATTATGAAGTTAAGAATTGTGGAACAAATATACTTTGGCCTAAAACTGAAAGAAATCATTTTCTACTTTTTTCTTTTATATTTTGATCATTTAACACAATTATTTTTCAAGAAATGTCAAACGTGCAATATCTTACAGTTTATCTTAAATCTACCTATGCAGGTGGTAGCGACTCCGAGTGATATACCCTGTATCAAACTTAGAAATCATTAAAAAGTCATTATGCCTTTATCCGGGTTACTGTACATTGTCTCATCATGATAATGGACCATAAAATAAGTTTGACAATGTTGAGCCATCATTTATGACTTTGTTTGATCTCCTTGAACCTAGATCTTGGGATCTCCAATCTTCTATGTAGAGTTACCCCTATGATGACTTGTTCTCGGCCATAGTCCTATTCCCGTCGATCATATCTCAACTCCCTCTCTAGTTAGGCCTTTTGTAAATGGATCCAACACATTATCTTTTGACTTTACATAATCAATTGTGATAATTCCACTAGAGAGTAGTTGTCTAACAGAGTTATGTCTTCATCTTATGTGATGAGACTTCCCGTTATACATAATGCTTCCAGCCCTTCCTATTGCAGCTTGACTATCGTAGTGCATGCATATAGGGGCCATTGGGTTGGGCCAAAATAGAATATCTTCTAAGAAATTCTGGAGCCATTCAGCTTCTTCACCTTCTTTTTCTAAGGTGATGAATTTTGACTCCATTGTAGAGCGAGCTATACATGTTTGCTTGGATGATTTCCAAGATATTGCTCCTCCTCCAATAGTGAAAACATATCCACTTGCCGATTTCATTTAGTTGACCCAGTAATCCAATTTACATCACTATATCCTTCAAGAACCGCTGGATATTTGTTATAATGCAAAACATAGTTTTGAGTGTCTTCTAAGTACCCCAAAACTCTCTTCATTGCCAACCAATGATTTTGATTGGGATTACTTGTGTATCGACTTAGTTTACTTATAGTGCAGGCTATGTCTGGTCTAGTACAATTCATGACATACATCAAACTTCCCAATACTTTGGCATAATCCAATTAAGACTGACTTTCACCTTTATTCTTAGCAATATTAAGGTTCACATCAATTAGGGTCCTTGCCGTTTTGAAATTCAAATACTTGAACTTTTCAAGTACCTTTTGAATATAATGAGATTGAGACAACGCTAGACCGTTAGGAGTTTTGTAAATCTTAATTCCCAATATCAAATCGGCTACTCTTAGATCTTTCATATCGAACTTACTAGCGAGCATACACTTAGTAGCTTTTACATTGGTAATGTCCTTGCTCATTATCAGAATGTCATCCACATATAGGCATACAATAGCTTCCTGATTCAGAGTGTCTTTAATGTAAACACATTTATCACACTCATTGATCTTAAATCCATTTGACAATATGGTTTAATCAATATTTGCATGCCATTGTTTCGGTGATTGTTTTAGTCCATAAAGTGACTTAACAAGTTTGCATACTTTCTTTTCTTTACCGGGAGCTACGAAGCCCTCAGGTTGTTCCATGTAAATCTCTTCCTCCAACTCTCCATTTAACAAGGCAGTTTTCACATCCATTTGATGGATTTAAAGATCGTATATTGCAGCTAGGGCAATTAACATTCGAATTGATGTAATCCTAGTCACTAGCGAGTATTTGTCAAAATAATCAAGACCTTCTTTCTATCTATAGCCTTTGACAACAAATCTTGCTTTATATTTGTCAATAGTTCCATCATCATACATCTTCCTTTGGAAGATCCACTTTGAACGTAAGGGTTTGTTCCCTGGAGGATGATCAACAACTCCCAAGTATGATTGCTTAAGATTGATTCAATCTCACTATTGACAACCTCCTTCCAAGAGGTTGAGTCGCTAGACAACATTGCTTCCTTGAATGTTTGAGGCTCGCTTTCAATAAGGAATGTTACAAAATCAAATTCAAATGAAGTAGTTGTCCTTTGACGTTTATTGCACCTAGGACTCTCTTTATTGGTTTCATTCTCTTTTGGTTCTTCTCGGGGTTGTTTAGACCCCCCACTAGATAACTCAAGTCTAGTTTTATACGGATAGATATGTTCAAAAAATTTAGCATTATCTGATTCCATTACCGTATTATCATAAATATTCGGATGTTCGGACTTATGAATCAAAAATCGACATGCGTTACTATTTGTGGCATATCCAATGAATACACAATCAACAGTCTTAGGCCTTATTTTCACCCTCTTAGGTATAGGAACCTAGACGTTGTCTAGACATCCCAACACTTTGAAATATTTCAAGTTGGGTTTTCTACCTTTCCATTTCTCATATGGAATAAGATGTGTCTTCGTGTGAGGTACTCTATTGAGTATTCGATTTGCTGTAAGGATAGCTTCACCCCGCAAGTTTTGTGGTAAACCTGAACCTATAAGTAAGACATTCATCATTTCCTTTAAAGTTCAATTTTTCCTTTCCGCAATTCCATTAGATTGAGGAGAGTAAGGTGCAGTAGTTTGATGGATGATTCTATTTTCCAAACATATTTCTGCAAATGAAGAATCATATTCTCCACCTCGATCACTTCTGATCATTTTGATCTTTCTATCCAACTGATTTTCAACTTCAGATTTATATTGCCTAAATGCATCTATTGCTTCATCCTAACCATTTAGCAAATAGACATAACAATATCTAGTACAATCATCAAGAAAAGTTATGAAATACTTTTTCCCACCACGCATTGGTGTTGACTTCATGTCACAAATGTCCGTGTGAATCAGTTCTAATGAATCTGAATTCCTCTCAAAGGACTTATAAGGATGCTTAGCATACTTAGATTCAACGCAAACTTGACATTTTGATTTATTGCATTCAAATTTAGGAAAAACATTTAAGTTAATCAGTTTTTGCAAGGTTTTGTTATTAACATGTCCCAAACGTTCATGCCATAAACATTTAGACTCAAGCAAGTAAGAAGAAACAGAATCTTTATTTATATCATCTGCAATTACATTGATTTTAAAGATGCCCTTAGTGAGGTAACTTTTTCCTACATACATTTCATTCTTACTCACTACAACTTTATCAAAAACAAATACACATTTGAATCCGTTATTAGTCAGAACTGGTATAGAAACTAAGTGCTTTCACAATTTCAGAACATACGAGACCCTGTTCAAAGTCACCACCTTGCCTAATGTTATCTTTAAGAGGACATTGTTTGTTCCTTCCACCTTTGCAACAACGGAGTTTGCCATAAACAACTTCTCATTTGCTGGTGTTGGAGTGTATGATGCAAATAATTCTTTGTTGGCACAAACATAGCATGAGGCGCCAGAATCTATCCACCATTCTCTTGGATTTCCAACCAAGTTGCATTCTGAAAGTATTGCACAAAGATCATCCATCTCTCATTTAGATTCAACCAAATTTGCTTAATCCTTCTTCTTGTCCTTCTTGGGACCCCGACATTTAGTAGCCTTATGACCACGTTTGCCACAATTAAAGCAGCTTCCATTGAATTTCTTCTTAGGAGGATGATTGCTCTTTGGACCAAATGCCTTCTTTTTTTCTTTTTTTATTTTGTGGGATTTTCTTCAACAATATTTACTCTAGATATTGCTTAATTACCACGTGACCTCTTTTTTGCGGCCTTGTTGTCCTATTCAATTCTCTGCCTTACCATGAGATCTTCAACAGTCATCTCCTTGTGTTTATGTTTCGAGTAGTTTTTGAAGTCCTTCCATAATGGAGGTAACTTCTCAATAATGGCAGCCACTTGAAAAACATCATTCACAACCAATCCTACATTAAAGATTATGTGAGTATTAAAAATAAACTTAACATTTCCAACATAGGTATTAAATAAATTTATACCTTCAGTAAGGAGATCATGGATTATGACCTGCAATTCTTGAATTTGGGTGACGACGGTCTTACCGTCTATCATCTTATAGTCCAGAAACTTTGCCACAATGAACTTTTTCATTCCGGCATCCTCTGTTTTGTACTTCTTTTCTAAAGTATCCTAGAGTTCTTTTGAGGTTTTGACATTACTGTACATATTATACAGATCATCCTGCAAGCCACTCAGAATATAATTTTTACATAAAAAATCAGAATGTGTCCATGCTTCTGTTAATCGTTCTCCAGGTGGAGTTTCAACCAACATAATAGGAACGTTCTCATTAATGAACCTCTGCAGACTCAACGTAGTCAGATAGAAGAACATTTTTTGCTGCCATCTCTTGAAGTAGACTCCAGAAAAATTTGCAGGTTTCTCAGCCGATGCTAGGGCAGCAGTTTAACAACTGTGTGCAACCTATGTTGCTGCAGCACTTACTATTCCAGCATTTACTTGACTTGAATTTGTCATTTGTCTATCACAAATGGCAGACAATTTTAGTATGTGAAATACTAACAGTAAAGAATAAATCCTTACACAGACTATTTGTGATTTAACAATAAAGTTTTTATGTCCTTTTAATCATTAATCAAATGAATTTTAAAAATTCAAACAGAGTAGAAAAATATAAAGGGTTTAATCTCCAGAAACCTCAAATACAGAAACGTTAAATTTCTTAAGATTGTTATCTCCTGTATTCAGGTTAGTTAAAAATACAGAAATAGAAAAAGATGAAATAGACAGAATGATTTTTAATCTGAGTCCACAGAAACCACTGTGTTTCCTTCAGAAATTTAATCCCCACACTGTACCCGAGGTCGCAGATTAATTCCTCCCAAGATAAAATGGATTAACCTGTTAAAAAAGTAGCGGTACCTCAAACTTCAATAACTACAGTGAACGCAAGAACAACAACAGGAGCACACACAGACTAAGTCGATCGACAATTTTGATTATGTAAGAAAATGTATGCAGAGAGGAACATTTTTTAGTGTGTTTGACAAACAGAAAAAGACCTCTTATTTATAGCCATTTACAGCAATGAACGCGTCTGTTTAGTCAAATCTGTTCAGACCCATTTTTTCCAGAACGTTGTGTCTTTTGGGAAAAGTCATGACTTTTTGGAAGGAACAAATCCTTTCAAACGAATTTACCGTTACGCGTGAATTTCAAATAATTTGTTGCGCCAAATTAATTTTGTTATTTAACTAACATTCTGAATTAATTTATAAGAGAAAAGAAAATTTAACAAGATTGATTAAATAAAATTTGTCCAAAAATATTATCAATCAATCACATCATTTGCCAAATCCAAATTCGAAGCCGAGGCTGAGTGAGCAACGACGACGGCGCGAGGGGGCATGTTCTTCTTAACCCTTTAAAAACTAAAGGAAGTGTTTCCTAATATATGGACAGCAATTTTTTTGCTTCTACCAATATGGTAAAAATGACTTTTCATTTGCACTTTGTAATCACTTTTCATTTTTCCCTCCAAAATTCGTTCCCCCACTTTCATTGGTTCCTCCACTTTCCATTTTCTCTTTTTATTTCTCATTCACACCTTGGAAAACCCAACAATAGGTGATGAGGGAAATATCTAGTCAGGGTATTATTAATCTCTTCTAAAATATATCTAACTTCTTTTTTCTAGAATTAAACCTCTAGTTATTTTTGGAGTTATATTTTTAGACTTATCACTCTAGAACTTTTATTCTTAACTCTTCTTTAAACTTACAAGAATTTCTTGCATATTATAGAATCTTTATTCTCGTGATGATTAACTCGATGATCACATTTTTAATAATTTTTTTGTCAATGTAATTAGATGTAACATTGTCACGCCCCCAGCCTATACCCTGGACATAACTGTCACTCGAGAATCATTGTTGGTTCCCAAGCGAACTTGGCTCAATACGTAGCGGAAGACTTACTCATAAATAAAAGAACTCAAAAGTAACTCAACTCATAAAAAAAATGATTTAACTCAAGTCTCAAGATGATTAACTTAGAACATTTAAAAATATTTAAATTGGCCATAAGAGGCAACTCAAGTCTTAAACATTAACAAAATGAAAATGGTAAAGACTCCTCGATTACTACTATCTATGAAGCCTCTAATACTATGAGGGATGTCGGTACAAGACCCCCAATCATCCTAACAAAACTTAAATAATAGAAATAAATAAGGGATCCTCCAGAAGCAAGGGGGCCCACTAAACGATTTTGGGACTGCAAGTGGTATCAACGAGTCGCCTGTTGATGACCATGATTTCTTGTGTCTGCATCATAAAAGATGCAGGCCAAATGGCGTCAGTACATTGAATGTATGACTATACAAGGGGAAATCTAAAACACATAGATAATCTTGAATTGATAAAATGGAAGAACACACTTACCTCATCTCAACTCAACTCAACTAAAATCAAGGCTACTCAAAGATACTCAAGATACTCAACTCAGTTCAATATAAAAGAATCAATAATGATACATTATACATAAAGCTTTTTAAAAAACAGATAATAACTCAATGTATTTTAAAATATAATAATACTCTTTTACTATTATTTTGAAGATTTTCTAACCGACAACCTTCACTATGAGCTAAGTGATGATACAACATCTCGCCCACACTGCCAGAACTGTCTTATACCTCACCGGAGTATAAGACATCCTCAACAAAGTGGATCCACTAAGCTATGCTTTAAAAGCAATAAGGAATCATCTAAAAATTATGACCATTTTTACCCATGTTAGCATACATGGTTTATAAGAACTTTGAGTTATCTGAACTCATCCCCATATCGGTGCTCAATACTACTCCCAATAATATAACTCATGCTCATATGTATAAAAACATTTCCTCACCCTCAGTCTTTGAGATTATTACTCAAAAGGTTCTCTTAAAAGAGATTATACTCAAAAACTCATCATGAACTCATTTGGAAAGCAAGGTTTCCTCCTCATTTTAAATTTAAAGCATTTACTCTTGGGAATAATTCGTTCCCTTATATTCATTTTGTAAAAATAAAGCTCAACTTTTCTCATCCTCATACTCAAGTGCTCGTCTTAAAACAATTTAAAAAGTTAGCAAAAGACTTCTCAAAATGACTCAAAAGAACACCCTCGAACTTTTCTCTTAAATCTATCCTTAATTTGAAAAGTAAAATCAAGAACTATGATTTGGATATGTAGAATCTGTCAATGATTAATGGAGTTTAGATAGTTGATAACAAGAAACTAGTGAAGACATGAATTTGGAGAGCATAGGCGCGACGCGGAGAAGGATTAAATATTTGGTCGCGAATAAATTTTTGATATAGAGGACTCTATATCCTCTGCGCAATGTAGAGAGGGAGTACTTGACTAGGTACTGGAATTCTGAGGTGCCTCCGACGTGGACCTGTGCGTAAATATTTGCCCAATCTTTTCTTCTTCTCCCAAACTCGATTCAACTCATACCCACTAAAAATCTATGGTCAAAATTCACAAATTCTCATAACCCAGAATACTTTAAGTGAAATGCACTCAAAGAACTATCAATTTGCTCAACTCATTTTCAAACTCTTACCTCAAGAACTCAAAACAACACTCCATTACAAATTAAATTCAAGAACTTCTCAAGAACTCAACAATTCAACATCAAGAATGAATTCATGGGTAAAGATTACATGATTGGTAGAAGGGAGAACAAACCCAACGCTATGGAAGCTTACATACCTCGAAGGAATCGAATCCTTAATGAAAATCCTCAAATTCGAAGAATGATTGAACTTTCTCTCTTTTTCTCCTCTAGAACTTTGCCCTAGTTTCTTGAATGATTTAGAATGAATCCCAATTTGCCCAATCTGGTTAGACCCCTTAACTTAGGTGGGAAAAACGCTTTAGACTAGTGGAGAATAAAAAAGACCAAAATACCCCTCCTTAAAACATATTACTTTCCTTAACTATAAGAGCTGTACTTAAATGGGTATATCTCTCATCCGAACTCGGAACTTAGCAAACTCGGTGGTGTTGGAAAGAGGACTCAGAGACCTTTAATTATTTTTCTTATTGGCCACATAACTCATCATGTATTGAAAGTTATGTCCATTTGAAGTTGACCCAAAACTCACAAATTGAAGACTAACATGTCCAGTTCTCATTTTAGCTATATCTAGTTTAGCTCTTTCTAGATTTAGCTCTTTCTAAGACAAAGGTGTTGAAATATCTCCCACTTGGTAATATTCATCCTCGAAGGAGATTATTCCAATTAAAACTAAGAGTAGCAACATCTAACACCTAGCTCAAAGACCCAACATGCAATTTAACACAACATAAGATATCAATTTAAAGAGTGTTTTACAAAAGTCATTACCTTGGTCTGGAATTTATACTGAAGAAAAGAGATGTGGGTATCTCTTCTTCATATCCTCCTCAACCTCCCAAGTAGCTTCCTATACAAACTGATTTCTCCATAAGACCTTAACTGATGCTACCTTCTTTGTCCTCAACTTGCGAAACTGACGATCAAGTATGTCAAAGGGTATATCCTCATAAGATAGGTTGTCCTTAATACAAATATTTTCAGTAGGTATAAAAAGTGATAGATTGCCCATACACTTCTTCAAAAAAGAAATATGAAAGATCGGATGACCCACTGCTAACTCTGGCGGTAGTTCCAACTTATAGGCTATATTACCAATTGTCACGACCTGAGCCTACACCCTAGACGTGGCCGACACTCCAGAACCATTGCTGCTCCCTAAGCGAACCCTTATCCTGCCTGACTACAAACGAAAGACTAACTCAAGGATATAAAGCTTAAAATAGAATATAATTCAATGAAACTGAAATAATTAACTAAGAATATAATCGTATATTCAACTAGAAAAAAGTAGGCAACTCAAGTCTTTAAAACATTTAACAAGATAAATGAAACAGACTTCTCAAACTTTATTGTCTATCTATGAAGCCTCTAAATGACAAAGATGGAATTCGGGGCACAAGACCGATGACATCCTAACAAAACTGGAAAGTAGATGAAATCCTCTAGAAGCAAGGAGGCTCACTATAGCTAACTCGAACTGCATGTGGTATTAACGAAACTCCTGTTGATGACCCTGAATACTTGTATCTGCATTATGAAATAATATAGGCCAAATGGCTCAGTACGTGGAATGTACGAGCATGTAAGGGGAATTCTAAAGCATAAACTTGATAAAAAGGAAACATACTTACCGCCTCTAAACTCACTCATGCTAAACTCAACTCAAGAATAAGAAACATAGTTCAACTCAATGATAGGATATTAAACTCAGTGAAATAAGGCTCAACTCAATAATAAGATACTCGACTCTAGGTACTCAACTCTGGATACTCTACTCAATATAAAACAACAATAAAAGATGCAATATATCAAAAACTTTGAAAACAGTAGATAACAACTCAATGTATTAAAAAATATAATGTAACTCTGTTTGTATGCAAGAATACAAAATAAACTATGTTTGTATACAAAAATACAAAATAAACTCTGTGTATACAAGAATACAAAATATCTCTGTGGTAGTTTCTCTAACCAACAACCATCAGTATGAGCTATGTGATGATATAGCGTCTCGCTCACGCTACCAGAACTCTCTTATACTTTGCTAGAATATAAGACCTACCCACTAATCGAATCCACTAGTCTATTCTAAAAAGTATTAAGGAATCATCTAAAAAGTATGACCCTTTCTACCCACGTTGGCTACATAGTGTATGGGGGCCGTGAGTGATATGAACTTTCCCCTATATCGGTGCTCAATACTACTCCCAAAGTATACTAGCTCATATGTTTAAAAATATAACTCTTTTTGTGTTTTGACATTATTACTCAAAAATATTTTTCTTAAAAGAGATGGTACTCAAACTGCTCAAAACTCTTTTGGAAATCTTAGTTTCCTGTTATCTTAAATGTAAAAGCATTTACTCTTGGAAATACTTAGTTCCCATATATCATTTTTAAGAAAATGAACTCAGCTCTACTCTTCCCAACCCAGTGCTCATGTCTTTAAAACAAGTTTTAAATTAATTTGTATATAGACTTCTTAAATAGGGTTCATGCCGAATTATAGACATGAACGACTCAATTCAAGATTTTCAATAACCATGCATAGAACTAAACACTTGGAATTGAACAACTCTAGAATTCAAGAAATCAATGATACTACTCATCTCAAGAAAGCTCCGCTCGAAGGGTTCATGCAGAATTATGGGCATGAACTACTCAACTCAAGGACTTAATGATACCTCTCATCTCAGGACTGCTCAACTCATAGGGTTCATGCAAAATTATGGGCATCAACTACACAACTCAAGGACCTTCATGGGTAACATGTAGTATCCCCATGATTAGGAATATAATCCAAAAATGATTAAGAACTCAAATCAACTTAGCTCAAGAATACTCAAATCTATCGGTAGAATCCTAGACTTCTCTTTTATTGATTTGAAATTAGATGTAAGGCGTGAGGACGAACTAGTCCAACGCAATGATAGCCTTACATACTTGGAAAAAAAAACAATGTTCTTGAAGAATCTTGAAAAATCTTGAATAATCTTGAAGCAGAACTTGATTAGAAGCCTTAAAACCCTAACTCGAAGGTAAACAATCAAGAAAACCTTGAGATTTTTGAATTAGTTTCTTCAAATCTCTATGGCCAAGAGTTTAAAATTTTCATTAGTGATGCATAGTTTTATGGAGGAATTTGAGTTGAAAAAAATGGAATTCTTGGAGAAAGACTTACCTTGAAGAAGGATCTTGAAAAAATATTGAAAGAATCTTGAATGTAGTATTCTACTTGGATTTTCCTTAGGGTTTTGCCCTAGGATTTGAGAGAGAATAGAATGATAATTAGAAGATGAAAATCTAATTTTTTTGAGCCTTTTATTAGTCAAGAAAATGGTTTAGTGTTTTCTTGGAGGTAAACAAACAAAAACAACCCTTTTTAATGTGTTCTCGTCGGCTAATTCGTAACAACACTATATAGGTTACTAAAATAGTCATAACTTTTTACTCAGAAATTGGATTGAAGTGATATTTGTTGCGTTGGAAATTACATGAAAATACCTTCAATTGGATATGTTATTGTGCATGTAAATCTTTATATTCTAAGAGATATGATCGTTTGAAGTTGACCCAAGTACAATCTTACATCAAAACTTAATCGATAAGGAAACCTCAAGTACACTTATGGATAGATTGCTCAATATTTATGGATAGATTCGCAAAACAAAACTCGTGATTAGCATGTGGGTGAATGAACCCAATGTAATCGAAGCTTACATACCTCTTAGGGATCAAACCCATGGCAAAAATCTGCAACAAAACTCAAGAACCTCGACGAACGCCTTAATCCTTTCCTCTTTTCTCTTCTTGAACTCTCAACTAAAACCCTAGGTGTATGCTAGGATTATAAAACTGAACCTAATAGGACTAGACCCTTAAAACCTTACTAAAAATGAATTAATCTGATTCGGTAAGGAAAAGACCAAAATACCCCTCACTATTTTCGGGTAACTTTCCTTAACTGGTCAGTTTGACTTCAAAATAGCATATCTCACTCATCCGACCTCAAAACTTAGCAAACTCACCGGCGTTGGAAAGATAATTTAAAGACCTTTCATTATCTATCTTGTAGACTACCTAACTCATATTGTACTAAGAGTTATGGTCATTTTAAGTTGACCCAAAATGCATAACTTGCAAAATTTCAGATTTTGCTATTTCCAATTTAGTTCTTTTTGGAACTCAATGTGCTACATCTACTGACCTAACCTTAATACTTAAGAAATTTTAAATTCCTTGGTAAAATCCTTCTCACAACGAAGGATGGTTCGAGTCTTAGCTCAAAAATATTCCAGGGTGTTACATTATCTCTCCGTTGGGATCATTCGTCCTCAAATGATGACTAGACTGGGTAACAAATGCAGTTACTCTTACTAAGGTCTGAGTCTAATGGTATGCTCTTACTATATTCAAGCCTAACCCAAATCCTAAGGTTCGGGTTCTATACCTCTCTATAGGGAATCTCATCCCAAAACTATTACTCTTTACCACCACATTGGGTCATATCAAGAACCACCTAATGTTTAACAACACCACATTCAAGCTTATTACTTCTAACAACTGCATTACTAACATGACCTCTGAAAAGATATATCCCATACTCTCTGAAACTCATTACTATCTTATTTTCAAACACTTGACTTGATTTCCAATCTTATCATCTCCCCCTTAGGTCTAAAGCTAACACTTGAACGCTATGGACCTATTCAATAATCTTTAACTGGTCTACATCATCTTTTAATCTAACACTCGGGAGAAGTTTATCTCATAACTATCAAACTCTCCATAATAAGGTACTAAGACCTCTTTCTAATCTGTTTTTGTTAACCTCTTCTAATTACATACCCTCTCAATACAACTCTTAATGCTCTTTTTACTCTTGTGACATAAGCCAAACTTTGTCGTTATCTAAAGGTTAGGGTCTCTCACTTGTACCACTCATATTTATTGCAGCTAACATCTCAATTCTTCACCTACTCTATGTCAAGTCTACTAGATCAAATCCCAAGACTGACATCATCACCCTTATGTTGCCATTCTTTCGATCATAACATTCATCTAAAATTCAAGCTTAATTTTATTACTAAACCCGAATATCAATAATATTTCTCACCTACTATGTTGTACCACATTACTTGATTAGTTCTATAACCTTCTAAACATCTTGACCCTCTCAAACAAATCATAAACCTATCTTAGATCTATCACTTTATGAATACTTTTGGTCTTCTATTCGACACTTACACTTGGTCATTACCTATACAATGACATTTCATCACAAGTTCCTCTTTAGCTAAAGTACACTCTATCTCCCATTATGAAATCTTCACAACCCATCACTTCTAGGTCTACCCATAAGGGAAAACTCCTCATTAATAACTTACTAGGTGTATGACTATAGTAACATAGCTTGTCGAAACACCATCTCCGTTACTTAGATTATTAAACCTCTGCATACTTTTCTCTAACTATAGGCTCTTTCTCTACTACTGTTCATGATCTTGTAACTCATGCTATCTTTTAGACTTCTCTTTTAATGATTTGAAAGTATATGTAGGGCGGGAGGACAAACTAGTCCACCACTATGGTAGTCTTACATACTTGAAACAAAGGTTCTTGAAGAATCTTGAAGAAGAACTTGATTAGAATCCTTGAAACCCTAGTTTGAAGGTAAACAATCGAGAAAGCCTTTCTTGAGATTCTTGAAGTAGTTTATTGAAAACTCTATGGCCAAGATTTAGGATTTTTGTTAGTGAGTGATAATTGTATGGAGAAATTTGAGTTGAAAAAAATGGAATTCTTGGAGAGAGACTTATCTTGAAGAAGGATCTTGAAAAAAGATTGAAAGAATCTTGAATGTAGTGTTCTACTTTGATTTTCCTTAGGGTTTTCCCCTAGGGTTTGAGAGAGAAGAGAATTATGTATTAGAAGATGAAAATCTGATTGTTTTGAGCCTTTTATTTGTCAAGAAATTTGTTTAGGGTTTTCCTCGAGGTAAAAAAACAAAAACAACCCTTTTATTGTGTTCCCGTCCCCTAATTTGTAAGTATAGGTTACTAAAATAGTCATAATGTTTTACCCAGAAATTGGATGGACATAAAGTTGGTGGTGTTGGAAAGTAGATTCAAATATAGGTTATGGCACACACAACTCTTTATATTCTAAGAGATATGGTGGTTTGAAGTTGACCCAATTAGAATCTTACATCAAAACTTAATCGATATAGAAACCTCAAAAACATTTATCAAGAACTCATCAAGAAATTAAATTGCTCAATATTTATGGATAGATTCGTAAAATAAACTCATTATTGGCATGTGGTGAATGAACCCAACACTATGGAATCTTACATACCTCTTAAGGATCAACTTATGGCGAAAATCTGCAACAAAACTCAAGAACCTCGACGAACACCTTGATCCTTCCCTCTTTTCCCCTCTTTTCTCTGCTTTTCTCTTCTTGAACTCTCAACTAAAACCGTAGGCGTATACTAGGATTATAAAACTGAACCTAATAGGATTAGACCCTTAAAACCTTACTAAAAATGAATTAAATCTGATTGGGTAAGAAAAATATCAAAATACCCGTTAATATTTTTGGGTAACTTTCCTTAACTGGACAGACTGACTTCAAAAAGGCATATCTCACTCATCCGACCTCGAAACTTAGCAAACTCACCAACATTGAAAAGATAATTTAATGAAATTTCATTAGCTATATTGTATCCTACCTGAACCATTCTTACGGTAGTTTGAAGTTGACCCAAAATGCATAACTTGCAAAATTTCAGATTTTGCTATTTCCAATTTAGTTCTTTTTGGAACTCAAGGTGCTACATCTACTAACCCGACCTTAATACTTAAGAAATTTTAAATTTCTTGGTAAAATACTACTCACAACGAAGTATGGTTTGAGTCTTAGCTCAAAAAATTTTGGGGTGTTACACGAATCCTCTTGGATATACTGTAAGGACCAATATACTGGGGACTAAGTTTTCCCTTCTTACCAAATCTCATAACACTGTTCATGGGTAAAACCTTCAAGTAAACCAAATCATCCACCTCAAACTCCAAGTCTTTTCTCCTAACATCTGTATAGGATTTTTGATGACTATTGGTTGTTTTCAAGCTTTCTCGAATAGTCTTCACCTTCTCCATAGCTTGATGAACCAAATCTTGTCCTATCAACCCAACCTCACCAGCCTCAAACCATCCAATAAGGGATCTACATCTTCTCCTATAGAGAGCCTCATAGGGAGCCATTTGGATTCTTGAGTGATAATTGTTGTTGTAAGAAAATTCAATGAGAGGTAAATGATCATCCCAATTACCCTTGAAGTCGATCACACAAGCCCTGATCATATCTTTTAAGATTTGAATAGTACATTCTGCTTGACCATTAGTCTGAGGATGAAAAGCAGTACTAAGGTTCATTTTCGAACCCAAACTTTTCATGAAAGACTTCCAAAACTACATAGTGAATTGCGCCCCTCTATCTGAAATGATAAACACAAGAGCTCCATGAAGTCGGAATATGTCTTGAATATATAACTTGGCATAATCCTCTATTGTATAGGTGGTCTTTACCGGTAAGAAATGGGCTGATTTAGTTATCCGATCTACAATCACCCAAATCGAGTCATGCTTCTTGCGAGACCGCGACAAACTAGTATTGAAATCCATATTGGTCATCTCCCACATCTATTCCAGAAGATCGATGTTCTGAGCCATACCATCAGGCCTTTGGTGCTCCACCTTGAGTTGATGCCAAAGCAGGCACTTAGCAACAAACTCCGCAATACACCTCTTCATGCTACTCCATCAATATATTTCTCTCAAGTCACGATATATATTTGTGGAACCAGGATGGATAGAGTATCTAGAGCTAAGTGCTTTCTCTATGATCCTCTCTTGGAGTACATCCACCTTTGGTACACACAATCTACCTTGATACCCTATCACACCATCTCCACCAGAAGAAAAACCTGCATGGCTTGGAATGCTTAAAACAGGTAAAGCCTTTGAGCCAAATCCAGATATATTACATGAGCAATGGACTCATCCAGATAATTAGGTAAACATAAAATGGTATGTTGCTACATTTACCCTTCTTCAAAGAGAATCCTTTAGAGATTGGTGGATGGCTGATATGAGAAGAATCGGTTTTGAAATGGAATTCTTTAAATGGTTTCAAATGACTGGAAGGATTGAAAATTCAACTGAGTCATTATAAGTTATCACTAATAAATGGTATACTACCTCTAATAAGGTTGTTGAATCTATTACTACTCCTTTTAAAGGAATTAACATCCCTGTTGCAGGAACAATAATCAAGGTTTCTCCTTTTAAAGAAAAAGTGATAAGACTAGCACTTTACTCACTGTTGCAGATATTGACAGAGTAGTAGAACAAAATAACTACTCAAACCAAATTCTTTATGTCATCTCTAGACAAATAGAAGATACAAAACCTACTCAAATTAGAAGACCAACTCCAACTTCTGCTTTATCCAACCATTACATTGAACCTAATCCAGGATTCAAACTCCCCGAATTTTCCAAAGAAAAATTCCCTAAACTTTTTGACAGCTTTCAATTCACTGGAAGTATTATTGATAAAATCAATGAACAACTAAATAATTTTAATGTTTCCAAAAAGCTATCCAATGGTCGTTTCCACAACATGAAAAATTATCATAACAAACCCTCTTTCCCAGACTTGCAGTATGAGGAAAATGCATTCTTATCTACTTCTTCTCATGAAGGAAGAAGCATCATAGAATGGAACATCAATGGTCTTGAAGATCACCAGATTTATAACAAGCTCCATGAAATGGGAGTCGCCATTACTGCATATAAAATGAGAGGTTCTACAAATAAAAAAGCTGCTACTTTGATTACTGCAGGTTTCACCAGCATGTTAAAACATTGGTGGGACAACTATTGCAACGATGATGCCAAGAAGCTCATCATCAATGCCACAGCAACGGAGACAGTTGTTAAAATTGAAGGGAACACTAAGTCTACTTCTCAAGTTACTAGGGAAGATGCCTGTGCTAGTCTCCTTTATCATATCGCTGAGTATTTCATTGGCGAACCAAAGTTATTTAAGGATATGAGTCTTCAAATCTAGAATAATCTAAGCTGTCCAAATCTAGACAGTTTTATCCAGTACAAGCATGCTTTTCTCAGCAAAGTTATGATTCGTCCAGATTCTCATTTGGATTTTTGGAAGGAATGCTTCATCAGCGGTTTACCTCCCCTTTTTGCTGATAAAGTAAGGACTAAGATTCAAGACCATAATGACAAGCGTATTCCTTATGAAAATTTGACTTATGGTGATTTGGTAAGCACTACAACATCGTAGGGCTTGAACTCTGCACAGATATCAAACTTAAGCATCAGCTTAAGAAGGAACAGTCATCTTCCAGGAGAGAACTTGGAAGCTTTTATATAAACTTTGGCTTTATCACTCCCCCTGATAAATTAAAAAATGATAAAAGAGAAAAGAAATCTCATCGGAAGAAATCTCGAAGACTAGATGACTCTACCAAACCTAAGAGAAAGAAATCCAGTTCTAACAGGCCTAAATATGCCAAAACAAATGTTTGTTGGACATGTGGCAAGACTGGCCATAATTCTAATGAATGTCGTTCAAAAAACCATGAAGAAGAAGATCAATCTTCTTAACATTTATGATGAAACCAAGGGTAAACTCCTTGCTATTCTTGATGAACCTTTTTCTAAATCTTCAGGTACATCTGATGAATACAGCCATGATGAAGACATTGATCTAGACTATGAATTAGATGCTAGCCAATCAGGAAAAAATTGCACCTGTACTGAAGCACTTTGTACTTGCAACAGTACTCGTCAAAATATCAGAGTACTTTCCGATCATTCGAAAGAAGCTCTTTTTGGTGTTATTTAGCATATAGTTGATGATGAGGCTAGGAATCATTTTCTCCTACAACTCAAAAATATCATTCTCAATATGGACAAACAAAAATCCTGTCAGGTTGTTGAACAATTTACCATGAAACAAATCATGAGTCACTCAGATAGTCATTCCGAACCTTCCATATCTGACCTTCATCACGAAGTATCAGGTCTCAAGGAAGAAATTAGAGACATCAACTCTTGACTAGGAAAGGTCGAAATGGATGTTCTTACAAACCAAGTCCTCAAGAAGGCCACTTTACAAGAACAAGATTCAGACCATGAATCTACACAGGATAACGAAGTAGACTCGATCAACAATGATCATTTGACTGAACCAATAGTCACTAGTACCAGTAATAATCCTTCTAGCTCGATAGCTCCAGGAGTAACAGTAATCTCTTCAATCAGACCTCAGAGGAATCATATTCCTGTCAAGATTGTTGTTAATAAACATTTTGTGATTAACAAAATTTCTTTACTTGACAGTGGTGCAGATCGCAACTATATAGTAAAAGGTATAGTTCCTACAAAGTATTTGCAAAAGAGTACTTCAAAATTATAGCCCGCTACCGGAGAACTATTGAAAATTAACTATAAGCTTTCTAAAGCTCATATTTGCAACAATGGCATTTGTTTAACAGATGATTTCGTAATAACCGAGGATAACAATGAAGATATCATTCTTCGAATACCTTTTATCACTCAGATAAAACCTTATTTTACTGATTTAAGTGGTATTAATACTACTATTCTTGGAAACGAATTACATTTTCCTTTTGTCAAAAGTCTTTCACAAGATGAAAGTAATTTCATAAGAGAAAATACTATTTTCCATATTAATAATCTTTCACAACATATCACCTTTCAAAAGGATGAAATTCTTGTTAAGAAAATCGAACAGATTTTAAAAACCCCAGAGATAGTTACTAAGATAGCCAATCTTCAAAAAACTTTTGAACAAGAAATATGTTCAGATTTTCCAAATTCTTTTTGGTAATGTAAAAAACATATTGTTGATTTACCATACATCGATGGATTCAGTGAACAGGCTATTACCACTAAGGCAAGGCCCATTCAGATGAATCAGGAGATGATGGAATTTTGTAAGAAAGAGATTAATACTCTTTTAAAAATAAAATTATCAGGGTTTCTAATTCACCTTGGAGTTGTTCTGCTTTCTACGTTAATAAAAATGCAAAAAAAGAAAGAGAAGCACCGAGACTGGTAATTAATTACAAACCTTTAAACTCTGTTTTAAAATGAATTAGATATCCTATATCTAACAAACGAGACCTTTTGAAAATGACTTTCAAAGCAAATGCTTATAGCAAATTTGATATGAAATCAGATTTGGGCAAATCCAGATTTCAGAAAATGATAAGTACAAAACTGCTTTCAATGTCTCGTTTGGACAGTTTGAATGGAATGTAATGCCTTTTGGGCTCAAGAATGCCCATTCGAAATTCCAAAATATAATGAACTCCATTTTTAATGATTATTCTTATATGTCAATTGTTTATATTGATGATGTACTGATTTTCTCTGAGAACATTGATTCTCATTTCAAACACCTTAATACATTCTTCAAGGTAGTTAAGCATAATCGTCTATTGGTTAGTGCCAAGAAAATTGTACTCTTTCAAACAACTATAAGATTCTTTGGTCATGATCTTTATCAAGGAACCTACAAACCCATATGCCGAGCCATCGAGTTCTCATCCGAATTCCCAAATGAAATTCCTGACAAAACCCAACTTCAGAGGTTTTTAGGAAGTTTGAATTATGTTGTTGATTTCATTCCGAAGGTTAGACATGTTTGTGAACCTTTGTACAAAAAACTCAAGAAAAACACAGTCCCCTGAAGTTCTGAACAAACCGAAGCAGTCATTCATGTCAAAGCCTTAGTTCAAAATATTCCATGCCTAGGAATCCCCAACCCTGATGCCTTTATGATTGTTGAAACTGATGCATCTGATACAGGTTATGGAGGAATCCTGAAACAAAAAGTAAATCCTGAATTAACAGAGCAATTAGTTCGCTTTACATCCAGAATTTGGAATTTTGCTCAAAATAATTATTCAACAGTTAAAAAGAAAGTTTTATCTACAGTTCTATGTATCACTAAGTTTCAAGATGACCTTATCAGCAAAGAATTTTTATTAATAGTAGATTGTAAATCTGCAAAAGAAATTTTACAAAAAGATGTTAAAAATATTATTTCCAAACAAATCTTTTCTAGATGGCAAGCTCTACTATCCAATTTTAATCTCAAAATTGCTTTTATCAAAGAAGAAGACAATTCTTTACCAGATTTTCTAACTCGTGGATTCTTGCATGGAAAGCATGAGGCCGTTTAGACCCATCACTCCTTCCAAAGGAGACAACCTTCCCAGAGCAAAAATGGTTAGACCATTAATCCATCCTCCACTTACCCCAGCAAAAGCTGAAACTCCACAAAGGCCTAAACTAACATTCAAAAATAAGTTCATAGCTCTAGCTAATTATCCAAGGCTACCTTGTCCCTCACAACCAAAGCTTCCTTGTCCACCGCAGCCAAAGTTGATCAATATTAGACCAACAAAACCCTTCGAACAAAGAGTATCGTCTAGCTCTATTCAAACCAAAGAAAGCTACAATATGAAAGCACCTGAGTTTTTCGCCCAAGTTGTTAACCCAGAGTTAACCAAAACCATCCCTTCCAATCCAAAACCAAAAGAAGAATGTTTTGACTTTGTTCTTTCACAGATATAGACTATTATGGCACTTAACAAGGAATAAGGAAATATCGATATAGATGTTCTAATCAGACCTTGATAAACATATTCTAATTATGTGGATACTGATAATCCATTGAAAACTTAAAAATTCTATGAAGCAATTCTCATTGATACTGATTTGATAGAAATTGAACATTGCAAGGATGAAAACACCTTGCCAATATCAAATATACAAGATTTACTATTAAGAAGATCTTGGACCCATTTGAATGGTTTGCAGACCATTTACACACTCCTATTGCACTGACAATGGCACATAGGCCACAAACCTACATTTGGTATGACTACAAGTCAGCATGGATGAATTTTCTTTATCTAAAACCAAAACACACTTGGTATGTGAATACAGTCCGAGCATCACCAAGGCTATCATGCCACGATGGTTCTATGAGTGGTGGGGTTTATTCGAAGGAATTGAAAAAATTCTTCCCCAACAATTTCTCAATCGATTTGAAGATTTTCAGGTAAAGGAATAAATTACCACATTACCAAAGCATATTAAATTATGAAAATATTATATCTAAAAAGGGATATCCTATATCATCACTTGGAATTTATCCAAAAATATTATTGAACGAATCCAGTATTTGTGCAAGCAAGTTCAAGTCAAAGGTTGGATTTCCAAACAACCTAAGATCAAAATTTAGTCACAAGATAGGTAGATTCATCATCAAAGAATTTATCCAAAGTAGCACTTAAAAATAAATTAAAGGATGCATTGGATAATTTAGAGAAATATGATGAGAAATAGATCATGAAAATGATTGAAGACATCGCTTCTACCGAAAGCAGCAGTGAAGATAACGGTGACATGTGTGATCCAAAAAGTTTGGCTTTGGCATACATGGACAGTGATTATGAATTGGAAAAAGACCCATATGTAAAAGTAGAGGTAAAGTCGGAATTACTTTTTCATTAGTGGCATTTCACAATTCCAAATTGGCATCCACTGAGAAGCTATAAGACAAAATACATTTGGAAAGCATGTTTCCATTATCTAGAAGATAAGAAGAAGATGTCCCTATTATCAAAAGGAGATTCCCACTCAACCATTTCATCAAAAGAAGTAGGTGCTTGTGTTTCCACTACGAGAAAATTATTCTCCACTATAACAAAGATAAGTAGGTCCCTCCATTATTGTCGGCAACATCTTAACCTTCCACTTGTATGCCTAAAATGAAAAGGCACCTACCCTTTCTCCTATATAAGGAGAGTCTCATTTATCTTTCAAGGCATCAAAAAATATGAGGACTTACTCTTATTTTCTCAAAGCCTTCTTGTAATCTATGTTTGTTATTTTCTTTGCTATTTCCTATGCTTGAAGCTATGTAATAAACGTCTCTTTCTTGTAAGTTTTCTCTATTTTAATTCCGTATTAATTAAGATCCTTTTATTTGGTATCAGTATGTAATATTTGCATAATTTAATATGCTCTGATACCAATAAATGATCATAAGTAATGCGGAATTAAAATAGAGAAAACTTACAACAAATAAACATTTATTGCATAGCTTCAAGCATAGGAAATAGCAAACATAGATTACAAAAAGGCTTTGAGAATATCAGAGTAAGTCCTAATATTTTCTGATGCCTTGAAAGATAAATGAGAGTCTCCTTATATAGGAGAAAGGGTAGGTGACTTTTCATTTTAGGCATACAACTGGAAGGCTAAGATGTTGCCGACAATAATGGAGGGACTTACTTATCATTGTTATAGTGGAGAATAATTTTCTCGTAGTGTAAACACAAGGGCCTATTTCTTTGATGAAGTGGCTGAGTGGGAATCTGCTTTTGATAATGGGGACATCTTCTTCTTATTTTCTAGATAATGGAAATGGGCTTTTCAAAAGTATTTTGTCTTATAGCTTCTCGGTGGATGCCAATTTGGAATTGTGAAATGCCACTAATGAAAAAGTAATTCCGACTTGGCCTCTACTTTTACATATGGGTCTTTTTCCAATTCGTAATCACTGTCCATGTATGCCAAAGCCAAACTTTTTGGATCACACATGTCACCGTTATCTTCACTGCTGCTTTCGGTGGAAGCGATGTCTTCAATCATTTTCATGATCTGTTTCTCATCATATTTCTCTAAATTATCCAATGCATCCTTTAATTTCTTTTTAAGTGCTGCTTTGGATAAATTCTTTGATGATGAATCTACCTATCTTGTGACTAAATTTTGATCTTAGGTTGTTTGGAAATCCAACCTTTGACTTGAACTTGCTTGCACAAATACTGGATTCGTTATATCATTTTTGGCGAAATTCGAAGTAATGATATAGGATATCCTTTTTTGGATATAATATTTGCATAATTTAATATGCTCTGGTAATGTGGTAATTTCTTCTTTGACTTGAAAATCTTCAAATCGATTGAGAAATTGTTGGGGAGTAATCTTTTTCAATTCCTCCGAATAAACCCCACCACTCATAGAACCATCGTGGGATGATAGCCTTGGTGATGCTCGAACTGTATTTCACAAACCAAGTGTGTCTTGGTCTTATATAAAGAAAATGCATCCATGCTGACTTGTAGTCATACCAATTGTAGGTTTGTGGCCTATGTGCCATTGTAAGTGCAATAAGAGTGTATAAATGGTCTGCAAACCATTCAAATGGGTCCAAGATCTTCTTAATAATAAATCTTGAATATTTGATATTGGCAGAGTTGTTTTCATCCCTACAATATTCAATCTCTATCGAATCAGTATCAATGAGAATTGCTTCATAGAATTTTCTTGTCTTCAATGAATTATCAGTATCCACATAATTAGAATATGTTTATCAAGGTCTGATTAGAACATATATATCGATATTTCCTTATTCCTTGTTAAGTGCCATAATAGTCTATATCTGTGAAAGAACAAAGTCAAAATATTCTTCTTTTGGTTTTGGATTGGAAGGGATGGTTTTGGTTAACTTTGGGTTAACAGCTTGGGGGAAAGACTCGGGTGCTTTCATATTGTAGCTTTCTTTAGTTTGAATAGAGCTAGAAGATGCTCCTTGGTCGAAGGGTTTTGTTGGTCTAAGATTGATCAACTTTGGTTGTGGTGGACAAGGAAGCTTTGGAAGGATTGGTTGTGAGGGACAAGGTAGCCTTGGGTAATCAGCTAGAGCTGTGAACTTATTTTGGAAGGTTAGTTCAAGCCTTTGTGGAGTTTCACATTTTGCAGGGGTAAGTGGAGAATGGATAACTGGTGTAGACATTTTTGCACTGGGAATGTTGTCTCCTTTGGAAGGTGTGATGGGTCTAAACAGCCTCATGCTTTCCCTACAAGAATTCACGAGTTAGAAAACCTGGTAAAGAATTGTCTTCTCCTTTGATAAAATCAATTTTGAAATCAAAGTTGGATAGTAGAGCTTGCCATCTAGCGAAGATTTGTTTGGAAACAAGATTTTTAACATCTTTTTGTAAAATTTCTTTTGCAGATTTACAATCTACTCTTAATATAAAAAAAATTGTTGATAAGGTCATCTTGAACCTTAGTGATACATAGCACTATAGATAAAACTTCATTTATAACTGTTGAATAATTTTTTTGAGCAGAATTCCAGATTCTGGATGTAAAGTGGACTAATTACTCTGTAGATTCAGGATCTACTTTTTGTTTCAGGATTCCTCCATAACCTGTATCATATGCATCAGTTTCAACAATCATAAACGCATCAGGGTTGGGGATTCCTAGGCATGGAATATTTTGAACTAAGGCTTGGACATAAATGACTGCTTGGGTTTGTTTAGAACTCCAGGGGACTAGATTTTTCCTAAGTCTTTTGTACAAAGGTTCACAAACTTGTCTGACCTTCGGAATGAAATCGGCAACATAATTCAAACTTCCTAAAAACCTCTGAAGTTGGGTTTTGTCAGGAATTTCATTTGGGAATTTGGATGAGAACTCGATGGCTCTACAAATGGGTTTGTAGGTTCCTTGATAAAGATCAGGTGTTTGAAATAAGAATCAATGTTCTCAGAGAAAATCAGCACATATCAATATAAACAATTGACATATAAGAATAATCATTAAAATGGAGTTCATTATATTTTGGAATTCCGAAGGAGCGTTCTTGAGCCCAAAGGTCATTACATTCCATTGAATCTATCCAAACGGGATGTTGAAAGAAGTTTTGCACTTATCATTTTCTAAAATCTGGATTTGCCAAAAACCTAACTTCATATCAAATTTGCTATAAGCATTTGCTTTGAAAGTCATTTTCAAAAGGTCTCGTTTGATTGGTATGGGATACTTGATCCATTTTAAAATGGAGTTTAAAGGTCTGTAATTAATTACCAGTCTTGGTGCTCCTCTATCTTTTTTCATATTTTTATTAACATAGAAAGCAGAACAACTCCAAGGTGATTTAGAAACCCTAATAATTTTATTTTTTAAAAGAGTATCAATCTCTTTCTTACAAAATTCCACCATCTCATGATTTATTTGAATGAGCCTTGCCTTAGTGGTAATAGCCTGTTCACTGAATCAATCGATGTATCGTAAATCAACAATATGTTTATTTACGTTCCCTAAAAGCATTTGGAAAATCTGAACATATTTCTTGTTAAAAAGTTTTTTGAAGATTGGCTATCTTAGTAACTATCTCCGGGGTTTTTAAAATCTGTTTGATTTTCTTAACATGAATTTCATCCTTTAGAAAGGTGATATGCTGTAAAAGATTATTAATACGGAAACTAATATTTTCTCTTATGAAATTACTTTCATCTTGTGAAAGAGTTTTGATAAAAGGAAAATGTAATTCTTTTCCAAGAATAGTAGTATTAATACCAATTAAATTAGTAAAATAAGGTTTTCTCTGAGTGATAAAAGGTATTCCAAGAATGATATCTTCATTGATATCCTCAGTTATTACGAAATCATTTGTTAAACAAATGCCATTGTTGCAAATATGAGCTTTAGAAATCTTATAGTTAGTTTTCAATAGTTCTCCTGTAGCGGAGTATAATTTTGAAGTGCTTTTTTGCAAACACATCATATGAACTATAACTTTTACTATACAGTTGCGATCTGCACCACTGCCAAGTAGAGCAATTTTGTTAATCACAAAATGTTTATTAACAACAATCTTGACAGGAATATGATGACTCTGAGGTCTAATTGAAGAGATTATCATTACACCTGGAGCTACCGAGCTAGAAAGATTATTACCGGTATTAGTGACTATTGGTTCAGCCAAATGATCATTGTTGATTGAGTCAAGTTTTTTATGCTGCGTAGATTCATGGTCTGAATCTGGTTCTTGTATAGTGGCCTTCTTGAGGACCTGGTCTCTATGAACACCCATTTCGACTTTTCCTAATCAAGAATTGATATCTCTAATTTCTTTCTTGAGACTTGATACTTCGTGACGAAGGTCAGATATAGAAGGTTCGAAATGGCTATCTGAGCGACTCATGATTTGTTTCATGCTGAATGGTTCAACAACTAGACGAAATTTTGGTTTGTTCGTGTTGAGAATGATATTTTTCAGTTCTAGAAGAAAACAATTCCTAGCCTCATCATCAACTATATATTGAATAGCATCAAAAAGAGCTTCTTTCGAATGATCGGAAATTACTCTGATATTTTGAGGAGTACAAAATGCTTCAGTACAGGTGCAATCTTTTCCTAATTGGCTAGCATTTGATTCATAGTCTAGATCAATGTCTTCATCATCACTATATTTATCAAATGTACTTAAAGATTCAGAAAAAGGTTCATCGAGAATAGCAAGGAGTATACCCCTTGTTTCATCATCAATGTTAAGAAGATTGATCTTCTTCTTCTTGGTTTTTGAATGACATTCATTAGATTTATGGCCAGTCTTGCCACATGTCCAACAAACATCTGATCTAGCATCTTTAGGCCTCTTGGACCTGGATTTCTTTCTTTTATGTCTAGTAGAGTCATCTCGTCTTCGAGGTTTCTTCCGATGAGACTTCTTTTCACTTTTATCCTTTTTTACTTTATCAGGGGGAGTGATAAAGACAAAGTTTCTACAAAAGCTTCCAAGTTCTCTCCTAGAAAATGATTGTTCCTTATGTGCAAAGTTCAAGCCCTACGATGTTGATGGTGCATACCAAATCACCATAAGTTAGATTTTCGTAAGGAATACACCCATCATTGTAGTTTTGAATAGTTGTCCTTACCTTATCAGCAAAAAGGGGATGTAAACCGATGATGAAGCATTCCTTCCAAAAATCCAAATGACAATCTGGACGAATCATAGCTTTGCTGTGAAAAGTATGCTTGTACTGGATAAAACTGTCTAGATTTGGACAGCTGAGATTATTCAGGATTTGAAGACTCCTATCCTGAAATAACTTTGATTCGCTAATGAAATGCTTAGCGATGTGATAAAGGAGAGTAGCACAGGCATTTTCCCTAGTAACTTGAGAAGTAGACTGAGTGTTCGCTTTACTTTTAACAACTGTTTCCATTGTTGTGGCATTGATGATGAGCTGCTTGGCCTTATCGTTGCAATAGTTGTCCCACCAATGTTTGAACCTATCGGTGAAACCTAGAGCAATCATAGTAATAGCTTCTTTATTTGTAGAACCTCTCATTTTTATAAGCAGTAATGGCGACTCCCATTTCATGGAGCTTCTTATAAATCTGATGCTCTGGAAGACCATCGATGTTCCATTCTGTGATGCTTCTTCCTTTATGTGAATAAGTAGATAAAAATGCATTTTCCTCATACTGCAAGTCTGGGAAAGAGGGTTTGTTATCATAATTTTTCATGTTGTGAAAACGACCATTGGATAGCTTTTCAAGTAGGATGGATTTCTCCTGAAGGGTAGAAACCTTCTTTGGGGTTTTTTCCTCTATTTTGGGAACATTGAAATTATTAAGTGGTTCATTGATTTTATTAATGATACTTCTGGTGACTTCAAAGGTGTCAGAAAGTTTAGGGAATTTTTCTTTGGAAAATTCGGGGAGTTTGAATCCTGGATTAGGTTCAATGTAATGGTTGGATGAAGTAGAAGCTGGAGTTGGTCTTCTACTAAGAGTAGGTTTTGTATCTTCTATTTGTCTAGAGATGACATGAAAAATTTGGTTTGAGTAATTATTTTGTTCTACTATTTTGTCAATGTCTACAGCAGTGAGTAAAGTGCTAGTCTTTTCACTTTTTTCTTTAAAAGGAGAAGCCTTGATTACTATTCCTGCAACAGGGATGTTAATTCCTTCAATAGGAGGAGTAATAGATTCAAAAACCTTATTAGAGGTAGTATACCATTTATTAATGATACGTTGTAATGACTCAGTTGAGTTTTCAATCCTTCCAGTCATTTCAAACAATTTAAAGAATTCAATTTCACAACCGATTCTTCTCATATCAACCATCCACTAATCTCTAAAGGATTCTCTTTGAAGAATGGTAAATGTAGCAACATACTATTTTTTCTTTACCTGATTATCTGGATGAGTCCATTGCTCATGTAATATATCTGGATTTGGCTCAAAGGCTTTACCTATTTTAAGCATTCCAAGCCATGCAAGTCTTTCTTCTGTTGGTTCCATCTCACTTGCTGAGGGACTGCCAGGGATATCCTGGTAAAACAATTTAGGAATGTCTCCTAAAAAGTCTACACCTGTGACTTTACCTTTGTTGGTGTCTGCAACAGAAATGGCTTTATCTTCCGCTTCCTCCGGGGGTTTTGAAGAAGAAGGTGGCCTAGAAACGGGTCTTGAGGGACATGAAATAGAAGGACCAGACCTGGATGACCTTCTATAAGAGGAAGATTTCCTAACAGAATTGTCAAGAAATTTGAATTCTATCGACCCATCAGGAAACTGAACAACTCTTTCAATCTGAGATCTTTCAGAATGAGACGCAAAAGCATGGGTTATGTTTTCAAAACGCCAATCATTAATGGAGAGTATATCTTTTCATTTTAGGAGACGAGGAACAAATATAGAACTACGTTCATAGTTGGCTTCCATAAGTATAGTCTCACCTTTCAGACTTTCGACAAGTGCTTTGGGGGCAAGAGTGGTTTTCATTAACCTATAATAAACTTGATAAATAATGTCTATTTCACGAGTATTGATTTTACTGTTCAATTTTTTAGTTTTGACGTTAAGCGTCAAGGAATCCATGACATTAGGATCATTAATGTCAAGAGTTAGGATAACAATTAAAGTAAATTGGCCCATCAGCTAAGTTACTCTGCAAAACTCCTAACAACGAATCATCAAAATTTAAAAATCTACCATCTCAAAGGATAACACAAACAGGAATATCAAGTCCTTTTTCTAAACAAAGGCTTAACATCATCAACTTGCACTAAACCAATATGCAAATAATTAAAAGTAGATTTATAATGATTAATATCATTTTCTTTAAGCAAGTGAATAACTTCTAAAGAGTTATTAATAGCAATAGTAGATTCACAAGTCTTAATATTATGACGAGTAATCCAACTAAAATAATCTATTTGGTAAATCTTTTTGAAAGGTTCCTCTGGTATACTCCAGTTTTGTAAATCATTTTCTAGTTTAGAAATCTTAGTTTCTTGAGAAGATAAATTAATATTATTTAAAATATGTTTATTATTTTCCATAAATTTTTTGAAATACTGTCTAATGGACTTACAGAACAAAATGTATTCCAACAAGTATAACAACAATAATCAACATGCTAGCAAGTATATAAGGGATATTGAAATGCATATCAAAGATCTAAATAGAGTTTCTAAGGGAGGTTCCCTTGGTTTTACTACATTTCTATTCCTAGAGTCATCTTAGCTACGGGACCACCATCAACTGGTCTAAACGCCCTCCTGGCTATAGCGACCTTACAAATACGGCTGACCAACGTACGAACTGGATATTAATCGGTTACCTCATACTCATAAGAAAAAATGAATACCTCACACCAAGTATAGAAACAGTATAAAGGAACATGATATGTATGATAATAAACAAGTGTATACAAACAACATGTCAAAAATTATTGGAATACTACATTAAAATAATTTTTTCATGCCTTAGACAATATATATACTTAGCCGTTCATACTAAGTACGTATACTGCTAACATGGCTCTGATACCAAATAAAAGGATATTTGGAATTCCATGAAGAAAAATATCAAAGCACTGTCAAAGTGAAGCGTTCACAACTTAAAGCCTTGCCAAGGGATTTTGAGACTTTACAGATAAAGGAAGGTGAGTTTGTAATGAGTTACTACACTAGAACAAAGGAGATCAACAAAAAAATGTGGTTACATGATGAAAAGATGAATGATGTCACAGTTATTGAGTATATATTGTGCTCTTTGACGCCGAAGTAAGATTATGTTTTTTTTTCCATTGAGGAGTCAAAACATAGAGATGAGTTGTCTCTTGACAACTTGCACAACTCCTTATTAGTGCATGAACAGAAGATGAATAGCAGTTCAGCTTCAGAGGAGCAGGACTTGAACGCTTCTTCTTTTACTCTTCCAATTCCAGAGGAAGAGGTAGAGGTAGAGGTACAAGAAGAGGGAGAAGAGACCCTTGAAGTTGAGATGGATGTAGAAATTTTAGGGTCAATGATGACTACAACAAAGGTAAAAGAAAGAATTTTGAAAAATCAAAGGTAGAATGTTATCGATGTCATATATTTGGTCATTATCAATCTGATTGCTATAGTAGGCGAGAAGACTAATTTTGTGCTCCATATCCATTTCGACGGTCTCCTCTCCCTCTTCATCTACATGTACCGAAGAGGGAATGCAAAACATTGAAATAGAGATGGAGGCAGAAATTTAAGGGTCAATGGCGACTATGACAAATACAGAGGAAAGAATTTTGATAAATCAAAGGTAGAATGTTATTGATGTCATAAATTTGGTCACTAACAATCTGATTGCTATATTTAGCGTATCTGGACATAGGTTGGAGTAATCACACGATTGAGAGTAAGTCTTGTTTTTCTTATTTAAATGAAGCCTTTCGTTCTAAAGTTAGTTTTGGTTATTGCTCTATTGTGGATGCAATGGTAAAAGGTGCAATTAAAATTAAAATGAAGAATGATTTTGAAAAATAATATCAAATGTGCTTTGAGTTCCTGCTTTAAAAAGTAACTTATTCAGTGTAGGACAATTGCAAGAAAAAAGACAATTATTCTCATTGGAAAAGTTATTTGTGAGATTTATATTCCTACTACAGGAGCTATATCTATTGCTAAAATGAATTCATAAAGGTTATTTCCCTTGAATGTTGAGATTATTCAATCTTGTTTAAAACAAGAAGTAAAAGATTCTTCATGTTTATGACATTTTAGATGTGGTCACTTGGGTTTTGGTGGATTAAAAACTCTCCAACTAAAAAATATGGTGATAAGCCTTCCTGAAATTCTCATCCCTTCCTGAGTTTGTGAAGAATATGTTGTTGGCAAAAAACATCGATCTCAGTTTCAAAAAGGGTAGTCGTGGAGGGCGAAGTATCTTTTGGAGCTGGTGTATTCTGATATATATGGCCCAATTAAACCAATTTTTAATAGAGGTAAAAAATATTTCATTACCTTTATAGATGATTATTCTCGAAAAACTATTGTGTATTTTTGGCAGGAAAAATCAAAAGCTTTTGGAGTATTTAAAAGCTTTAAGTCTCATGTAGAAAAGGAAATTGGAAAGGCCACAAAGATTCTTCGAATTTATCGTGGTGACAAGTACTGCTCAAAAGTCTTTAAAGATTTTTTTGAATCTAATGGAATTTGAAGAGAGCTCACTACTACTTTTACACTCCAACAAAATGGTGTATCAATGAGAAAGAATAGAACCATTATCAATATGGTGTGGAGTTTGCTAGGAAGAGGAAGAATGGAAAAGACCTTTTGACTAAAAGCAATTAATTGGAGCATTCATGGATTTAATAGAATTTCAACATTTGTTGTTCAAAATATGACTCCAGAAGAGGCTTGGAGTGGAAGAAAACCAACTATCGATCACTTTTAAATTTTTGGTTGCATTACCTATGCACATGTTTCAGACGAGAAGAGGAAGAAGCTTGATGACAAAAGCAAAAAGTGTATCTTCCTCGATGTTAGTAAGCATCAAAGGCATATAATTAAATTACTTAATCCACAAACGAAGAATCTTGTAATCAGTAGAGATGTTATTTTTTATGAAGAGAACACTTGGGACTGGAGTATACAACAGTCTACTCCAATCGTATTTGACAGTGAAGTTGAAGAAGTACTGGTTGAAATGCCTGAAAGTGCAGAGAATTCATCTCCAATAGCTAGTGAAACTCTACCAACTCTTGTTGAAAATTCACCAATTGCTGAACTTTACCAGCAATTTTAGAAGAAACTGATGCAGCAAATCAAGTCTCTTCGCCGTGCTCGCAGGAGGTCCACGTTGATGCTATAGTTTAAGGTAAAAGGAATCAATGTAAATGATGATGCAATTACTCCTTTTTCTTTGTTTGCAGATTCGACAACATTTGAGAGTGTTGTTAGAGAAGAAAAATGGAGGAAGGCAATGGATGCTGAAATTAAAGCTATTGAAAAGAATGATACATGGGAACTTGTTGATCTTCTTGAGAAGCACAAAATCAATGGCGTCAGCTTGGTCTTTAAGACAAAACTGAAAGAAAATTGTGAATTTTATAAGTATTAGGCGCGATTGGTGGCTAAGGAATACAAGCAGGAGTATGGTGTTGATTACATTGAAGTTTTTGCTTCAGTTGCAAGGCATGACACTATCAGAATGTTAATTGCGTTGGCGTCACAAAATTCCTGGCCTATCTTCCAGTTGGATATCAAATCAACTTTCCTACATGGATACTTGGAGGAAGAGGTATTTATCGAACAACCCTTTGGTTAAGTTAAGAATGGTAACGAGTAGAAGGCTTATCGATTGAACAAAGCTCTTTATGAACTAAAACAAGCCCCACAATCTTGGAATAGTTGCATTGAGGCATATTTTAAGAAAATGGGTCTTCAAAAATGTCCACACAAAGCATACATTTATTGTGAAAATTCAGGATAATGGGAAAATTCTCTTTGTGTGCTTAACATTGATGATCTTATATTCACAGGGAATAGTAGTTTCATGTTTGCCAAAATCAAGAACTGTATGATGAATGAATTTGAGATGCCTGATTTTGGTAAGATGCACTATTGCTTTGTTTAGAAGTTGTGCAATCGAATGCTGGGATATTTTTTTCTCAAAAGAAGTATGTGCGAGAAATTTTAAACAAGTTTAAGATGCAGAATTGCAATTCAACCAAAATTCCAGTTGAGTTTGGCTTGTTACTAAGTAAACCTGCGAGAGGAAATTAAAGAAGGTTGATAGCACGGCTTACAAGAAAATTGTGGGTAGTTTAATGTATCTAGCTGCTACAAGACAAGTCATTATGCATGTTGTTAGTTATATAAGTAGATATATGTAGTGCCCAACTAAAATGCACCTCTTAGCTGCGAAGAGAATTCTTTGTTACTTGCAACAAACCAAGGATTTTGGAATTTTCTATAGGAAGGGAAAAATTTCAGATTTGACTGGATTTACCGATAGTAATTATGTAGGAGATCGAGATGATTCAAAGAACACTTCAGGTTATGCTTTCTACTAGGCGCAGGGGCTGTGTCGTGGTCCTCCAAAAAGCAAATAATTTTCACATTATTTAGTACATAAGCAAAATTTATTGATGCCAAAGCTTGTGCTTGTTAAGCTGCTTGGCTTAGGAGAATCCTTGTTGACTTGCAATTTAAGACGGGAAAAACCACTACAAGAATTTGTGACAATAATAATGCGATCAAGTTGTCAAAGAATTTGTGAACCATAAAAGAAGCAAGCACATTGATGTGAAGTAGTATTTTCTACGAGATCTCACTAATGAAGGAACAATAGAGTTGTAGTACTACTGAAGTGATGATTACTTGGTGGACATATTTTATAAAAACCTCTCAAATTTGCCCCTTTCAAAAAGTTGAGGAGGTTGATGGTTATTGACATAGCAGAAGAGTTCAAGTAGCTAAAGTTAAACTGAAGCTTGAGAGCTTTCAGTTTAAGGGAGAATGTGAGTCCTATATTTAGGAGATTAGTTTATCATGAATTTGTTTCCTAATTTTAGGATTGGTATTAGTTAGTGGTTCCACCTTTTTTGTTAATGTTGTTACCTATTTATGCCTATAAATCTACAGCCGCAAAGTACTAAATATAGTCAGAAAATGAGTTCCTTTTATTTTTAGCGTATTGACTCTCTTCTTAGTTTTTTGCTTTATGCAAATTCTTCTTTATTGTGCATCTATTTACAACCCATCCTCGCTAGTAAGAAATAACTAATTTAAGCTATGGAAATTGTCAAATAGGAGAGACAAGCTAGCAAATAAAAAACGACCATGAAGATCATTACAATTCACTTTTTTCGTACTCTTTCTTTTTGGTAGATTTCAACACTCATTTTCATCACCTTACATTGCAATTTACTCATTCTCTTACTTCAACTCTCGTTGTCATCTTTTTCTCCACATTCTTCTATCTGTAATCCAAGTGAGATTTTGTTCTTGAGATTACTCAAATCTTCCTTCTCTTTCATTTTATGTTGTTAAGAAATGCTTTATTTTTTGTGATAATGTCAATTTCGAAGGCTCAACACTCGTAGGTTTTGCGTTTTTGCCTATATTTATTTTGCATAATGCCATGTCCCAAAAATCTAATATCGTGATGGTGCCTATCCTAATCCCACCGATAGGTACGAATACCCTTAAATAACTGATTACTTTACTAGAAGCTTATGGATTAAATACACATAAAAAGTAAGTCTAAAAAGATCCTTTTGGATACACATATGAAATGTAGAAAGGACAATACCAAAATTCCAAAAATCCTGTGACATAAGTACAATCCTCTAAGAATCTCAGAATATGAAAACATGCACTACATTGTCTGCGAAAGGGAAATATTGGAAAAAAGCATAAAGAAAAGAAAATTTTGGAAAGCAATGTTACAACCAAGCAACTAACTCCAAAACTAAAGTACTCCACTAGTAATGAGGATCACCAGCTACTTGTGCTCGGCTCAGAATGTACACAACGAAGGTGTAGAAAAGGCCAGGGTAATACAATGAACACGTGTACTCAACAACATCATCGATAAACCCTAACATGAAATGATGACGAGGGTTTGTTTTATACTGACTTGTTTAGTACTTAATCATGCATATTAATACAATATTTAAAGATCTAGACTAGCAACTCAGAATAAGATTATATTAGTTCAATACAACATCAAAATCAAGGTCATGCACTAGTATTGTTAATAAACCAAGTTCACCACCACTTAATCACTTATCACCTCATATTAGTAAACCTCATCTTGGGTATATTTATGCATCTAATCAATATATTTTATCCATGATCTAGCAAACTTCTGAGTATAATCTAATGAATATTGATGTTTTTGTTGTATTTTTGTTGTGATAAGCTTATAGACATGATTAAATTTATTGCAGTCCAAAACAACAAGGAAAAATCTAAAAGATGGAATGAAACGCAAAGCAATGTGTTCCACACTAAAACATAGCCAAACTGACTACAAGAATTGAGTTCGCAGTGAAGGTGCCTACCTCGCTATGGAGCACATGTTGCACCTATCAGGATGTGAAATTTTGAAACTAAAAATTTATGAGTGAACTTATTATGCACAAAGAAGGAGGCAGGAGTCTGAAATGAACCTCACGGTATGCCCCTTGGGCTATGTGATGAAGTCCACACCATGACCCTCTAGTTTCGTTGACTAATATTGACCAAGTCAAAGTATAGTTCAATTTGATTATGATTTCAACACTACTATTATTAATATGTCATTAAGATAACATTTTAGGGTTACACGTTATTTTTAAAGGTTATATATCCTTTTTTAGGGTTACAAATTATTTTTAAAGGTTATATATCCTTTTTTAAGGTTACAAATTATTTATAATATAGAATCTTCATTGTTCTCACTACACCATTTTAGGCCTACGGCCACCCCAGTAAAGTGTAGCCTAAACTAGCAAAAAGTGTGGCCTTTGATAAAAGGCTACACTTTTGGACTTTAAGCAACACTTTTCCAGGGGTGCCCAAAAGCAGCGTTACCTTAGAGTTTAGGCAACACTTTTCAAGTGTTGCCTTATTAGCTACGCTTAAAAGCGTAGCCTAAAAGGAAAAATGGCAACGCTTTTATGTACCTCAAATAGCAACATTTCTATCTCATACAACTACACTTTTAAGCGTGGCCTAAGCTTACTTATTGCCCACAATTTGTAAGTGTTGCCTTTTCTATCTAATGTATGACAACAATTTTAAAGTGTTGCCTTTTTCTATCCAACGTATGACAACACTTTGAAGTGTAGTCCTTGCCCATGTGCATACCACAATTTACGAGTCCTATGGCTACACTTTTAAGTGTGGCCATATCATTTTGGCTATAAAATATTTATATGCCACAATTTCTAATTAAAAAACACCAATATTATTTTGCAATAAATAATCTCAAGCATTAAATTGGCTAATAAGTAACTCGAATATATAGATTTGCAATAAATTTTAAAAGATAATATCATGTCTTCTCGTACATACACATACTTATAAAGCAATATTCTAAATATGTGTACATAATAGTTAAAAAGTACTCTTACAATAGTTCAATATATTCTAGCAATGAATATATTTCACAAAAGCAAACATAATGTATTCAAAGTTTTACAATAGTTCAAAACTCTTCATCATCCACTTCAATGAGATCAAATTGACTTGTGGCGATCCTTCAAATTTGATCACCTCCATTTCCCTACACATTTAAAATGTACAACAAATCGATTGTAGCAGTTATAGAAGAGGCAAGAAGTTCCAGTTGCACTGCTCCAGACATGATTGCGACGCATATTTTTGGAATTCCAGATTGCAGATTGCTGCATTACAATTCCACGTTCCATGTTCCAGGTTCCAAATTGAAGTTTGTTGCAGATTACAGTTCTAGGTTCCAGACTCTAGATTGCAAACTGCATATTACAGTTCAGTTGCGGGTTTTCGGATTACATAGCCACAAATCAAAATTTATCGGCCAAAAAACTTTCGAATTTCGTAGTCCACTTCGGGCAAAAAACAGGGGCAGCAAGAGAAAAATCCCAAGATACTCTAATGCAGACATGTAAATCAGAATAGCAGTCACACAAAACAAAGCATGGAAAAAGAGGAAACTCAACACCAAACAATATCAAAGTGTATGGTTTTTTGGTCAATGGAACCTGGGATATTGAAAAGATCACTAAAACTGCACCTTTGAATCTTGTCGCGACCATTCTTTCAACTCAAATTCACTACCAGCCAATGGTTTCTGATCAACCAATCTGGAAGCCCAATGCAAATGGAGAACTCACTTGCTCGTCTGCTTGGGATTAGATTAGAAAGAAAAGAAACCAAAGTTTCTACTGTCACAACCTGTCAATTATTTCTGCTGCTATAAACCACGAAAGACACACTGTTTAAATAGTTCTTTCACAGTAAGTGGGAAGACACATTGTTTCTACATTGGACCTCCACTACTAACGAAACAATAGACAAATGATCATGAGATTCTCTTTGTAGAATTCCATGGAAAACACAAGAAGACCGAGTTGATGGATGATCAAGCTTAGCACAAGGGATAAAATGTATAACATGGAGAAGGAAAGCCCTTAAAATATGCAAGAAAGTATACCTTTGCCAAAATATACTTCTCCTTTTCATGAAAGGCATCTTTGAGGCTTGGCTTGGAAGAAAATTGAATAGCATCAACATTTGTTAATCCGAATGAATTAATCATTTTACATGAGCTAACACCAACAAAACATAGTTTCTAAAAATATTTGAGTTAAATGCATGTTATAACATCATGGCACGTGGGAACATTATCTATCCGACAATGTGTACTGAATAGATAGGCTGACCCAGGTAGAATGTCAAACTGTAATGGAAAAATAGATTGTAAATTAACTAGTTCAATTGAAGAATGAATAGAAATGTGGACATAATCTTGGGAACTGTTAAGTTGAAATTTTGTAATCTTTGATATCTCTCAACATTTTGTCTTTCTTGGCTGGGAGAGGACCTTTCACATTAAATCTGAACCCAAATATCAATAAACATACAAGATCTATAGAAATTTATACCCATGCAAGAATGAATTTTTTTTATATATTATCAACTAAGGTTACATACCCGTCACTTGGAAGTTGAAGAAGCTTCTCCCACATCGAGTTACAATAAGAATTACCCAATGTACGAAATAGATCAAAGATGGTAGACTCCCAAACCCTGACATCTAATGTTATGGACCTTACCTGCAAATGATAAGTATCTCAACTATCAATCAACTGAACAGGTCCATAGATCTTTCATTTTGTTACTTTCTAGGGGCAGCAACTGAAAACAAGTTATACTTCAAAATACATTTCCAAAAAAGATCCAATAGCTACTAACATTCTAGAATGAATAGTGCATTGTCATGAAACATGAAAGTAATGAAAATACTTATATATTCTCAAATATAAATGCATGTGGACCAGTACAAAATTGAATAAACACCGTGAACTAAATGGAATTAATCGCTTTTTAAGAACAAGGCAGATGTTTGTAGACAAGAGGAACAAAAAAATTTCAACATGGATAAATATATACCTTTTAGATATGAACACCAAGGTTTCGATGAATGCCCGAGCATTCTATACAAATTAGGATGCCAAGATTTAGAGAAGCCCAATCAGGTTCTGAAGCACCACGGTCGAGCACTTGTCATTTCCGGGAACTTCTCGAGAATCTTAGAAACAGAATCAGGATTATTGACTCTTATGAAAGCTAGGACATTTTCATCATTAACAGACCCTTGAACATTCAAAGAACCAGCATAGGTATTGTTGCTACTATCAATGTCATTTTAGTTAAGGTCTCAAGTATCACCATAGTTGAAGCATATAGATTTTAGTTAAACTCATCTCTTTCTTTTCTAGTCTTGGTCGAGTTGGTTCATTAAATGGCCAGTTAGGAATTTGGTATGCAGATAGATATAACATAGTTTGTGCAGGAATAGAATATTATGATGTCTGGTGCTATATTTATACCCTTTTAAAGTTAAAAATAATTTTAAAAAATTCAATAAGTACCTGTTCTGTGACAGTAAGCTAGGATTAGTTCATTGTCAATGTGAAATCTATAAAGATTTCATATGATAAGTTCACATTCTTTACTAATTTCTATCATCATATTCCTAAGGCACAATATCTAATGTCTCGCACAATGAAAGAGATAAACAGAGCATAGATTATTTAAAATCATGTAATGATGCAGATGAAATTAAATTTGATACTATTATTTATTGTATCGGCATTCAAAGACAATGCTTGGTAAATCAAGTAATCACCTTAGGCTTCAACTTAAAAACTTGATCAAGATGTTAACTACATATTCATATCCAGTAATGACAAGAAACAGTGGTAAAAGTTCCTATGGAATGTGTTCTAGACATACTATAGGCTCCCAGATACAACAAACAATGAGGTGGAGGAAACTTCAATTTGTAAAGCTCTATATTACTGTGTTGCAAAAGATTTTACCTCATCTTTTTTATCTGTTGTAGCTTTGTCTCGTCTTGTTATTAATGTTGTTTGCATCATATTCTTAATCTGCTAAAGAGGCACATAGATGCTTAAAACTCTTGAGGATTCGATGGTACTATTCAACGGGCAACTGATACAGTTACAATCTTGCTCATTAGAACAGTAGCATAAAAACTCATGTCAAGTTTAATTATTCTTATTTGAAAACATTGTTATTGAAGCATCTATAGAAATAATACCTCTTTTTCTTCCTTTGATGTTATTTTGTGACTATAGGACTGAAGGCCATGGTATCCCTCCATTTCTTGAGTTTGTTGATTCAAAGGTACATAGAGCAGCTGCAGGAACCTTACGAGAATTAGCATTTAAGATTGTGGAATAATGTGCACTCCCTATTCTTATACAAATGCTTGATCCGAAGATAGCAAAGCAACATCATTTACAGCATAGCTAGCATCCTCTAACCTATTTTCTAGAAAATCATTAACATCTATAAGAATGTGTACACAAATACACTGTGAAATTTGTAACAACGACAAAATCCTACAGCAAAAACTATATCAAACTTAAAAGGGCAGAACAATCTAAGCTGAAGCTGTGAAAGATTCTGCTTATCCTTTGGTACTTTGCCATCATCCTTTAACATATTTTCCAGATAAGCATCAACATCTAGAACAATGCATTCACATATATAGAGTGAAATTGTGGCGAGGCAAGAACTTACTGCAAAAACTATTTCAAACCTAAAAGGGCAGAAAAAATTAAGCTCAAGTTTGTGGAAGATTCTGCTTATCCTTTGGTATTTTAAACAATTAAACTAATATTCCACCTCCTTCCTTTAATGCCTTTTCTTTAGCACTAAATGATCAGAACCAACAATTTAAAAAAAAAAAAATAAAGGTAACTAATGATCAGAACTAACAGTTCCATCCACAAGAACAAGGTGTCAGCAAATATAGCAATTTTATCCCTATTGATGAGGAAAGACTTCAATAAAATGGATGTAACAGTAGCAACCATGGCATACAAACAGTTAAAATAGCTAATCCTTACCTCAAAATTGATCATCCCGTTCATTTGACACTACTAATATCGAGATTCATTTTTACTTTATAATGACCTGATACCATCAAACATACTCTTAAGCACTATAGCACAACTCCATGTTTAGAGCAGCAATAACGTAAAATGATCATCAATCAACTAAGCTTCCCCTCCAAAATAGTTAGTGTCTGAATCTTTCACAACCATTTCTCCATATTCGGGTCCATTCCAATACTAGAATTTCTCGAAGCCCACAGCATACAAGTGACTTCCCCTCTAATTTCAGCAATACAAGAGCAACAACAACAACTACAACTCAGTGTCAAACAAGTCGGGGTTCGACTATATCAATACCCAATTTTCATTTAAGCTCATTTCATAAAGAATCCTTATAATTCAGCAATACAAGGGCAAATAAACAAAATAACAGAGTTGTTGAAAATCACCTTCGCTATAATTCAGTAATGTTGTCCACTTGAGTTTGATTGTACTGAACAAGCTCCGAAAACAAGAAAGCAAAAGAACTCAAACTGACCTGCAAAGGACCTCATTCACTAATCTGTAAAGTAAATTTCCCAAACCCAACCCAACCCACCCATACCCTCTAGCTAAAAAGATTTAAAAGTGGTAACACCGGTCGATGTTATTAGTATCTATAGTTAAAAAGAACCCCCCACCCCCTTCTTTTCTTGAACAGCTAAGAGCATTGAACACAAGAATGTGTACACAAATACACTGTGAAATTTGTTGCCGTGGCAAAATCTTACGGCAAAACTATTCAAACTTAAAAGGGCAATTTTTTTTAGCTTAAGCTGGGATCTATACACAAATACACTGTGATTCTTCCATCATCCTCTAACATATTGACAAAAATAATGAGAATAAGAAGGAATAGGTACTTACGCTTGACGAAATCTTCAGCAAAGCTCAGATCTTCCGTTCAACTCTTCAATCCAGCTCTTCAGTTCAGGGAGAAGAGAACCGGAGAAATCTTTAGTTCCGCTCTTTAGTTCTTCGACTTTAGCTCTTCCAGAGAGAAGCATTTTTGGAGAAAGAAAATAATGTTTTCTTCGACTTCAGATAGAAAAGTGTTATGAATTTTTAATGTTTTATTAATTATTTTTTTTGGCCAATAAAAATGGGAGGGAGAGTTAAAAATGTTGGAGGGAATATAATATTTTAGTGAAAATTTTAAGGCCACACTTGTAATGTGTTGTTTTTACAATAATAAAAATAGGACACTTTAAAAGTGTGGCCATATATGTAAATAGTTGTTGCCAATTATCTCATACTGTAACAACGCTTATAAAGTGTAGTCTATACCATTAAAGAGTACGCTTTACAAGTGTTGCCAATATTAGCGTAGCCAAAAGTTAAAAACTTGGGCTACGCTTTAAAAGTGTTCCCAAAAATATTTTAGGCAACACTTTACAAGCGTTGTCCAGATTTAGTGTGGCCGTAGGCCTAAAATGGTGTAGTGTCTTAGCTTTTTGTTTATTGTGGAATGGACAAGATGATCTCTTGCAAGATCCACATTAATCAAATGTTTTGTTTACTTTATTTTATTCATGTTCTCTAGTAGTTTAGATTTCTTTAGTTATTATTTGCAACTAGTTATGAGTAGCTAAACTAATAACTAGAGTTACAAAACATCGAGTAGGGATGGTGATAATAGATTCTTTACATCAAAGTCTTCTCATAAATGGGTGATCGTTGTGTATTATGGTTCTTGAATAAAGATTGTTTTCCAAATATGGTTGCAAATATTAAGAATTCACATGTATTCTGACTAGCTTGATAAAAGAGGTTAACATTAGGAAAAATAATCATTAACAAAAGTTAGAGCTACACACCAACTTCCATCTAATAGTTGAAGTTAGAGATAAAATAACTAACATGTGACATTTGATGAACAAATAAATTAATTCAAGACCCAAGTGTCGGCGTGGAGTGAGGGAGATGTTCTCTTAATTAGTCTGAGAGGATTTGGGAGATTATAGATTCGTAAATTTTGTAAAATGGACACCTGAATGAGTTGGTAGTAAATTATTTGTTTGAGTTTTGGTATCTATGAATTATAACCTTAGTTCATCTCTTATTCTTGATTTCAAACTCAGTAGTTAATAATTTCCCATTCAAAACCCAACTCCAATAGTAGTTACTACTTTGAATTTCAATAGCACATTATAAAGTATATCTCACCACGCTCTTTGTGAGATTGAACCCAAACCTTGTTGGGTTACTATTCTTTGACATTGGCCACTTTATCCCAATTGAGGGTGTAGTTTGGGCGACATTAAAATATTCGCGCCGTTTTCAAGTAGTGTATTTACAAGATTCATACTTTGTAGAAATTTATTTAGTAGCTCTTATTTTTTGAATTACAGTGATTGTTGTTTTTGTCCATGTTAATTTTCCATAGTTTTTATTCGATACTAGGAGTCAAGAATCTCCCTTTGTTCCTTTTGATCCATAAATTGAAAGAACAGTCATACATACGAGGTTCCATGTTGTAATGGGTGATCAGAATAACTAGAGAGCAATAGATGAAGATGTTGCACAAGTGGGCCATGTTAGGGCCATTCGACCTCCACCGTTGACTATAAGTTAAACTTTCAACATCACTAGCATGATATTGCACTTACTGGACATGAAAGGATTGTTAATTGGTCTACCTCTTGAAGACCCAAACAAACATCTTAAAGAATTTTATGAGGTGTGTCTAGCATAAAATATCCAAGGTATCTCTCAATAATGTATACACTTGAGGTTGTTCTCATTCTCTTTGGCTAGCGAAGAAAGTACACAGTTAGAAGAGTTACTAGAAGCATCTATTGCTACCTAGATAAAAGTTCACAGAAACATTCTTGAGAGGTTGTTTCCTCCACACAAACATATGTAGCTTAGAGATGAGATTAGAAACTTCAGACAAGTACAAGGTGAAGCACAACATGAAGCTTGACTCAAATTTAAAAAGAAGGTAGTTCAATTTCTGAATCATAAGCTAACAAATGAGGTGTTTCTAGAAAGATTTTATAGATCACTAGATGCGGTCAACAAGTTCATGGGCAACAATAATTTAGAGGGTTCATTGATGGACCACCCTTATGATGAGACCAATGCTATACTTGACCGGATGACTAAGACGAATAAGGATGGGCATACTAGAGAGGCATACCAAAGTGTTCTAGACTAAAACACAGTCAAAGTGATAACACAATTAAAGTCTGCTACACTAGGGTGCCTACCATATGATAAACCCCAAGATACACCTATCATGACTTGAGATTCCGAAATAAAAAATCACGCGATGAACTTGTGAAGCACGGAAAAGAAAGCATGAGTCTAAAATAGACCATACGATGCAACCTAAGGCTCCTCTATAGAATAAGCAGACTATTGTAACTTTGTCTCAGATTCTATAATGTGTTTTAAATTTCATATAATATATACAAATAGTTTGTCAAGAATCTAGTGTACTGTATTTCTAGAATTCAAGTTTAATAAACTTAAAATCTTATCTTCTCATTCACTAATCAGGGTATGAGCTAGAGATTTATCTAAGAGTTCAACAAAATTTAATAGCATTATTGACTCAAATCATCTATATGTGTTTTAAAATTCACAAAATATGCACAATCAATTTATCAAGAACCTAATAAAGTATGATTTGAAGAATTCAAAACTCATAGACTCAAAATCTTATCTTTGCCTCCCCTAATCACGGTAAAAGATAGATCTTTATCTATGAGTTCGATAAAACCATTCAACTTTGGCTCTGATCTTGTATATGTATTTAAAATACACTTTATATACATAAAGTATTTATCATGAAGCCAATAAAATATGTTTTCTAGAATTCAAAACAATAAATTTTAACCATCTTACCTCCAACAAAGCTAATGATGTTAGATTATTTCTCCATTTGAAAATTTTGTTCAACTGATTGTAGCTTAGATTGTGCATCGTCTATCACATCAGCATTCTCCCTATAGAATTTAAGAATTGGATGAGGTGAAACATCATAAACTGTAGGTTAACAATATTTCTCAAATTGTTCATTGTGTAGTTGAACTCTCATCCATTTTTCTTCAAAAAAAATATTATTTTCCCCCCTCTTTTGCTATGGTTGAAATGAAAAAAACTTATTATATATAATCAATGTATGTGGAAACAATAAATATTTTGAATCTAAATGATCTATAAAATATATTTTGTGTTAGTACTGTTATACATTTTCTACTATATTTGTTTTTAATGAATATTGAATACTATGGTATATCTTTCATATAACCAAATGCATAATATATATATAATACTAATCTTATGTTGGTAAAATAATAAAATAGAATACTAGAAGAAAGATTTTGACAGGTGAGCATGCTTTAATTAATTAATAAATGTCTATACAAGCAAATTTCTCCATTATTAATGAGACATTCGGATCAAGCCAGTAAAGAAAAGCATAAAATCCATCAATAAAAATACGATAGAAGTATGAATCGAGTAGTTGGTCTTTTATTGTAAAGCCACATGAACATACATAAATAGAATACACAAACTTGTTCATAATATTTGGATAAAACACATTTTAAATCACGATCATTAAATTGTCCTTCATTGACAAGAATCAATATGGCTAAGCCACATTAATAAATATATTTCGTCATATCATCAGCACTACTAATAGAAATTGTTACTTCAACTTTAATCATCTGTTTGCATTTAACAAAACATTTCCACCAATCCCACTAATTTCAGAATGAGACGTAATAACTTGATCATTCATTGATATAGTTTGTATGCCTTCACCTGAAAAGAAAAAACATCTTGTTAGTATTTTTTTAAAATAAAAAACTTCAAAATAGGATGAGAACAAGAATTAAATAAGGAAAAAATGTACTAAACTTATACATAATATAACTTATTCAAAGTCTTACCAACTTGAACACATCGTTCAGTGTCTTCTAAAGATTTGGTACCCATAAAAATAGAAGCAACTAAAATAAACAATTACAATTTAGTTGTAAGAAAAATTGAATAGGTTTACACTAAAATCGTTGATCATATATTAAGAACACAAAATAAATAATGATATTATGATTTCACAATATTTACTCAGAAATAATAAGAAACGCGATAGAGAACTTAAATATTAGGAAAATGAGATAGGAGAAGGATTTGATACACATGTAGTATAACCTATCAGCTTCGAACGATTTTTGCTCCTTAATATATGCTTTAGCTAGTTTGTTTGATCGAAATTTTTTTGCACCTAAATCCCTATAAAGATGCATGTCATAAAAATAAAATGGAATCGGATTAAAAATTAACTCATACATATTAGATAGATTATTTCGAATAGATTCAAGTGATATGACACTTAAAATAAAGAATCCACAGGGTACGGCTCAGAATGAAAATATAGTCATATATAAAAATTACAACAAAAACACAAAAAAATATTGTTTTAGTTACCTTAGAACTATAGCCTGCAAGTTTACCTGTTTTTTGATATTTCACAATCTTTTTCCATCCAACCGGCAACCAAGAATCACCATCAGCATTGCTAGATTGGTTCAGTTTTCTTTTTTTTTATCTCTCTTGGCAAATCTTTTGTACTGTTAGATTGCCTCTTTTTTATTTTTCTCGTCTCTCTTGGCTCATCTTTTGCATTGCTAGGTTTTTCGGATTCTTGATCAACATCTATGGGGCTTTCCTCCTTTGAGCAAATGATCTTGGGTGGAGCTAGTGCTTTGTGTATGAGTTCAACATAACCTAATAACTTTGAGTCAAATACGGCTATATATTTGAAAATTGACTTAATATGTATAAATAACTTATTAAGAATTCAATAAATTATGTTTTTTAGAATCCAAATTCCATTAACTTAAATCTTTTACCTTCGACTTCTCCAATCTGGGTTGGAGTTAGTACTTCATTTAAATATTCAAAGAGATCCTGTATCTTTGGCTTAGATCCTGTATATGTGTTTAAAAATTCATTAAATATACATAAATATTTTTTCAAGAAACCAATTTAGTGTGTTTTTTAGAATGTAGAATTCATATACTTAAAATCTTACCTTCTAGTCCATCAGAGTTAGAGATTTATATAAGAGTTCAGCAAAAGTTAGTAGCATTGACTCAGATCTTGTATAGGTGTTTTATAATTCACAAAATATGCATAAATAATATTTCAAGAAGCTAATAAAGTATGATTTTAAAAATCTACAGCTTCGTCTATGGGTTCGAAAAAACCATTCAACTTTGGCTCAAATCTTGTATGTGTTTAAAATACACTTTATATGTATAAATGGATTAATTATGCTAGGTTATCCAGTTTCTTGATCAATCTCTAAGGGGCTAGGGTATTTTCACCTTTGAGAAAATGATCTTGGGTGGTGCTAGGGCTTGGAGAAAAGAGAAAAGAAGAGAAAGGAGAAGAAAAGCTCAAGATTCACCAAGATCGTGCGATTTGGTTGTGGAATTCGCCAAGGAATTAATCCTACAAAGTATGTGAGGCTTTCATAACGTTGGGTTTGTTCACCCATGTGCCAAACATGTTTATTTCAACATGAATTCGTCCTAAAAGAGTTTGAAAGTTAATGTTAAAAATTCGTTTAATATGTATAAAAAAATATTCAAGAACCTATTCAATTGTCATTTCTAAAGGTCAGAACCCACAAACTAAAAATCTTACCATCGCCTCCTCTAATTAGGGTTGGAGCTAGTACTTCATCTACATGTTCGATAGAACCCTGTAGCTTTGTCTTAGATCCGATATATGCCTTTAAAAATTCATTTAATATTTATAAATAAATTTTCAAGAACCCAGTCAATTGTAATTTCTAAAGGTTAGAATCCACAAACTTTAATCTTACCTTCTATTCCATTAATCAAGGTTGGAGCTAGAGATTTATCTAAGAGTTCAGCAGAAGCTAGTAGCATTGACTCATGTAGGGGCGGAGCTAAACCTAGCTAAGAGTGGTCAGATGAACAACCTTCGTCGAAATTTTTTGGAGAGTATATATGTTAAAAATCAATATTTTTGGATAAATATTAATTGTTGAACACCCTTGACATAGTAAAGAAAGATAACCCAATGGTTAAGGTTGTTCAAATTTGCCTTGGAGGCTTGGGTTCAAGCCCAAAATTAGGCGTTTTATTTAATTTTTTAGTTCCATTTTTAAAGTTAAAAAAGAGAACATAAGTGACGTTAGTTCCATTTTTTAAGTTAAAAAAAGAACAAAAGTCATAGTTCCGTTTTCATAAACTAACCAGCAAGATTTATTTTTTATTTGTCCTAAAGTATAAACACCCTTGACAAAAATCTTTGCTCCGCCACTAGACTCAGGTCCTGTATATGTGTTTTAAAATTCACAAAATATTCATAAACAATTTATCAAGAGCCTAATAAAGTATGCTTTAAAAAATTCAGAACCCTTAAACATAAAACCCTACCTTCACCTTCCTTATTGAGGGTAAAAGCTAGAGACTTGTCTATGGGTTCGACAAAACCATTCAACTTTGGCTCAGATATTGTATATGTGATTAAAATATACTTCATATGCATAAAAAACAATAAATTTTAAATAATCTTACCTTTAATATTGCTAATGATGTCAGAATCTTTGTCCATTTGAGAAGTTCACCCAACTGATTGTAGCTTAGATTGTGCATCATCTATTAAATCAACATTCTGAATCCCCGACTCTCTATAGAAATCAAGAATTGGATGAGGTGAAACATTAGAAACTGCAAGTGAAAAACATTTCTCAAAATGTTCATTGTAGTTGAAACATACATCCATTTTTAAAAATATATATATATTATTTTTTCCCTTTTGTCCTTTGATTGAAATGAAAAAAACTCATTATATATAATAATTGTATGTGAAAGCAATATATATTTTGAATCTAGATTATCTGTACAGTATATTTATTGTCAATAATGTTATAAAGTTTCTACTATAATTGTTTTTTAATGAATAATATGCTATATATTTTAGACACTTACCTAATAGATCACAAAAATTCAAAATTCATAGTGGATTTGGATTGATGAAGTTATTAATTTACTGTTAGTAGAGCAAGACATTCCTATCTGTAATTTGAACATATAGTAGACACCAATTTGGTAAGTTATTTTTTAGTCAAATATCACTTTAAATAAATACGTTAAGAGGTGTTTGTACAAGTAGAAACAATATTGGACTCATATTTATGATTTTATAAATCTAATAAAAGCATTCCCTATTTTATATATCCCTCGTAGAGAAGAATATCGTTTTACCCACCAAGTGAATATACTAAACAATGAAAGTCTTTTGCTAGGACAAAATATGTGTTTCCATTACCCCCTATTCAATAAAATACACTAGCCCTGGGAAGTAAAATATTTACAGCTAACTGTAAAAACTTATATGTTTTAACAACAAAACATAAAATAACAGCAAAAAACAAAATAAATAAAATAAAAATAGAAGACCCCTTTGAAAGAATAGTTACGGTCATAGATAAGAATGATTATAGTTATAATGAGATTGACATAGAAGAAGATTTAGAAATAATAAAAGAAAGATTAAGCACATCAAAAAGAATAAACTGTGAAATACCACAAATATCATCAAAATGGAGTACCTCAAGAAGAATAGATAAAACTCCACAAAAATCAATGGAAGAAGAAAGAAAACCACATCATTACTACATAACGGGAATAATGGAACAATGAAAATATTTAATATTAATAAATACAGGATTAGAAGAAAACTATATTACAAGAGAATTAGTGACGGAAGATGAAATAATAACTACGGAACAATCCATCGGCAGGTAATCCAACCCATATCTTGAAATGCCAAGTTACGAGAATATTGGGCAAAACCCTCAAAATAACATAAAGAAACAATAGAACGGAGAAAATAACAGCAGAAATGAGAAATGAAATGATGTGTGTATATATATATCATCATCAGCATTGCTAGATTGCTGTTTTTTTTCATTTCTTTCGTCTCATTTTTTCTCATTGTTAGATTGCCTCTTTTTTTCACATCTTTCACCCCAATCTTTGCATTGCTAGGTGGTCTATATATTTGAACAATATCTAAGGGGTTTTTCTTCTTTGAGCAAATGATCCGGGGTGGAGCTAGTGCTTTGTGTATGAGTTCGACATAACCCAACAACTTTGAGTCAAATTCTGTATATGTATAAATTAAATAACTTATTATGAATCCAATAAACTATGTTGTTTAGAATTCAAAATACATAATTAAAAGTCTTACCTTTGCCTCCTCGAATCTTGCTTGGAGTTAGTACTTCATTTACATGTTTGAAAGAACCTTGTAGCTTTCCTCAGATCCTGCATATGTATTTTTTTTATTATATATAAATAAATTTTCAAGAACTCAGTTTTTTATGTTTTCTATAATTTTGAATCTATAAACTCAATATCTTGCCTTCTAGTCCACTAATCGAAGTCAAAACTAGGAATTTATCTAAGAGTTCTGCAGAAGGTAATAACATTGAATCAGATCATGTATATCTGTTTAAAAATTCACTTAATATGTATAATAACTTTTACGAACCCAATACACTGTGTTTTTAAGAATTCAAAATCCATAAATTTAACAATCTTACCTTTGCCTTCTAGGTTCAGGGTTGGAGCTAGTACTTTGTCTACAAGTTCGACAAAACCCTTTGGCATTGGCTCAGATCCTGTATATGTGTTTTAAAATTTATTTAATATATATAGATAATTTGTCAAGAACTTAGTGTTTTATGTTTCTAGAATTCAGAATCCATAAACTAAAAATCTTCCCTTCTAGTGCACTAATTGAGGTTGGAGCTAGAGATTTATCTTAGAGTTCAGCAGAAATTAGTAACATTGACTCAGATCCTGTATAAGTATTTAACAATTCCATTATTATGTATAAATAACTTATTAAGAATCCAAAAATTGTGTCTTTTAGAATCCAAAATTCATAAACTTAAAAATCTTACCTTTTTCTACTAGAATTAGGGTTGGAACTAGTACTTTGTCTACAAATTCGAAAGAACTCAGTAGCTTTGATTCAAATCCATCTTATATATTTTAAATTTATTTAATATATAAAAATAATTTGTCAACAACTTAGTGTTTTATGTTTTCTAGAATTCAAAATCAATAAACTTAAAATCTTACCTTCTAGTCCACCAATCGAGGTCTAAGCTAGAGATTTATCTAAGAGTTGACCAGAATCTAGTATCATTGACTCAAATCCTATATATACATAAATATATATATAACAATTCACTTATTCTATATAAATAACTTATTAAGAATCTGATAAACTGTGTTATTTTAGAATTCAAAATTCATAAAATTAAAAATCTTACCTTTGCCTCCTAGAATTAGGTTTCGAGCTAGTACTTTGTCTACAAGTTCGAAAGAACTTTGTAGCTTTGGTTGAAATCCTGCATATATGTTTTAAATTTATTTAATATATATAAATAATTTTTCAAGAATTTGTGTTTTATGTTTTCGAGAATTTAAAATCCATGAACTTAAAATCTTGTTGTTAACATTATTAATGATGCCAGATTCTTTCTCCATTTGAGGACTTTATGCAGGTAATTGTAATTTAGATTGTGCATCGTCTATCAAATCAATATTTTCAATCCCTAATTTTCTCTTTCCAAGACTCTCTATAGAATTCAAGAATCTGATGAGTGGAAACATGAGAAATTGTAGGTGAAACACATTTCTCAAAATGTTTAATGTAGTTGAAACTGTCACACCCGAGCCTACATCCTGGTCGTGGTCGGCACTCAAGAACCATTGTTGGCCCCTAGAGAACCCTTGTCCTGGCTCAACTCTTAGCAGAAGACTTATTCAATGTTAAAAGAACTCAAAAGTAAATTTACTCCACTATCTAAAAAGGTGAAATAACATTTTAGAAATAAAACATTCAAACCGGCCTCAAGGGAAACTCAAGTCTAGAACATAACAACTGAAATAAACAACACTAGTGAACTTAAATTGTCTAACTATCTCCGAAGTCTCTAATACTATGAGGGATGTCAGGATAAGGCCCTCGATCATCCTAACAAAACTAACATAATTGAAAATAAATAAGGGATCCTACGAAAGAAAGGAGGCTCACCAAACAACTCTGGAACTCAACTAGATCAACGAAGCGTTGGTTGATGATCTTGGTTACCTGTATCTATACCATTAAAGATGCTGGAAAAATGGCGTCAGTACATGGAATGTACGAGCATGCAAGGGAAAATTTAAAACATGACATAAGCTTGAACTGGAACTGAAGAAACAACTTACCTCGTCTCAAGTCAACTCAAACTCAACTCATTTCAATACAAAAGTAATAACAATAATGCAATATAAAGAAAAGCTTTAAAATAGTAGATAACAATTCAATATATTGGAAAATACAATACAACTCAGTTTGTATGTAAAAATACAAAATAAACTCTTTTTGGGAGATTCTCTAACCAACAACCATCACTATGAGCTATGTGATGATAAAACGTCTAGCCCACGCTGACAGAACTACCCTATACGTTGCCGGGGTATAGAAATCCTCAACTAAATGAATCCACTATTCTATGCTAAAAAACAATAAGGAATCATCTAAAAAGTATGACCCTTTCTACCCACGTTGGCTACATGGTTTATGGGGGCTATGAGTTATTAGAAATCTCCCCTATATCGTTGCTCAATACTACTCCCAAAATATAACTTAGCTCATATGTTTTAATAAAACAATTACTCTTCCTCAACTTTTAGATTATTACTCAAAATATTTCTCGTAAAAGAGATAGAACTCAAAACTACTCATGAACTCTTTTGGAAATTAGTGTTTCCTCTCATCTTAAATGTAAAACCATATACTCTTGGGAATACTTAGTTCCCATATATCATTTTTTTAAAAATGAACTCAACTCAACTCTTCCTCAAACTTAAATGCTCAAGTCTTAAAACAAGTCTAAAAATGTTTGCAAAAGACTTCTTAAAAGACTCGAAAGAACACTCAAGACTTGACTTTTAGCTGTACCTTGAATTTGAATTATGAATTCAAGGTTATGGTTTATGTTATGATTGATTTATGAATGTTTAGAATTAGTTTAGAGTAGTTAGAATCAATAGGGAGTAAAGGTACCTTTTGAAAGAACTCAGATGGTGCAAAGGACTGAAAACAGGTCGGGGAAGGCCACCCTGGCACACTGAGTGGCGTGGGGCGCCGACCTTTGATGTACATAGGAAAGTTTCTGGCGGACTAGTTTAGGCGGCGCACCAGTCACTGCCTCGAATTTCCTCCACAAATTTTTCCTCTTGTTTTCTGATCCTAATTCGCCTAGAATCGAATGGTTTCTTCCCTAATAACTTAGATTAGAATACCCAATAAAAGTACATGATAATCTACTCAAAACAACTTCAATTCACTAACGCTCATCTCAAGAACTCATCAAAACCCCAACAATCAAGATTACGAATGTAATTTCAAGAAAACTTATCAAGAACTCTAATCCTTCAACATTGAGAATGAAATTTCGTTAAAATAGCATGATTGGTGTGTGGGTGTATGAACTCAACCCTATGAGAACTCACATACCTCTTAGGGATCAAACCCTTGGAGAAACAACCTTTAATCCGCAAGAAATTTTGATGAACGCCTTGAATCTTCCCTCCTTTCTCCTCTTTTATCCTCTTGAACTTTCTTCTAAAACCCTAAGCCTAAATTACGATTGTAAAACTGACCCAAATAAGACTTGACCCCAAAATATTACTAATTTTTTTTTTTATCTGATTGTGTAAGGAAAAAAACAAAATACCCCTTATATTTTGGGTAACTTTCCTTAACTGGACAGGCTAACTTCAAACGGGCATATCACCCTCAACCGAACTTTAAATTTAGCAAACTTGGTGGCATTGGAAAAAAGATTCCAAGACCTTTCATTTGATACCTTATGGGCCACGTAACTCATCCTATTCTGAAAGTTATCGTCATTTGAAGTTGATCCAAAACTCACAACTTAAGCTTAACTTTAACAAAACTCAAATTGGCTCTTTCCAAACTAGTTCTTTCCACTTTTAGCTCTTTCTAAGTTGGGATGTTACAATATCTCCCTCTTGGGAACATTCTTCCTCGAATGAGATCACTCTAAAGTAGAATTAAGGGTGGTAACATCTAACATTCAACTCAAACACCCAATATGAAATGTAACACAATATTCTAACTTTAAAAAAGTACAAACAAAAAAATTAGTACCTTGATTTGGATCAAAGAGACGTGGGTATCTCTTATTCATATCCTCCTCATCCTCCCAAGTAGCTTCTTTAACAAACTGATTCCTCTATAAGACCTTTAGTGACCCAACCTCCTTGAATCTGAATTTGCGAACCCGACGATTTAGAATCTGAACGGGTACCTCCTCATAAGATAGATTGCCCTTGATACCAATATTTTTAGTCGGTATAATAAGTTAAGTAACGCCCATACACTTATTCAGTATTGAAATGTGGAAAATCAGATGGATTGCTGCCAACTCAGACGGTAGTTCCAACTCATAGTCTACATTGCCAATCCTCTTGGATATTCTGTAAGAACCAATATATCGGGGATTATGTTTCCCCTTCTTATCAAATCTCATAACACCCTTCATCGGTGAAACCTTCAAGTAAATCCAATCATTCTTCTAAAACTCTAAGTCTCTTCCTTTAACATCTGTGTAGGATTTCTGACGACTCTCTGCTGTTTTCAATCTTTCTTGAATAGTATTCACCTTCTCTATAGCTTGATGAACTAAGTCTGGTCCTATCAACCCAGCTTCACCAACCTCAAATCATCCAATAGGAGATCTGCATCTTCTCCCATAGAGCGATTCATAAGGTTCCCTTTGGATACTAGAGTGGTAACTATTGTTGTAAGGAAACTCAGTGAGAAGTAAGTCCTCATCCCAATTATCCTTGAAATCGATCACACAAGCCCTTAACATATCCTCTAAATTCTGAATTGTGCTCTTTGCTTGACCATCAGTTTGAGGACGAAAAGTAGTACTCAAATTATCTTCGAACCAAAACATTTCTGGAAAAACTTCAAAAATTGCGCGCCTTTATCTGAAATGATGGACACTAGAACTCCGTGAAGTCTAACCACCTCTTGAATATATAACTTGGCATAATCCTATGTCGAATAGGTAGCCTTTACCAGCAAAAAGTGGGTTGATTTAGTCATTCGATCTACAATCACCAAAATAGAATCATGTTGCATGCGAGACCGCAACAACCTAGTAATAAAATTCATACTGATCATCTCCCACTTCCATTCCTGAATCTCTATATTCTGGGCCATACCATCGGCCCTTTGGTGCTCTACCTTAACTTGCTGACAATTTGGGCACTTGGCAATGAACTCTGTAACACTCGTCTTTATTCTACTCCACGAATAGAATTCTCTCAAGTCACGATACATCTTTGTGGAACCCGAATGGATAGAATATCTAGAGCAATGAGCTTACCATAATCCTCTCTTAAAGTTCATTTACCTTTGTTACACACAACCTACCTTGATAGCTCAACACACCATCTCCCTCTTGTTAAAAAACAATCACTTTCTACTTATTAACATTTTCATTCAATTCAAGCAAAATAGGGTCTTGGTCTTGTTTCTCTTTCACTTCTCACACTATTAATGATTCATCACCACTACTCCACCTTCATTGGAATCCAACAAACGAACCCCGAAGCGTGTAAGTTTGTGCATATCCTTGGCTAATTCCTTATTTTCTTCCTCAACATGGGAAGTACTACCTATATACAACCTACTCAAGGTATCATTAACAGCATTAGCCTTACCTGGGTGATAGAGAATACTTCATGTCATAATCCTTGAGTAACTCCAACCACCTTCTTTGTGTGAGATTAAGCTCTTTCTTACTGAATATATACATAAGACTCTTGTTGTCGGTCAGAACATCTACATGAACACCATAAAGATAGTGATGCCATATTTTCAAAGAGAACCTACATCATCCAACTCTAGATCATGGGTTGGATAATTCCTATCGTGAATCTTAAGTAGTCTGGAGGCATAAGCTATAACATTGTCATTTTGCATCAATATAAACACCATTCCAACTCTAGATGCATCACAATACACAACAAAACTTTGCGTACCTTCTAGTAAGACCAACATTGGGGTAGTAGTTAATCGGGTTTTCAATTCCTGGAAGTTTTTCTCATAATCTTCAGACCATTGAATCTTTGTTGTCTTCTCAGTCAACTTAGTCAATTGGATGAAATAGATGAGAACCCCTCAACAAACCTCCTATAATAACCAGCCAATCTCAAGAAACTCCTAATATCAGTTGAAAATGTGAGTCTAAGCTAGTTCTGCACTGCCTCAATCTTCTGAGTACTTACTCAAATCCAATCACCAGAAACAATGTGGCCTAAGAGTGCCTCCGACTCAAGCCAAAATTCACACTTAGAGAATTTAGCTTACCACTCTCTATCCTTGAGAGATTGAAGAACTACTTTTAGATGACTAGCATGATCTTCCTTATTCCTTGAATAAATCAGAATTTCATCAATAAACATGATAACAAACATATTCAGATATGTCTTAAACACTCTGTTCATAAGGTCCATGAACGTTGCAGGAGCATTAGTCAAAACAAATGATAGGACCAAAAACTCGTAATGACCATAGCGGGTCCTGGATGTTGTCTTAGGGATATCACTCTCTCTTACTCTCAACCGATGATAGCCTGATCTTAGTCTATCTTAAAAAAACAAGTGGCACCCTGAAGTTGATTGAACAAATCATCAATTCTTAGAAAAGGATACTTATTATTTATAGTAAGATAGTTCAACTAACGATAATCTATAAACATTCTAAGAGAACCATATTTCTTCCTCAAAAATAAGATCGAAGGGCCCCAAGGTGAGACACTTGGGCGAATGAAACTTTTATCAAGAAGGTCTTTCAACTGCTCTTTTAACTGTTTTAACCCAGTTGGAGCCATTCTATATGGTGGAATAGAGATAGGATGAGAATCGAGAAAAATATCTATACCGAAGTCTATTTCTCTCAGGAGGGACTCCAGGAAGATCATCTAGAAAGACCTCTAGAAACTCACTCACAACTGGAACTGACTAAATAGGTGGTGTCTCAACACTAGGTAATTAAATCGGACTAAGTGATAGATGCATCCCATGGAAACTAACTTTCTGGCCTTAAGGTACGAAATAAAATAACCCTTAGGCACTAATGAATTACTCCTACACTCTATTACTGACTCATTAGGAAACTGGAACTTAACTACTCTAGTTCTACAATGAACTAAGGCATAACGGACACAAAGCCAGTCCATACATAGAATAACATCAAAATCTATCTTGTCTAACTTGACTAAGTCAGCCATGGTGTCCTTGTGATTAACATAAATGACACAATCACGATAAACTGTCTCAGCTAGAATGGACGCACCACTAGGTGTAGAAACACTGAAGGGCTCAAGAAGTTGTTCGGGAATAATATCAAACTTTATAGCTATATATGGAGCCACAAAAGATAGACTCGCATATGGATCTAGCAAAACATATTCATTAAAAGTAAAGATTTTAATCATACCAGTGACAACATCTGGTGAAGTCTCTTGCTCTTGGTGACTGGTGATCGCATACACACAGTTTATTCGTCTGCCCGTCCCTGAAGTAGCTTATCTAGGTGCAGCTCTGTCTAGCGGAGCCACTGCAGAAAATTGGGCTTTGTTACCCCCATTGTCATTTCCTTGCCTGTTCTTGGGGCACTCTTTCATGAAGTGACCATTCTGACCACACTTGAAACATCCAAATTAGCCATCACGACACACTCCTTAGTGGTTCCTACCACACTTAGCATTGCAGGAGTCCCATTACCTCCATGTGCCACACTACCTTGAGATTGTGCTGGTCTAGCTCTGAAATTCTGTGAATTTTGATTCTTGAACTCACCTCTTTTCCTTGGTGCAGGTGCACTAGCAGATGATGGAGCAAGTCCATTTGGCTTGTGTTGAAAGGATGACCCGTTTGCATTACTCTTTTGATGCCCAGACGCATTTCCTGTTGCCTTTGCCTTCTTGTTACGGAACTCTTTTGTATCTCTTACCTTATCTTCCTCAACCTGTTGTACATGGATCATCAGCCTTGTCCAGGTCCCCTATCAATATCGCAACGTTACCCTTTTTGCTTGATAGATAAGACAATCTAGACACAAACAGACTCATCCTACTCCTTATATTAGCAACCATCTCCGGATCATAATGGAAAATTTGGGTGAAGTTGAGGCGTACTCATGCACACTCATGGATACCTTATTAAGAGTGAGGAATTCTTTTACCTTTGCCTCTCTTAGTTCACGGGGAAAGAATGCCCCACAAAGGCCTCTTTGAACACAACCCATTTCACAATTGGTTCACCCTCAGCTATACTCTTCTTTCATTAATCGTACCATACTCTAGCAACACCAGTTAGTTGGTATGCAACTAGCTCCACTCACTTAGCATCAACAACATGCATAACCTCAAAAGACTTCTACAACTCTCCCACAAAGTTTTCCAAATCATCAGTGACACTTGAATTAGTAAAGTTTGGAGGATTCATCTTTAAGAACTCACGGACTCTGGATGTATCAGCCACATCCTGTCGATCCTTTCTCTGCTGACCAGCTTGGTTGGCGGCCACTTTACTTAACATCCGGAAAGCATCCCGAAACTCAACATTAGTGACCTCTCCTTGGGGTTGTACTTCTGGTGCATTGGGGACCCCTTGATCTAGAGGATCAACATCCCTCATAGCAAGATGACCTTGAACAACTCTTTATGGAGGCATGAAATGAAAGATACACATAAACACAAATTAGATAGAAACTTTATAGAGATGAAATATATCGCACGAAAAGAGTATGAAAGAAGTAAGATAGTTCCTAAATGTCACAGCCTCCTAATTATAGATGTGGCACACTTTACACCGATAACTAGGACTTTACAGACACGGCTTCATAGACATCCTAGGACTCTTGAACTTTGTACTCTGATACCAATTTTGTCGTGCCTCGATCCTATACCCCGGGAGTGATCGACACTCCACAACCATTGTTGTCCCCATACGAACCCTTGGCCTGGATCAACTCTTAGTGAAAGACTTACTCAACATTAAAAGAACTCAAGAGTATCTTTACTCAAACATCTAAAAATGGAAACTCGAAACATTTTAGAAATAAAACATTCAAACTGGCCTCAAGGGAAACTCAACTCTAGAACATAACAACTAAAATGAACAAGAGTTATGAAGTAATACTGTCTAACAATATATGAAGCCTCTAATACTAGAAGGGATATCGGGACAAGACCCCCGATCATCCTAACAAAAAATACATAACTGAACATAAATAAGGGATCATTCGAAAGCAAGGAGGCTCACCAAATAACTCTGGAAGTCAACTGGATCAATGAAGCATTAGTTGATAATCCTAGTTACCTGCATCTACATCATAAAAGATGCAGGCCAAAATGCATCAGTACATTGAATGTAAGAGCGTGCGAGGGGAAATCTAAAACATGACTTAAGCTTGAACTAGAACTGAAGAAACAACTTACCTCTTCTCAATTCAACTCAAACTCAACTTATTTTAATACAAAAGCAATATTAATAATGTAATATAAAGAAAATCTTTTAAAACAATAGATAACAACTCAATGTACTGGAAAATACAATATAACTCAGTTTGTATGTAAAAATACAAAATAAACTTTGTTTGGGAGATTCTCTAACCGACAACCATCATTATGAGCTACGTGATTAAACAACGTCTCTCCCATATTGCAAAAAATTTCTTATACCTTGTCGGGGTATAGAACTCCTCAACTAAGTGGATAGACTAGTATATGCTAAAAAGCAATAAGGAATTCTTTAAAAAGTATGACCCTTTCTACCCATTGGCTACATGGTTTATGGGGGTTGTGAGTTTTTAGAAATCTCACCTATATCGGTGCTCAATACTACTCAACTTTGAGATTATTACTCAAAATATTTCTCTTAAAAGAGATAGTACTCAAAACTTCTCATGAACTCTTAAATGTAAAAACATTTATTCTTCGAAATACTTAGTTCCTAGATATCATTTTAAAGAAAATGAACTCAACTCTACTCTTCCTCAAACTCAAATGCTCAAATCTTAAAACAAGTATAAAAAAGTTTGCAAAAGACTTCTCAAAAGACTCAAAAGAACTCTCAAGACTTGACTCTTAGCTCTACCTTGAATTTGAATTATGAATTCAAGGTTCTGATTCATGTTATGAATGATTTCTAGATGTTTACAAGTAGTATAAAATAATTAGAATTAATAGGGAGTAAAGGTACCCTTTGAAAGAACTTAGACAGAGCAAAAGACTGAAAATAGGTCGGGGCAGGAAACCCTGGTGCACTGGGTCGTCCAGCCCGCCAGCCCCTGAACTACCGAGGAAAGTTTTTGGCTCACTGGTTGGGTCGGCGCACCAGCCACTGCCCAGAATTTCCCTGTTGAATTTTTCCTCTCGTTTTTCTAACCCTAATTCGCCTACAATCGAATGGTTTCTTATCCAATCACTAAGATTCAAATACCCAACAAAAGTACATGATAATCTACTCAAAATTACTTTTAAATCACTAACGTTCATCTCAATAACTCATCAAAACCCAAACAATCAAGATAACGAAAGAAATTTCAAGAAAACTCATCAAGAACTCTAATCCTTCAACTTTGAGAATGAAATTTCATTAAAATAGCATGATTGGTATGTGGGTGAATGAACCCAACACTATGATAAATAGCACACCTCTTAGAGATCAAACCCTTAGCAAATCAGCCTTCGATCCGCAATAAATTTGAATGAACGCCTAGAATCTTCCCTCCTTTCTCCTCTTTTCTCTTCTTGAACTTTCTTCTAAAACCCTGAGTGTAAATTATGAATGTAAGACTGAACCAAATCATATTTTAGCCCGAAATATAACTAAAAATTGTTGTAATTTGATTGGGTAAGGAAAAGACTAAAATATCCCTCATATTTTCGGGTAACTATCCCTAATTGGACATGCTAACTTCAAACGACCATGTCTCCCTCATCCAAACTTGAAATTTAATAAACTCGGTGGCATTAGAAAGAGGATTTCAAGACCTTTCATTTGATAGCTTATGGGTCACCTAACTTATCTTGTACTAAAAGTTATGATTGTTTGATGTTGATCAAAAACTCTCAATTTAGGCTTAATTTGAACAAAACTCAAATTGGCTCTATCCCAACTAGTTCTTTCTATTTTTTTTCTTTTTCTAAGGTGGGATGTTACAGAAACTCTCTACAATTTTTAATTTTATTAAAAAAATAATCTCTTTTCCCTCTTTTCCTATGAATGAAATGAAAAAAACTTATTATATATATTAGATAGATTGTATTTGAAAGCAATATATGTTGTGAATCTAGATTATCTGTACAATATATTTATTGTTAGTAATGTTATAAATTTTCTACTTTTGTTTAATGAATACTATGTTATATCATTCAGAGACTTACCTAATGGAGTACAAAATTTAAAAATTCTTATTGGATTTGAATTCAGAAAGTTATTAATTTACCTTTAGAAGTGTAAGACATTCCTATCTATAGTTTGAACATATAGTAGACACCAATTTGGTTAGTTATATTTTGGTGAAATATCACTTTAAGTAAATACATTAGGAGGTGTTTATACAACTCGAAACAACATTGGACACACAATTAGGAATTTATTACCCTAATAAAATTATTTCCTATTTTATATATCCCTCCCAAACAAGAAAGATATTTTTACCCTCCTTGTGAATATGCTAAAACAATGGAAGTATTTTGGTAGAGAAAAATATTTGTCTCCCTTTCCCCTATTTAAAAAACAATAAATACATAATTTTTGGTTTCCCCAACTCCCAACCATGCTTTTTTTTAGAAAAAAAGTAATTATCTTAATAAATAATAAATATGCGTCATAAAAGGAATTAGGATGGAGACATATCATATGACCAGTAATATAAGGATATTCAATAATTACACTCTTGTTCAACCCATAATATTGTCTTACATAATTTAGTGTGTAGATGTTTTTGCAAATCTTTCTTGTTGTTTAACTACAAATTTTTTCTGCACGGAGTTTTTTCTAACATAAGTTTTGTTCTCTTAATCTTATGATTATAATACTATTGTTTCGCGATCAATATGATAATTGTATAATCTATAAGGGAACTCGAGGGACTAAAGTTAATTGTATAATGTACCTCGAGTGAGAAAAATTAAAAATAAAAAACAAAGATTAAGGGAGTAGGATATGTTCTTCGAAACGAATTTGCGTGTAAGATAAAAGATACCTAATTTTCCATACTTGAATCTCATACATGGGCTATAACTGCTTTTGGGTTAGTTATGATTGAGTCCTACATTGATACCACATGTTGTAGTTGTGAGTTCCCTGTATTTCTCTGCCTCTCATTAATTGTTTCATTAGTTTATCATCAGTAGACATCTATCTTATGTAGTGGTTTTGTATCAGTTATATTATTTTTCATAGAAATCTTGTAAAGTAAAACATGTGTATATATTTCTACTGTAACCACGAATGAATCGAGGGAAATATAATCGCAATTCCTCTAAGTTCTTTCTATTCTCTTATTTTACATGTCATCAAAGCCTCTCCTTTTCTTTTCCCTCCGCCTCTAAACAATGACAAATCCAAGTGTTCCTGCAACTTCTTCTACTCCTACCACTCCCATCTCAACTGTTTTCTCCTCACCCCATCCCTTTTCTATGAAACTTTAAACCAAAAACTATCTAGCATGAAAAATCCAATTCATTCCCATATTAAACTATCAAAATCTTCATTGTTTAATAGATGGTACTTGTCCAGCTCCATCGAAAACCAAGCCATTTTCCCCTAATCCACAATTACACAAACCTAATCTTGACTATTATTCCTAGTTCAAAAAGGAACAAATACTTCTTTCATCGCTCTTCTCCTCTTTAACAGAAGAAATATTTCCTTATGTCATTGGATTGTCTTCCTAGCTTGAAGTCTGGTGAGCAATTGAAAATTCGTTTGGATCTATTTTAGAAAATCGACAACTTCAGTTTCATATAGGATTTTAAGAACTCAAGAAAAATTATCTCTTTGTCTCCCAATAACTTCAAAAAGAAAAAGCTCTCTCCGATGAACTTCGTAGGCTGCTTATTGCTTATGAAATTCTACTCAAGACCTCACTCGAACCAACAACCAACATAATTCACAAAAGTAGTGATCCACTTCTTCCCACACCACCAACTTCTTCCTTCCGTCCCCGTGGAAATTCCAATTACTCCGACCAATTTTGACCCAACAATTAGAAACCACGTTGTCCTTGCAAAATCCGTGGTTATCAAAATTGCACAACCATCAACTGTCATCGGTGTTACCACTCCTAATTGGACTCTCCCTCAATACCATCTTCATGTAATGATCCTAATATCTCCTTCTTATCTCAAATTCCTTTTTCTTCTCATATTATTGATCATTCTTTATCTTCTCCCTTCTCTCTTCAAGGAAAATTATCACCTAATTCTATCCCATCCTCAACCCCAAAAACAAATAGAGCGATTATAATGACCTGAACCATCATTTTTTAGGAAACAAAAAATGTTAGGAAAAACTAGATAACCCAACCCTCCAGAAGGGGCCATATGCCACTAGGGCGGCGATGCTCTAGCAGGATAAGTCATCGCCAGAGCGGGATGGGTGGGGCAAAATGTAAATAATGTGAAGTCTGATTTTCTCCTTTTACTTGAAACACCAAGATGAGGCGAAGATCACCCTAGAAACCTTAAAAAAGCTACTCTAAGCTTGGGAAAGAAGAAGAAGGAGATTTCTAGTGTAAGGAGGTCGATAGAACACAAATTTTTGGTCAAATCCACCGTCTCGACATTCGAAAACTAAAATTCGAGCTACAATCCCTCCGCGAATGCTTGGCGCCCAGGTAGGCTAGGTTTATTAATTGAGTAATTATGAATCTGTTATTCATCGCGTGGTATAGTTGATTTGATGGTAGAATTCATGTGCAAGCTTTCGTGCGCTGAAAATAGAATCTGTGTACATGTATCCAAGTTGTTACATCAGATGTATGATGTATGAGGAAATCTTAGTCGATGAACAAGGGGTAGATAATGGGTTGAGTTCCTAATTGTGATATTTTGCATGCGTACATTCAGGGAATGATACAATTATGGAAACGAACGTAATGAATTGATTATGAATAATGCATGCCACAAACTTGTGGTTGGCTACATGAATTGAGTGTTGTACAACTATGGATGTGATTGTGATTGTACTAACTGGGATCCGATGTCACAACCAACATACCTATTTGGAATTGGTGCCATGTTCTGACACACTAACTTGGATCAGATGTCACGTACCGACATACATATTGGAACGGGTATGACGATCAGGCACACTAACTTGGAACAAGTATCATGATCCGGCACACTGATAGTTTGGGTATGGGTTCCATGAGAGGACCAATTACTTGTTGTATATGTGTAGTATTGGGAATGTGGAATTGCACATTGTCCCTGGATTTATAACTATTTTGTGCATTATATTAAAAATATATGTGTGGGTTGCGGTGTTGTAAATTAGTTGGGGTATATTTGTTCTGTAATGGATTGGGAATGGTTAGGTTCTAATCGGGATGTGATATGATAAGATGAGGCCAAGGTTCCTGGTGTCATCATGTGTTACTTAGAGAGGTGGTGACAAGTATTATCGTTACGGTTTTGGGGTGGTGCCAGACCATTAATTAATTAATGATAGTGGATATGTTAAGTAGTAAGGAGTAGGTCGTGGGTGGTTTTTCGGTTGGTAGTGGTTACGTCCGAAAACATCACTAGTGATTAGAGAGGTCAGACTATGATCAAGACTAGATGGTTAAGGGGTTAAAAATCAACGGTGCTAGTATATTGTTAAATATCCAGAATTGGTAAAGGCAAGTAAATATAAAGGTGGAGGAATGAATAGTATTGTCGGATGTTTCACTGGTTGATTTCTTATATTATGCGGTGGGTATCGGGTTGACCGATGATGCCTACCAGTACGTGTGGTTTTGTACATATACTACTCTTTCTATGCCTTTTTGGCATAGTCTGGATGCAGGTTCAGTGATGTTTCGTAGGTGAAGATGAAGGCAATCTCCAATAGCTTCTACTTTTCTTCCATATGGTGGGAGTTGTGTCAATTACATATTGTTATGTCTTGTATTCTTAGTAGCTCGTCTACCTATTTAGACTAGATCACTGGGAGTGTTAATTACTTTAAAAGTCTGAACTCAAATTGTTTTAAAACTCTATTTTATGAAATATTTTTGTAAATTGTTTTTTCTTAGTTTTCTTAAATCTTCCGCATGTTTTACACTGTTTGGGAACTGAAGGTTCTACTACTTAGGTGTTAGAGAAGGTGCCCGCACAGCCTGGTGGGTTGGGTCGTGACAACGATAAATCTTCTTGATGATCACAACCAATATTAGCCCGAACCACCTCCACAATCTAGTAACTCCTGAACTTATGAAATGATCATGTGTCCTACCACCATGTCCAAATGACATGCCTTCACATCTATAACCCATCCAAATTACCTATACACCGTGTCAACAACAATAGCGCAAGCAAAACCATTTTTAGAATGGAGACAAGAAATGCAAGATTATCCAAATACACTCCTTCAAAATCAAATATGGACTTTAGTTCCAGACCACTTAGTAAGAATATTATTAGGAACAAATGGATATTCCTAATCAAGTGGAAATCCATGGTGATATTGATAGATACAAGGCTCGCTTAATGGCAAAAGGGCTACTCTTAACAATGTGGTGTAGACTATCAAGAAACTTTCTCTCATGTTGTTAAATGTACCATTGTTCGCACTATGGTCTTGCTAGAAACAATTCATCATTGGCCCATAAAACAAATTGATATTTCGAATGCTTTCTTCCATGGACATCTGGAAGATGAGATTTACAAGTAACAACCAACTAGTTTCGCTCACTCTTCCTCTTCGGATTATGTCTGTCAACTACATCGGTCACTCTATGGCGTACAATAAGCTCTACAAGTTTGGTTCCATAACTTATCAACTTTCATAATACAATTAGGATTCACTCCATCAAAAGATGATAGCTCCCTTTTCATTCTCTGCCAATGTGATCTGAAATTTTTATTCCTGTTTATGTTGATGATATCTTAGTAACTTGTTCAGATTGGCCTAGCTAGTTGGACTGCTTCATTGGTTCAATTAAAAAGGCCTTTCCTGTTAAAGACTTGGGTACACTACATTATTTTTTGGGAATTGAAGTAAATCCGTACACTGAAGGATTCTTTCTCACTTAACAGAAAAATAGAGAAAATTTGCTAGTTGAAACAAATATGCGAACATCAAAACCATGCTCCACGCTAATAACTATCTTGACGAACTTAAGAAAATTCATGGGTAGTTGTAACACCTTGGAAATTTGAGCTTGGAGTGAAAAACGAAAAGAGGCAGTATACGGACGGGTTCACGGGCCGTGAAAAGGTCCACAACCTGTCATCCCACCTGTGAAGATGCACTCAGTGACCATGATAAAATAACGGGCACTGAGATAGTCTGTGAAGCTTCACACGGACCGTAAAGTCGTCCGTGAAAGGGATCAGAGAACCCCTCAAACGACCATGAAGGATCACACACACTTAGACCGTTCGTGAAGCATGATGCGGACCATGAAGTCCTCCGTGAAAAGGATCGAAGAACCACAAGAATACTTAGCAAGACCACGACCTATTTGACGGTTTGTCAAATAGGTCGTGACCCTGTGTCACGATTTTCAGTAGAGTTCTTTCAAAATTTACCAGGGGTATTTTGGACTTTTCCTTTCTATTTAAAGGCCAAAGCTCCGTTATTTTACTTCTTCTAAGCCTAATTATTAAGTCAGAAACTAGATAAAACATTCATTCGCCATAAATCATCAGACTTAGAAAGAAAAGAAGAGAAAAAGGCGACCGTTTTCTCTCCAGAACAAGCAGAGCTCTCCTTTAAGTTCAGGCCCGAAATCCAAAGTATTTCTCCATAGTATTTTTCACCAGGTATGTGGGTATTCAGTAAGGGTTTCATTCATACTTACACCAAAAACTTCAAACTAATTTATTTGATTATTATGGTTTTATGAAACTAGGAGTCTTGCCCAACTATGCACATTCTTTATAAAAATTGATTGTTGTGATTACCACTCGATCCTATACTTATATAAATGAGTCTGCATGAAATCTAATGTAGATTTGAAAGAAAAAGAGCTTCGTCTGTAATTGTAGTATTTTAACATGAATTAACTCTTCTCCAGAATTTAGCTCAGGGTGTTAGCATTTAGTTTTAAACAGAATTTTGTTAGTTTTTTGTCCACAACTTTTCTTTGCAATTGTTTTCAGAAGAATTTAGTTTTGTCTCATGAATACACGACCCCATCTTAAAGTGAGGCACTAGTATCCCGTTTGGGAGTAGTGTTTAGCACCAAATTGGACTAGGGTTCTACATACACTTAAGTCACAAAAGTACGTGCTATCATATGTTTATATTTCCATTCTTTAGGTCATCTATTTTAGTGATCATTCCACAATCATGTCTTTATACCATGAAAAGGTATATTGGGTCCTCTAGATTGGGCTATACATCGGACTCCACGTTTAACTCACATGGATTTTGTAGGTTAATAAACTCTCCCACAGTAATCGCTTCAATATGGTACTTCAGTCCCGTAGTTGTATTTATTCTCAGTTTTTTCAATGGGGGTTTAGAACTCTCTTATTAGCTCTTTGTTTTCATACAAGCTGCTATGACGGGATTTGTGCCGTCAAGGTAGGGCCACTGTAGCGTGACAGACGCGACTAAATGTCACGCCTCGAGCCTACACCCTGGGCGGGACTGGCACTCCAAGACCACTGTTGGCACCAAGCGAACCCTTGGCCTGGCTTACTCAACTCAACGGAAGACTTAAACATAAGAAAATATAACTCATGCATAACTTAAGAAATCATAGTTTAACCAAAATGGAAACTCAGTCTATAAACAACATTTGAATGATAATTCAAAGACAGCTAAACTACTTTTCCACTCTAAAACTGGCTCATTTGGAAACTGAAACTTGACAACTCGAGTTCTAGAATCAACCAAGGCATAATAGGCATTAAGCCAGCCCATACCAAGAATGACATCAAAATCTACCATGTATAACTCCATTAAATCAGCCATGGTACTCTTATGATTGATGGAAATGGAACAATCACGATAGACTCTCTCTGCTAGAACAGACTCACCAATAGGCATAGAGACACTGAATTATTTACTAAGTTGCTCAGGAAGAACATCAAAGTTCATAGCAACATAAGGAGTTACAAAAGATAAAATCGCTCCACGATCTAGTAAGGCATAAATAGTAAAGTCAAAGACTTGAATCATACCAGTGACAACATCTGGAAAGTTCTCTTGCTCTTGGCAACCAGTGAATGCATAAAGATGGTTTGCTACTCCGCCAGTACCGGAAGTAGCTCCTCTAGGTGCAGCCCTGTCTGGTGGAGCAACTGATGGAGACTGGATTCTATTGCCCGAATTTCCACTACCTTGATTATTCTTAGGACACTCTTTCATGAAGTGTCCCACTTGCCCACACTTGAAACAACCTGTCTAGCCATCATGACACTTACCTGAGTAGTTTCTACCACACCCACCACATACAGGAGCCCAATTACCTCTTTGTGCCACACTACCTTGAGACTGTGCTGGTCTAGCTCTGAAGTTCTGTGATTTCTAGCCATTATACTCACCTTTGATTCTGGGTGCAGGTGCACTAGCAGATGATGGTGCAGGTCCTTTTTGCTTCTGACAGGATGAACAATTCACACTACCCTTCTGCTGCCCAGATTCATTCACTGTCTTCGCTTTCTTGTTTTTGAACTCTCTCTGTCTCTCAGCTTCTCTTCCTCAACCTGCTGCACATAGACCATCAACCTCAAAATGTCCATGTCCCCAATAAGCATTACTGCCCGACCCTCTTTTCTCGATAGACATCCCAACCCAGTAACGAACAAACTTATTCTACTTCTCATGTCCTTCACCATCTCCGGAGCATAACGGGATAGTTGAGTGAACTTCAACCCATATTCATAAACACTTAGAGAATCCTGCTTAAGTGTGAGGAACTCACATACCTTTGCCACTTTCAGTTGTCGAGGAAAGAAACGCCCCAAGAAAGCCTTTTCAAAATATGCCCAACTCGCAGGTGGTGCATCCTCAGCTCTACCCCCTTTCCACTGATCAAACCAAGTCCTAGCAATATTCTTCAGTTGATATGCAGCTAACTCAACCCTCCCAGTATCAGCAACATGCATCACATCGAATACCTTTTTCAGTTTTTCAATGAAGTTCTCTGCATTCTCAGTAGTGCTCGAACCAGTGAAGCTTGGAGGATTCATCCTCAAGAACTCACAAATCCTTGAATTGTCAGCCTCTTCTTGTCGAGCTCCCCTTTGCTACCCGACTTGGTTAGTCACAGCTTGGTTCAACATCCGAATAGCCTTACGAAACTCAGTATTGGTGACTTCTCCTTGAGGTTGCACTTCAGATGTATTGGGTAACTCTTGTTCCTCAACATTGCGTCTCGCAGGACGACCTCTAACAGCTTTTCGTGGAGGCATGATTACCTAAAAATACGCACAAGCACAAATGAGAAGAAACTTTTTAGAGATCAAACTCTAACGCATGAAAAGAGTGTGAAAGAAGTGAGATAATTTCCTTAGTGTTGCAGCCTCCTAATTATAGATGTGGCGCGTTTCACACCGATAACTAGAAATGTACAGACACAGCTTCATAAATTCCCTAGGACTCTTGAACTCTGGCCTTTGATACCAAGTTTTTCACGCCCCGAGCCTACACCCTAGGTGGGACTGGCACTTGAAGACTATTGCTGGCTACAAGCGAACCCTTGGCCTGGCTTACTCCACTCAGCGGAAGACTTAAACATAAGAAAATATAACTTATGCATAACTTAAGAAATAATAGTTTAACCAAAATGGCAACTCAGTCTTTAAACAACATCTAAATGATAATGCAAAGACAATTGAACTATTAATTGTCTATAAAGCCTCTAAAACAAAGAGGAATGTTGGGACAGGACCCCCGATCATCCTAACATCTGAAAGACTAGAAGCAAATAAAGGAGTCCTCCGGAATGCAAGGAGGCTCACCAACAGACTCTGAACTGCTCACTGGATCAACGATGCGCCAGAATGTCGATCCTAGTTACCTGCATCTGCATCATAAGATAATGCAGGCCAACTGGCATCAGTATATTGAATATGCGAGTATGCGAGTTGGAGTGCAAAAAAACATAGGATTGAAAGGTAATCTAAAAGAAACACTTACCTTGGCTCTTCTTAACTTATGAATACATAAGTGAACTCATTTCAATATAAAGCAGATTTAAAACAAGTGCAATATAAAGAAAAGTTGTTTAAAAATGATGTCAACTCTGTGTATATACAAGGATGCAACATAACTCTTACATGTATGTAAAAATATAATAAGCTTATGTATATAACAATACAATAAATTCTGTGGGAGTTTCTCTAACTGACAACCATCACTATGAGCCTAAGTGATGGTACAATGTTTTACCTCACATTGCCAAGGATCGTCTTATACCTTGCCATAGGTATATAACCTGAACTACTAAGTGGATTCACTAGTCTATGCTACAAAGCACTAAGGAATCATCTAAAATGTATGATCCTTTTTCTGCCCATGATGGCTACATGGTTTATAGGGGCTTGAGTTAATATGAACTCGCATCCCTATATCGGTGCTCAATAATACTCCCAAAATATACTTAGCTCATATGTTTTTAAAACAACTTCATCTCTGGTTTGAGATAATTGCTCAAACTTAGCTTAAAAAGCTCTTTCGGAATCAATGTTCCCTTTTTGCTGTTCAAAACTCTTTCAGAAATCTCAATTTCCTCTAATATATCAAATGTGAAAACATTTACTCTTGGAAATACTTAGTTCCCATATATCATTTTAAATAAAATGAAATTTTATCTTACTCTTTACTCAACTTCAAAACATAAGTCTTAAAACAAAGTTAGAAAACATTTGCAAAAGACTTCTTCAAAAGACTCTAAGAACTTCCTAGACTTGAATCTTGACTTTCCTTGAATTTGAATTTATGGATTCAAGGTTATGATTCATGTTTATGGATAATTTCTAGGTGTTTAGAAGTCATTTAGAGTAGTTAGGATCAATGGAAATTGTTAGGAAACTTTAGAATAACTTAAATAGGCTAAACGACGAAAAAATTGGTGAAAACTGCCAATCCGAGTGCGTCCCTGGCGCCCCCCGCCAGGCCCCATTTTACTGGGACTCATTTCTGCCGCACTGCTGGTGCGCCGCCCAAGCCTTCCTGGCGCTATGGGGGCACGTCGCGCCAGCCTCCCTTCAGGCAAAATTCAGACGAACTTTTGATCACATTTTCTGACCCTAAATCATTTTAATCCGATTCTTTTTCCCAAATTTACTTTAGATTCATGTACCCAAATCATATAAACAAAATCTAACTCAAACAAATCAGGGAAACAAAACTTAATCATCAAGAAACTCCTAAATCCCAACTCATATTCAAGAACAACTACGAAGAACATCAATTTCTCAATCATTTTAGGTCAAAAACATGCTGAATTAAATATGCTTGGTGCGATGGTGAAATAACCCAATGCTATGTGATCTCGCATACCTTGTAGGTGTCACCCCCGACGAAATCCACAAGCTAAATTCGAGGATCTTGATAATTTCCTTTCTTCTCCTTCTCTATTCTCCTCTTCTTTCCTTTTCTCTAAAATCCCAACTCTTTTACAAAAGCGTAAAACTGACAATGTTCAGTTTAGACCCTTAATGAATTTGCTAAAACAAATAAAATTTAAAGGGTAAGGAAAAGACCAAACTACCCTTCAAAAATCCGGATTTGGACTTTCCTTAAACCAACAACTGAACTTCCAAAGGGTATAACTCACTCATCTGAACTCGGAATCGCGCAAACTTGGCGGCGTTGGAAAGATCATTCCAAGAGCTTTCCAACCATATCTGAAAATACAGCTAAATCATCCTGACATAGGAGTTATTATTGTTTGCAGTTGACCAAAACTCACTTTAACTTACTTAAAATTTTCCAGATTTCCTTATACTTTTCAAAAATGATTATTTCCAGATTTTAAAATTCTTTCTAGTTCTTTCTACTTGCAAGGTGTTACAGCTAAGTCAGAAATAAACCCCAAAATGTTTTATTCTGCAAGTTTCGACTTTAAGAGCTAAGGAACGGACCCTAGATGTTTTCTTGATAGTTTTTCACCATTCTTGAGGCTAAAGGTAAGGTTTTTACTCCTCGAATCCATTTTCAATCCGTAATGCTTAGTTTTTTGGGTAATTATCGACGGATGAGGGTTTTGATATGGGATTTATAGTGGAAAAAGACTTTATATGGATATGAGGATCAAGGGTTTGACCTAGGTTTGATGTTATTGATTATAATCTAGGTAATTAGGTCTTGTTTATTGATCCTCGCATTATTATGATTGTTTGTATACCAAGAACAAGCGGAAAGAATCTATAAAGGGAAGAATCAAGTTTCTTAGGGGATTCAAGCTTTGTTCGACGTAGGTGATGGTTGTGATTTAATGTTGTGCGGTATATGTTTGTACTTGCTTCATTATATTGCATGCATGTATGCGAATGTTGCACTATTGATCACACTAATCATAAGTGAGTATGAATGAATAACTATATGCCATGAATCACCTCTTAATTGTATAATTCTGAGAATGTACATTGTGATTGTGAATTTGGTATGTGGAATGGAGCGGGTGTCACCTTTTGACACACTAACTGGGATCAGATGTCATGTACCGACATAAATATTGGAATGGGTGTCACGATCCAACACACTAACTTGGAACGTGTGCTAGGATCTGGTACATTAATTGTTTGGGTATGGGTTCCATGAGAGGACCAATGACTTGTTATGGATACACTTATTGTTGAGAATGTTGAATTGTACATTGAACCTGAAATGATATTGATATTGTATATGTTCGATTTATGCATGTTTATAATGCTATAATGACTTACTTATATTGTACGTAGTGAGATAGCCATGTGATCCTACCAGTACACTGTTGTTGTGTTCTGATACTGCATGCTCTTTCTTTGTTGAGTACATTGCCTCTTCAAGTGGCTATTGACAGACATCGGTTAGAAGATTAGTGATCGTCATCGAATTCAAGGGTGAGCCAGTTCTTCCAGGCTGCCTTGAGTTCTCCTTTTGTTTAGTCCATTTCTTCGGACTTAGACAAGTTTTTTAGCTAACTCTCTTGTTTAGTTTGGGTTGTACCCATTTCCTGAGACTTATGGTTCCTTCTTAGAGTTTTGGTACATTGACTTTCAGGTTCTAGGGAATAATTTCAGCAATGTTTTGTTAATCGGTTGTTAGACTTTTGGATTTTATGGGAAGTCTACTTAATTCTGCATTTAAGCCTATTTCAATATCTTTAAATGCATAGTTTTCTTGTTAGTTGGGTTGTAGTAATGGTTCTCCCTATGAAGGGTTAGTGTCGGTGCCAATCACAATGGTTTGGGTCATGACACCTGGAGAGAATACAACTTGTTCTGGCGCTGACCGCCACCTGTACAGGATGAAGCACCATACTGAGTTGGGTGACCTGCTCGTTCTGCTGAAGCTGTATACTGAGCCCTATTGTTGTTACCTCTTTGCGCCTGCATGGCAGAAGGGCAATCCTTCAACCTATGGCCAGACTGACTACACCCAAAATACCTTTCCTTGCCTGAACGATTCGTTCAGATGGTTCTTACCACATTTTGGACAAGTTGGGTAAGTCTTGTTAGTTGAAGCACTCCTTTGAGAGTTAGAGCCTGATGCCCTACCTTTCTGATCCTATCGAAACCTGGGGGATAAAGCTCTAGCTGATGAAGGTGCTGGGGTTTTAGACCTCTGCTAAAATTGTGAGTAATTCCCACCATCTGACTTGTGTTGTGAGTATTCATAGTTTCTTGTTCTGGCCTTTTTGTTATACTTAGCCAATTCACTAAGCTTATCTCCATCAACGTGATGAGCATGAGTCATTAGTCTGGAGATATCCATATCCCCTAGAAGAATAGTATTCCTGCACTCAGTCTTCATCAGATAGGATACCCCAAACAAGAACTTACTCATTTGTGCACTTGGATTGGAAACCATGTGTGGAGCATACTTGGAGGGCTGCTTGAACTTCAGTCCGTACTCCTGGACCAGCATAGAACCCTGCTTATAGTTCATAAACTCTTATTCCTTAGCTTCTCTTCACCCTCTTGGGAAGAACTTGTCTAGAAAAGCTCCAGTAAAATAATCCCACGTCACAGGAGCTGTATATGCACCCCTGCTATCCTTCCACTGAGTAAACAAGATATGAGCCACATCCTTAAGTTGATAGGATGCCAACTCAACACTCTCAGTTCCAGTCACTTGCACTACTCCAAGAACTTTCTTGACCTCATCAATGAAGTTCTATGGGTCTTCACCAACCTTCGACCCTGGAAACTTCGGCGGATTCATATGAACAAAGTATCGAACCGTAGCATCAACTGATTCACCATTAGTGTTAGTAGGAAAATAGACCTGCTGATTATTATGATTGGCCACACTCTGAGCCAAAAGCTGGATCGCATTCCAAAATTTTGCATTTGTAACCTCATGGTTCGAGACTGAAGGAGCTGCATTAGCATTGCCTACATTAGCATTCCGTGTGTTAGTTCTACGAGTAGGCATGATCAGAAATGCATAACGATGAATTAGAAAGGAGAATTTGGATCATACCCATGATAAGAATGTAAAGAAAGTGATGTTTTTCTTAAAACACTTCGTAGACTCCCTCTCATAGATGTGGTGCACTTTACACCCATGAATGAGACTCTACTTAGTACGGCTTTCATACATCCTAGGACTCTTAATCCTAATGCTCTGATACCAAGTTTGTCAGCCCCTAAGGCTACCCCCTTGATTTAACACGGGACCTAGGATCACGAGTGACCCCAAGCTAACCCTATGTCTCGCATATAATAAGCATACTGAGAGATACTAAATAAAATAGATAGTATGCGGAAGTTAAAATGTTGGATAACTGAGAGTGGGGAAAACCCCAACTAGGCTAAATATATTAAATATACTAAGAGTTTAGTGATAACTAAAAACCACTTAAACACTCAAAATGAATCTATTACTATGTCTGAAAAAGCCTCTAAGTGAGTTGAGTTACTGGGACATGCCCCCCAGCTAACTCTAACAAAAAGTAAAACTGCAATGTAACGGCTAAAATGAAATCATGTCTATTTTCCTCGAAGTATGAGGACTCACCAATGAAGTTGTTGAATGCGGATCAAAAATCGATCCATGTGTTGTCTGAATGCTGAGTACCTACACCGACATCATGAAAGGATGTAGCACAGAGTATGCGTCAGTACTTGGACTATACTGAGCATGCATGATATAGATACTAAGCTGAACAGATATATGTAAGCAGAAAAAAGGCATACCTGAGTAATACTGTAAAACTAGGCAAGAATGTAAATACTGAAAAGATAACTGAATGCAATGACCAAGTGTTAATCATGAACATGACATGCTTAACTGAATATTGAAGTATATACTAAAAACCTAGTCAAATGCACTAGGAGTCTAACTGTGGGAGCTACTATTAACTGACATAAAACCACGTGAGCTAAACGTGGATTCCAATATATATGCCTCATCGAAAGGACCCAATATACCTTGCCAGGGTTATAAAGACATGATTGGCGTGATCACAAAATTTGATGCCCAACAAAGGAGACTTATAGTCCTACGGGGGCACGTAGTTCTAGGACTATAAGGGTACGCTGAACCCTAGTCCAAGTCGGTGCTAAGTCTACTCCCAACTGAATATGTATATGACTGTAATGTAACTAAAATGTTGACATATTGAATAACTCAAAATATTGACATGCCAATTTGGGAATGATACTGATAATATAACAATCAAAACTGGAGCATGATTATTTGATTAATTGACCTAGCAAGTGTAATTCATGAACTAAGAGAATCTACACAACTTGGGTTCTAAGTTTCATGCAAGGAACTAAACAAAATTTTCATGAAACATGCTATTTCAATTTAGGATACTAGAATAGTTAAATCAAAGTAAATAGCCAAGGTTTTAGAAACCCTTAACTTTTTTCCAGATTTTTATTATTTAAAAAAAAATCACTATTTCTAATTCTAGCTCTTTCTAGTTCTTTCAATTTGCGAGATGTTACAATATCTCTCCCTTTGGAACATTCGTCCTTGAATGAGATTACTTTTAGTAGTCTAAGGATGTAACATTTAACATTCAGCTCAAACACCCAACAAGCAATGCAATTACAACATGCTAATCTTAAAAATAAAAGACAAGAAAAGGATTCGTACCTTAAATTGGAACTTCTCCGGATTCGAAGAGATGTGGATATCTCTTCTTCATATCTTCCTCAGCTTCCCAAGTAGCTTCTTCAACAAATTGGTTCCTCCACAGAACTTTGACTGATACTACTTCCTTAGTCCTTAACCTGCGAACTTACCGACCTAGAATCTGAACTGAAATCTCCTCATTCACAAGCTATCATTGATCCCAATATCTTCAGTTGGTATAATCAATGAAGGATCGCCCATACAGTTTTTCAACATGGAGACATGAAATACTGAATGGACTGCTGCTAACTCTTGTGGTAGCTGTAACTCATAAGCTACATTGTCAATCCTCTTGGATATTCTATAAGGACCAATTTAGCGGGGACTAACCTTCCCCTTCTTACCAAATCTCATAACACCTTTCATGAATGAAACGTTCAAGTAAACTCAATCATCTACTTCAAACTTGAATGCCCTCCTACTACCATCAGTGTAGGATTTCTGAGAACTCTAGGCTGTTTCCAATCTATCTTGAATAATCTTCACTTTCTCCATAGTTGACGAACTAAGTCAGATCCTATCAACCCTGCTTCACCAACTTCAAACCATCCAATAGGAGATCTGCATCTTCTCCCATAATGAGCTTCATAAGGAGCCATCTGGATGCTAAAGTGGTAACGATTGTTGTAAGAAAACTCAATGAGAGGCAGGTGATTATCCCAATTACCCTTGAAATCAATCACACAATCTACCTTGATACCTCAAAATATTATCTCCCCCTTGTTCAAAAGGCATCAATTTTATCTTTTCTACACTTGCTTTTAATTCAAGTAATAAAGTGTAACACCCCATATCCGAAAACAGACTAAAATGCAGATTTTGAGAAGTTGCAGGTGCAACCCACGGTTGCCATCCACGGACCGTAGGTCAGACCACGGCCAGTGCTGGTGGTCCTTGGTTAACCACTGCAACCACTCCCTAGCCAAGTTTAGAAAATTTGGCTAAGTCTCGACTCACGGACAGACCCACGATCCGTAGATCAGACCACGGTCCGTGGTCTGTGTCCGTAGATCAAGACCTTCTTTACCCAGCCTCTGACATGAACTACGGTCGACCAGCACGGACCGTCATTCGATCCACGGTCCGTAGGTCTGACCGTAGATGAGGATCAATAGCCAGTTAGCTGAAAATTCTGATGGGTCAACTTCAGATGGTCATAACTTTTACCACAAAATGAATTATGTGTTCCATTACCTATGGTATGATAGATAATTGAATTATCTTTCCACGCCACTGAGTTTACTAAATTCTGACCTCTGAGTAAAAAGTTATGCCCATTTTAGTGAAGCCCTATCGGGCAAACTCGATCGATGGACCGTCGATTGAATAACGGCCCATCAGTCTATTCCGTCGATCACTCCGACAGTAGTTAATTCAGGGGTCTTTTGGTCTTTTCCTATTTTGTTTAACCCTTTAGCTACGTCGTTTAAACCCTAAATCATGAGGTTTTAATCAGTTTAAGCCTAGAAACATAAGTAGAACTTACCTTAGTCAAAATCATTAATCAAACTTAGAAAATTAGAAGCAAGAGAAGAGAAAAAGGTCAAGAATCCTAGTTCAAAAATGCAGCATGGTTGAATCAGTTCTAGTCCCGAAATCAAAAGATTTTTACATGGAATTCGTCACCAGGTATGTGGGATTTTACTAGTGGGTTCCTTTCGCCCATTAGGTCCCTAGAATTCAGTCAGATTCTTGATTCCATGATTATGAACAGACCTAGGGTTTCTACAATTACAGCAGATCATCATGAATTAATTATTTAAATGTTCCAAATCAGATTATCATGTTATTACTCAGTTTATCGCATGAATTTCAGAACCCTAGCTATGTATTTAATTAGTTCTCAAATTACACATGCTAGGTCAGATATTTCAGTATTCAATTTTACATGCCTCAGTTTATGAATGCATCATTATCAGATTAATTGTTGCATTCTCAGTTTGCATGTTCAGTTTTGAGCTATCCAGTATTTACAGAAATTTAGTCATAATCAGTTAACCACTTAATTCATTGGGAGTAGAATAATACCAAGTTGGACTAGGGTTTAGCGTACCCATATAGTCCCAGAACTACGAGCCACGTAGGTGTAACTCCCCTCTGTGGGCAACATCAGCTTAGTGATCACGCCAGTATGCCTCTATACCTCTGGCAGGGTATATTGGGTCCTCTCGATGGGGTGTATACATCGGACTCCACATTAGCTCATGTGGTTTTATGTCGGTTATTAGTAGCTCCCACAGTTCAGTCAAACTCTATTGCATTGACTATATTTCAGTACAGTCAGTAATTTAGTCTCAGCATGTTATAAATGTGGTCATTGCATGAGTTAGCTCAGTATTCAGTATTTTTAGCATCTATATCATGTTCAGATTATATCATTGCTTAGTATGCTTTGTTTAGTTATGTGTTATTTCATCTTTACTTTATCCTACATGCTCAGTACCTTTCAAGTACTGACGCATACGTGTGCTATATCTTCTCGTGATGTAGGTTCAGGTTCTCAGCATCCAGATCACGCTTAGATCGATTCTCGATCTTCAGCTCAGCAGCATCAGTGGTGAGTCCTCATTCTCTGAGGACTAGTGACATGTTTATCTTTATCGCTTTTAGTCTTTAGTTTCAGTTTTGCTAGATCTGGTTGGGGCATGTCTCAACATTTCTAGTTAGTTTAGAGGCTTATTTCAGACATAGTTAGATTCAGCTTAGTATTTTGAGTTTGATAATTCTTTTGTATTAAACTCTCAGATTTGATCTATTCAGTTATTGTATATGGGTGTTCCCCATCTTTTCAGATTTATTTATGAATTAGCTTCCGCATCAATTTATTATCTTTAGTATGCTCATGATCATGCCAGCAGGGTTAGCTTGGGATCACTTGTGGTCCTAGGTCCCGTGTTCACGTCTCGGGGGTAGCTCAGGGCGTGACAAACTTGGTATCAGAGCACTAGGTTTAAGTGTCTTAGGATGTCTGAAAAGCCACACTAGGTAGAGTCCTTTTCATAGGTGTGTAATGTGCACCACATCTAATGAGAGGGAGGCTACAAAGTGTCTTAGGAAAAATCTTCATTTTCTTGTTACTCTTATCGTGCGTAAGGTATGATCTAATTCCATTCTAACTCGACGTTCTACGTTTCAATGATCATGCCTCATCGTAGAGCTTATGCTAGGAATGCGAATGCCAGGAACACAAATGCAGCTCCTCTAGTTCCAGATCAGGAATGCCATTCAGATGTTGGCTCAGAGTGTGGCCAACCAGAACAATCAGCGGGTTCAAGCTCCTGTGAATGCAAATGGTAGATCAGCAGCATCAAGGGTCCATGACTTTGTTAGGATGAATCTGCCTGAGTTCTTAGGATCGTAGACTGGTGAAGAACCCCAGAATCTCTTGGATGAGATCAAGAAGATCTTTGAGGTGATGCAGGTCACTGGGAATGATCGGGTTGAGTCAGCATCTTACCAACTGAAAGATGTGGCTCATATCTGGTATACTCAGTGGAAGGAGAACAGGGGTACAGATGTCACTCCTTTTACTTGGGATTGTTTCAGCGAAACCTTTCTGGACAGGTTTTTCCCCATAGAGTTGAGAGAAGCAAGGGCCCAGGAATTTATGAACTTGAGGAAGGGTAACATGACTGTCCAAGAGTATGGGCTCAAATTTAACCAACTCTCCAGGTATGCTCCTCACATGGTTGCTGATTCCAGGGCTCAGATGAATAAGTTTCTGTATGGAGTGTCAGACTTAGTGAAAATCGAATGCAGGACTGTTATGCTGTTAGGAGACATGAACATCTCTAGGCTCATGACTCATGCTCAGCAGGTTGAGGGTGATAAACTTAGGGAACGAGATAAGGAGACTAAGAAAGCCAGAACAGGTAACTACGAGTATTCCCAATAGAAATCGGGTGGTGGAAATCGCTCGCAGTTTCAGCAGAAGTCTTCGACTCCAGCATATTCATCAGCTAGTGTTCCATCCCCTAGGTTCCATAATGATCAGAAAGGTAGAGCGTCAGGCTATAAGTCTCAAGGTAGTGCTTCAGGCACCAAAACCTACCCAACTTACCCGAAGTGTAGTAAGAACCATCCGGGTGAGTGCCTTGCAGGTAAGGAAGGATGCTTTGGGTGTGGTCAGTCTGGTCATAGATTAAAGGATTGTCCTTTAAGGTAAGGTCAAGGAGGAAATAATGGTAGAGCTCAGTCTACAGCTTCAGCAGCACCAGCAGGTCGCCCGACTCAGCAGGGTAACTCTTCTGGTACTGGTGGCGGACAGCGCCAAAACAGGCTCTATGCTCTTCAGGCTCGTCAAGATCAGGAAGATTCTCCTGATGTAGTCACTGGTACGTTACGAGTCTTTGATCTTGATGTTTATGCATTGTTAGATCCAGGGGCTACTCTTTCTTTTGTAACTCTTTATATAGCAGTCCAATTCACTGTTAGCCCAAAAACTCTTTCAGAACCCTTCTTAGTCTCTACTCCAGTCGGTGACCCAGTTATAACTAGACGGGTATACAGAAATTGCCCTGTCACAGTCTCTCAGAAAGTCACCTCAGCAGATCTTGTAGAGTTAGAAATGGTAGACTTCGATGTCATTCTAGGCATGGATTGGTTACATTCCTGTTATGCCTCAGTCGATTGTAGAACTAGGATTGTTCGTTTTCAGTTTCCAAATGAACCAATCCTAGAATGGAAGGGTAGTAGCTTAGCGCCTATAGGTCGATTCATTTCTTACCTTAAGGCTAGAAAGATGATCTCTAAGGGTTATCTCTATCATCTAGTTCGGGTTAAGGATTCTAGTTCTGAATCCCCAACTCTTGAGTCAGTTCCTATAGTCAGTGAGTTTCCAGAAGTGTTCCCAGAAGATCTTCCCGGAGTTCCTCCCGAAAGGGAAATCGACTTTGGAATTGATCTCCTTCCAGATACCCAACCTATTTCTATTCCTCCTTACAGAATGGCTCCAGCTGAGCTTAAGGAATTGAAAGAGCAGTTGAAAGACCTTCTAGATAAGGGCTTCATCAGACCAAGTATTTCACCATGGGGTGCACCAGTGTTGTTCGTGAAGAAGAAAGATGGTTCTCTCAGAATGTGTATTGACTATAGGCAGTTGAACAAAGTCACAATCAAGAATAAGTATCCTATCCCCAGGATTGATGACTTGTTTGACCAACTTCAGGGTGCTAGTCATTTCTCAAAGATAGACCTCAGATCAGGTTATCATCAGCTTAGAGTCAGAGATAGTGACATTCCGAAGACAGCTTTCAGAACTCGGTATGGTCATTATGAATTTGTAGTTATGTCATTTGGACTAACCAATGCTCCTACAGCTTTCATGGATTTGATGAACAGAGTGTTCAAGCAGTACTTGGACTTGTTCGTTATCGTCTTTATTGATAATATCCTCATTTACTCTAGGAATGAGGAAGAACATGCGAGTCATTTGAGAGTTGTTCTGCAAACTCTCAAAGATCGCTAGTTATTTACAAAATTTAACAAGTGCGAGTTTTGGTTATAATCAATTGCCTTCCTTGGGCATATTGTGTCTAGTGAAGGAATTCGAGTAGATTCCCAGAAGATAGAAGCAGTGAAACAATGGCCCAGACCTACCTCTGCTACAGATATCATAAGTTTTTTGGGTCTAGCGGGCTATTACAGACGGTTTGTGGAAGGATTTTAATCCATAGCCTCTCCATTGACTAAGTTAACTTAGAAAAAGGTTAAGTTCCAATGGTCAGATGATTGTGAGAAAAGCTTTGCAGAACTGAAAACTAGGTTGACTACAGCTCCTGTCTTGACTCTACCAAAGGGTTCAGATGGTTATGTGATCTATTGTGATGCATCCAGAGTCGGCCTAAGTTGTGTGTTGATGCAGCAAGGTATGGTTATAGCTTATGCTTCTAGACAACTTAAGGTACATGAGAAGAATTATCCAACTCATGACCTCGAGATAGCAGCAGTGGTGTTTGCACTTAAGATTGGGAGACATTACTTGTATGGTGTTCACGTAGATGTGTCCACAGACCATAAGAGCCTCAAGTATGTATTCACCCAGAAAGAGTTGAATCTTCGCCAGAGAAGGTGGCTTGAGTTCCTCAAAGATTATGATATGAGTGTGCATTACCATCCGGGTAAGGCGAATGTAGTAGCAGATTCTCTTAGCAGATTATCTATTGGTAGTGTAGCACATATTGAGGAAGAAAGAAAAGAGCTAGCAAAGGATGTTCACAGATGTGGGTGAGTTGAGACAGCATATTCTTGCAGAGGCCCATAACTCCAGAGATTCTATTCATCCAGGCGCCACTAAGATGTACCGCGATCTGCGGGAAGTTTATTGGTGGAATGGTATAAAAAGAGATATAGCCGACTTTATGGCTAAGTGCCCCAATTGCCAGCAAGTAAAGGTAGAACATCAGAAACCAGGAGGTATGACTCAAGAGATTGACATTCCTACTTGGAAGTGGGAAGTGATCAACATGGACTTCATCACAGGTTTACCTCGTACTCGCAGACAGCATGACTCCATTTGGGTGATTGTTGATAGGGTTACTAAGTCTTCTCGCTTTTTGGTGGTCAAGACTACAGATTCGGTGGAGGATTACGCCAAGCTTTACATTAATGAGATTGTGAGGTTGCATGGGGTTTCTTTGTCTATAATCTCAGATAAAGGTCCTCAATTTACCTCTCATTTCTAGAAGTCATTTCAGAAAGGTCTTGGATCTCAGGTCAACCTTAGCAAAGCATTTCACCCACAGACGGATGGTCAGGCAGAGCGTACCATTCAGACTTTAGAAGACATGTTGAGAGCTTATGTGATCGACTTCAAGGGTAGTTGGGATGATCACCTTCCTCTTATTGAGTTCGCCTACAATAATAGTTACCATTCCAGCATTCAGATGGTCCCTTATGAGGCTTTGTATGGGCGTAGATGTAGATCTCTAGTTGGTTGGTTTGAAGTGTGTGAAGCAGCCTTGATAGGACCAGATTCAGTCCTTGATGCTATGGAGAAAGTCTAACTCATTAGAGATAGACTTAAGACTGCCTAGAGTCGCCAGAAGTCTTATGCAGATGTGAGAAAAAGGGAACTAGAGTTCCAAGTTGATGATTGGGTTTTCCTAATAGTGTCGCCCATGAAGGGGGTGATGAGATTTGGAAAGAAAGGGAAGCTCAGTCCCAGATATGTAGGCCCTTACCGGATCTTGAAAAGGATTGGTAAAGTGGCTTATGAGTTAGAGTTGTCAGCAGACTTAGCAGCAGTGCATCCAGTCTTTCACATTTCTCTTTTGAAGAAGTGTGTGGGTGATCTAGCATCCGTAGTACAATTAGAGACTGTGGCTGCAAAAGATAGCCTTGCTTATGAGGATGTACTAGTTGAGATTCTTGATCGTCAGGTTAGAAGGTTGAGAAATAAAGAAGTAGATTCAGTCAAGGTTTTGTGGAGGAGTCAATCGGTAGAGGGAGCTACTTGGGAAGCAAAAGCAGCCATGAAGTCCAAGTATCCTCACCTCTTTCCTTCCGATTCCATTCCAGCTTGAGGTAATAGTTCCTCATCAATTTTCAGTCATTCATGCGTAATCTCAGTCTTAGAATCATGTTCCTTCAGTTTGTACTTGCATTTTCAGCGTATTTGCATGTTCTTGGAACTCAGTTCAGTCAGAAATTTAGTTCTTAGTGTTTAGTCGTAGGGATTGCAACCCTCTCCCTCCATTTCAGCTAGTTTAGTCTTCATTCGAGGATGAATGGTCCCAAGGGGGAGATAATGTAACACCCCGTATCTGAAAACAGACCAAAATGCAGATTTTGAGAAGTTGCAGGTGCAACCATGGTTGCCATCCACGGACCGTAGGTCAGACCATGGCCCGTGCTGGTGGTCCGTGGTTCACCACTGCAACCCCTCCCTAGCCAAGCTCAGAAAATTTGGCTAAGTCTCGACTCATGGACAGACCCACGGTCCGTAGATCAGACCAGCAGGTCTACGACGCGAAGCCAGTGCCCAGATTTGCCCGACTAATTTTCTTCTTCGTTTTCTAACCCAAACTCGGTTCTTTTTCCCAAATTCTTTATAGATACAAATACACAACAAAAGTGCCTGAGAACCTTACTCCAACCAACTCAATTACTTGACGTAATGAACTTAAAAACGTCTCAATTACAGCCCAACTCAACTACAATATCAAATTCAAGAATACATATCAAGAACGTCAGCTTTCAAACTCTTTTAGGATGAATTCACACTGAAATAAACATGTTTGGCGTGTGGGTGAATGAACCCAATGCTATGAAAGACTCGCATACCTCATAGGGATCACCCCTTGATGAAATCCAAGAGCCTAGCTTCAAGAACTTTACGATTCCTTGCTCCTTCTCCTCTTTTCTTCTCTTCTTTTCTCTTCTCTCAAAACCCTAACTTGTTTCTCAACACCATAAACTGAATTCAATCAGTCTAGACCCCAACTTAATTACCAAAAACATAATTAATTACTTGGGTGATGAAAACACCATAATGCCCTTCTAAAATCCGGATTGGACTTTCCTTATTTGAACAACCCAACTTCCAATGGGTATAACTAGTTCATACAAACTCGGAATCGCACAAACTTGGCGAAGTTTGAAAGATTATTCCAAGATATTTCCTACGATATATGGAAACACACCTAACCCATCTCGAGGTAGGAGTTATGGTCGTTTGAAGTTAACCAAAAACTAAAGGTTAACTTAACTAATTTTCCAGATTTTTTTTATTTCCAAAAAAATCACTCTTTCTAGTTCTTTCAATTTGTGAGATGCTACAGATGATTATATGGTTAACTGACCTAGCAAGTGTAATTCATGAATTAAGAGAATGTACATAGCTAGGGTTCTTAGTTTCATGCAAGGAACTAAACAAACTTTTCAAGAAACATGCTACTTCTATTTAGGATACTACAATAGCTAATTCACAATAAATATCCAAGGTTTTAGAAACCCTATGTCTAAACAAGATATAATGAATCAAGGAACTGACTGAATTCTAGGGACCTAGTGGATAAAATCAACCCACTAGTGAAATCCCACATACCTGGTAACAAAATTCAAGGAGAAATCTTTCGATTTGTGTCTGAAACTTGAAAAACATTGTTGCTTGTTCTTGGGAGGTTTGGTCAACTTTTTCCTCATCTTTTTTCTCCAATTTTGGATGAATTTTCGAGAATGAGGGTTCTGGGTAAGTCTGACTAAGTTCTTAACCTTAGACTGAGAAAAATGACGTAGTTTACACATTAAGAGATGTAGTTTAAAGGCCCCAACGCATAGGAAAAAGACCTAAATAACCCTAACTTAAAAAGCTGACAAAATCCATCCACGGAGGGATCTACAAACCATTATTTGGACTACAAACCGTCATCCGTGGTCGTTGTTTGTGGTCTTCCCGACATGGCTTCACTAAAACGAGCATAACTCTTTACTCGAAGCTGGGATTTTAGCAAACTCGGTGGCATTAGAAAGAGAATTCAATTATCTTTAATTCTTTAGGTTATGGGCAACCTAATTCAGTTTGTGCTAAAATATATGACCATTTGGAGTTGACCCAACAACTAATTCGCTCTAATTGGCTGCTGACCCTTACCTATGGTCCGTAGGTCCAACCACGAACCGTACTGGTCGACCATGGGTGGTATTAGAGACCATTAACATATGGTCCTTAACGACGGAACCCCACCTACGGTCCGTGGTTCTACCTACGGTCTATGGGTGGTTCCATCGGTAGTGACACCAGTTTTTTTGAAAACTAGCATTTTATTCATTTAGAGGTTCGAGGTGTTACAAATATGTATAATCTTCCACTTACAACATGAATAGTAGAAACCTAAAATCTTGAATTATAATTCAAAAAGTCAATAGCCAAGAATCAAAGTTATGATTTCTCTAGAAATTCAAGAATAAATCAAATGACTTCTTTTCTTTATGTATCAAACTAGAAAACAAGAAAAGAAATGTAATAGAAAACCTAGGAAATGTATGTACAGTCATTAAAAATATATCCTAAACAAACTATGAAAACATTCTTCAGAAACTTACAAGGACATCATCTATGGATCATAGAGGGTTTCACGCGTCCTGGACTTCTCTCGTAGAAATAAGTGAAATCATCAAGGGTGGGAATTTTTTCATAGACAAGATCTATGATCTGTGGAAGCTTCTATGAATCATGGTCCTCACATAAAGTCTCTTTTTCACACCTATTGTATCTTACCTATGTTCACCATTTATGGTTTGTGAACATCTTTGCAGCTCATGAGTTCCACTTATAAATCTGAGGACTTTTTCGCATACTTTATGATTCTCATCTATAATATATATCTACGACTCGTGAAAGTGTTTATGAATCTTAACTTCAACTCATTAGAATCATAATTTTTTAATAGTCTCTGATTCTCATCTATGAGGTCATCTACAGCTCGGAGTTCAAACCACAGCTCAGGGAATGTTTTCGTGAATTCAAAAAACTGACTAACATCATCTTATTTTTAGTACAAAGCTTTCGAATCATATTTCCATGAAAAATATCTACAAACCACATCAAATCTACTAAATTACATCAATTTTAAGCTTTAAGCATTAAAAGTATCGTAAAATCGCGAACATCACTTCTATATAAAAAATTCCCATCTAAGTACCTCAGTTCATTTCAATTAATTTCCAATCATTTAAAGGACAAATGACTTTAATTCTTAATTTCAAAAGGATATGTAAAACTACATAAATATGAAACAAATTTGGGAGGTGTTACAGAAAGTTGGGGTTGAGACTTTAATTTTTTAATTATTTAATCACGTCCATATATTATTTTGATATTTTTATTTGGGTGGATGTTTGGCTTCCCTATCGGTTGATTAGGATGTGCGTGATCATGACCTTTGGGATTTTGGGTCATACAAAAGTTATTTTACCTTGTAAGTGAAAATGTTTCCTTGGAAACTATGTTTATGAATCTAAAACTAAAGATATTTTTTTTTCAAGAAAACATCGCCATTCATACTAAACTAGTGAACGGAATAAATGACAAAAGTATACATTATCTTGACTTAAGAAAGAAAAAAAAGTAATTAATATGTCAAATAAAAATTATAAGTAGGAAAAATAAATATATCTTGGTCCTTGAGTTATACATATATTCTAGTTTTTACCCCTATAGAGTTCTGACTTAACATCATTAGCATTCAATTAAATAAATGTGCAATTGTAATCTCTCAAACTAACAAAAGTTAAAATGTTGACAAAATTAAGAAATAAATAAAAAAGTGAAAAAATAAGATATGATCCAAGGATAAATGCTCAAAGAGTTATTTTTCTCAAAGTTCTTTCGGTTTCAACATAAAAATGACAAGTCATACGAATGTCCATTGTTATCCTTTTACTTCGAAGTCTTGAGTTAATGTTTTCAATTCTTTTTGTAACTGTAATATTTTCAGTTCTTTTGGTTGAACTAAGTCCTCTTCTATGTTCTTAAATCTCTACATAATTAATAGATATTTTAAAATTAAATATGGATAAAAAAAATAACAATACAACAACTCTATTAATTGTTGATGATCATTAATCATGAAATTTTTAATTGATAATCAATAAAAAAACTTCTCCTGATAAAAGCCTTTAACTAAATTGAATCATAGATGTTCGTCCAAATTTTGATAGAGCAAAAAGACAAGGTGTAAAAATATATGACTCCGATGAATATTCAACTTTCAGTAGTATGAGGACCAAAACCTAATGATTATATTAATTAAACAGATAAATTATGTAACATTGAATGATAAAAGAACTAAAGGTGGACAAAACAAAATAAGGACTAAACCACTATTTAAACATACTAACTTACCATTGTAATTACTATATAATACCCCCAAAAGGGTAAAATGTATCTCTAATAAATTCAAGCTTCTATATAGAAAATTACTTTTTTGTATCTCCTCTTCTCAACTTGCTGTAGGAATAGAAATCCAATGGCAACTGGTTATTATGGTATTATAGATGAAGTTCGGGTGGTGCTAGTTGATCCCGAAACAGAGAATGTCACAGAAATGGTTGATTTGCTAAAGTCTGATGACTACAAAGGTGACATCTCTAAAAAATATATATTCAACACAAAACCTTTGGTTCTTTGATATAAATTAATTCGGTTTGATTACCTTTTCATAAGAGATTTAATAGATATAATGCTTGTTGTGATTGTAACATCGATTTCTTTTTAGATTTTATTTTTTGTCTAGTAAATCATGAATTCATCTTTTCTTTGTGTCATAACACCATTTCTATAATTGTTTATGTTGTTATATTAATTAATAAATGTTTTTATGTGTTTATAGAAGAACCAAATTAGATTGTTTAGTCTTTGCTCTTGTTATAGGAATGTCATACATTGGATAAGCTTCCTCCATAAAAAAATATATAAGAATTTTCAAAAGAGGAGGGGGGAAGGGGGAGGGGGGAGGGGGTGGGGGAGTTAATAATATTTCATTAATATTTGTCTCGCTCCAAATTCATTAGATTTTCTAGAAGTGCCACAATTTTCTATTAAGTTTAATTATTTAATCAACTTGTATTTATGTGTTTTACACTTGATTTTTTTGTAGAATAAGGGGAAATTTGTTCTTTTATAATTGGTCGTATGGCAGAAAATCGGAGGAGAAGATTAATTAAATTCATCAAAAAAAAAATTTGAAGATGTAAATATTTGAATTATATAAATCTATCTATCGCTTTAAAATATATTATTTGTATGGAGGAGGCAAAACAAAATTAGGATAACAAAGAGGGAAGAGAAAGAGCAAGATAGGAAGGTATATGATTATCATTACTATTTACCTTGAGACAACTTTTTATTTTATTTATTATATGTACACAAAAAGGTGGGGTTGTTTGCTTTTTATTAAAAAATCATTTTCCTTTATTATTTCCTTTTATTTTTTAATTTGATAAGAACCAAAACTACCTAAGTGCTATTCAAAATGGAGCGAAAATATCCTTCGTTTGTTGTTTGGCTTAGAACTATCCCTCACTTTATGTTTTAACTAACAAATACCCCTCACTTGAAAGGAGTGGCACCAAGTACACTAAATAAAAAAATTACCACATGGATGTCCACATCAACATCGACCACAAAATATTATCCAACTAAATGGCCATTGACCCTCCCCGTTTAAAATCTGCCCTGCGTGAATTCTTAATTTTCTTAGATTTCACTCTGCGCGTTGAGTGTATTTTAGGGTGAGAAAATTGTATATGTTAGTTATGTTCATGAAATTTGTTGGGATGTGTGAATTTACTTGAAATTGTATTCTTACATGTATGGAGAAAAGTGGAACCAAACTAGTCATAGCTAAAGACATTATCGATTAAAAACATTGTATATAGAAAGGGGTGACACAAAGGTGTCAAATATCAAATGGGGGTTTTGTCATAAGTAGTAAAAAACAACAAAAATAACAAGAAAATCAAGTATGGGGACAAGTTCTTGGGGTGTGACAGCAATACAAGTTGAGATAAATAGTTGGGTACATGCTTCCAATAGGAAATTTGCAAGATAATAGTGATTAGGCTAAACTTTCAATGGAAATAAGTTCCCTCTCGGGTAAATTACCCCATTTCAAATGCGTTCCTCTCGGACATCCATTTCCCATGAAGGTCAGCCTATGCCATACCCCACTCACTCTCTCGAGCAGAGTGTTAGGATATGGGACTAGTGCTCACCCTTTCGGGCTGAACCTCATGTCGACCCACTCCTTAGGTCATCAGTCTAGTCGTCTTGGTTTCTCAACCTCCCTTTCGGGCAAGCTAAAAACACATGTGTGGTTTTGTATTTCCAACTACAAACCCATTAAATTAAACCACAATCACTAAGTGAAATCACCATTCACTCTTTACTTGAACATTTCTTATTTGAGCACAACAACTACTCAAATGAACCACATATATTTATAGGTGATGAGGGAAATATCTAGTCGGGGTATTATTAATCTCTTCTAAAATGTATCTAACTTCATTTTTCTAGAATTAAACCTCTAGTTATTTTTGGAGTTGTTCTTTTTAGACTTCTCACTCTAAAACTTTTATTCTTAATTCTTTTTTAAACTGACTAGAATTTCTTGCATATTATAGAATCTTTATTCTCGTGACGATTAACTCGATGAGGATTTAAATAAAAATATTGTCAATGTAATTAGATGTAACATTGTCACGCCCCCAGCATACATCCAGGACTTAACTATCACTCAAGAATTATTGTTGGTTCCCAAGCGAACCCATGGTCTGGCTCAATATTCAGCGGAAGACTTACTCATAAATATAAGAACTCAAAAGTAACTCAAATCATAACAAAATGATTTAACTCAAGTCCCAAGATGATTAACATAGAACATTTTGAAAATATTCAAACTGGCCACAAGAGGAAACTTAAGTCTTAAACATTAACAAAATGAAAATGGGAAAGACTCCTCAACTACTATTATCTATGAAGCCTCTAATACTATGAGTGATGTCGAGACAAGACCCACGATCATCCGAACAAAACTGAAATAATAGAAATAAATAAGGGATCCTGTGGAAGCAACGAGGCTCGCCAAACGATTCTGGAATTGCAAGTGGTATCAACGGGGTGCCTATTGATGACCCTGATTTCTATTATCTTCATCATAAAAATGCAGGCCAAATGCCGTCAATACATTGAATGTTCGAGCATGCAAGGGGAAATCTAAAGTAAACATATAATCTTGAGCCGATAAAAAGGAAGAACATACTCACCTTATCTCAACTCAACTGAACTAAACTCAAGGCTACTCAATGATACTCAACTCAGAAATGCTCAACTTAGTTCAATATAAAAGCAACTATAAAGATGCAATATCTAGAAAGCTTTTAAACAACAAATAATGTATTTAAAAATACAATAATATGCTTTCACTCTTATTTGGAAGATTCTCTAACTGACAACCATCACTATTAGCAATATGATGATACAACGTCTCACCCACACTGCCAAAACTGTCTTATACCTTGCCGGAGTATCAGACATCCTCAACAAAGTGGATCCACTAAGCTATGCTTTAAAAGAAATAATGAATCGTCTAAAAAGTATGACCTTTTTTACCCACGTTGGCATACAAGGATTATGAGGACTTTGAGTTGTCTAAACTCATCCCCATATCGGCGCTCAATACTACTCTCAATAATATAAGTCATGCTCATATGTTTGAAAACATTTCCTAACCCTCCTACTTTGATATTATTACTCAAAAGGTTATGTTAAAAGAGATTATACTCCAAAACCCCTCATGAACTCATTTGGTTCTCAATTGGACGCATCACAATTCCTGAAATATCTTTTCAAAAGACTAAAAAAATTGAAACTTTTATGTCTTCTGAGTCAACTTAGTCAACAGGGTTGAAATAGATGAGAACCCCTAGACAAACCTCCTATAATAACCGGTCAATACCAACAAACTCCTAATATCAGTTGGACATGTGGGTCTAGGACAATTATGCACTACCTCAATATCAACTTAAATCCCTTCACCAGAAACAATATGGCCTAAAAATGCCACTGACTCAAGACAAAACTCACACTTAGAAAATTTGGTATACAACTTCTTATCCTTTAGAGTTTGGAGAACTACTCTGAGATGACTAGCATGATCTTCCTTATTCCTCGAATAAATGAGAATGTCAACAATGAATACGATAACAACCATATCAAGATAGGGCTTAAACACTTTGTTCATAAGGTTTATGAACACTGTAGGATCATTAGTCAACCCAAAAGACATGACAAAAAACTCATATTGACTATAGTGGGTCCTAAAAGGTGTCTTTGCAGTATCACTCTCTCTTACCCTCAACTGATGATAGCCAGATCTAAGGTCTATCTTAGAAAACCAAGTAGCACCCTGAAGTTGATAAAAAAGATCATCAATACTCGGAATGGGATACTTATTATTGATAGTACCTTGTTCAATTGGCAGTAATAAATACACATCATATGTGGACCATCTTTCTTCCTCGCAAATAATATCAGAGCGCCCCAAGGTTAGACACTTGGTCAATTGAAGCCTTTTTCAAGAAGGTCTTTCAACTGCTGCTTTAACTTTTTCAACTCAGCTAGAGGCTTTCTATATGGCGGAAAAAAGATACGACGAGTATCCAGAAGAATATCTATGCTGAAGTCTATTTCTCTCTCAGTAGGGACTTTGGGAAGATCATCTGGAAAGACCTCTGGAAACTCACTCACAACTGGAACTGACTAAATAGGTGATGTCTCAACACTAGATTCATTAAATTGGACTAAGTGAAAGATACATCTCTTGGAAACTAACTTTCTGGCCTTAAGATACGAAATAAAGCGATACTTAGGGACTGCTAAACTACTCCTCCTCCCAATAACTGGCTCATTAGGAAACGGGAACTTAACTACTCGAGTTCTACAATCAAATGAGGCATAGCAAGCATGAAGGCAATCCATACCTAGAATAACATTAAAGTCCACAATATCTAGCTCAACTAAGTCAACCATGATGTCCTTGCGATTGAGTTTAATGGTACAATCACAATAAACTCTCTTAGCTAAAATAGACTCACAACGAGGTATGGAAACACTGAAGGTCTCAAGAAGTTACTCAGGAAGGATATCAAATCTCATAGCAATATATGGAGTCACAGAACATAGACTCTCACCTGGATCAAGAAATGCATATACATCAAAAGTAAAGAATTTGATCATACCAGTGACAACATCAAGTGAATTATTTTGCTCTTGGCGACTAGTGATAGATTACACACGGTTTGCTCCTTTATCTGTCCCTGAAGTAGCTCCTCCAAGTGTGGCTCTGTCTGCCTGAGCCATTGAAGAAGATTGGGTTCTATTGCCCCTATTACCATTACCCTGCCTATTCTTAGGGTACTCTCTCATGAAGTGACCTGCTTGACCATAATTAAAACAACGAGTAGAGCCATCAAGACACACTCCTGGGTGGTTCCTACCACACTTAGCACATGCATGAGTCCAATTTCCTCCTTACGCCACACTACCTTGAGATTGTGCAGGTCTAGCTTTGAAGTTCTGAGAATTCTGATTCTTAGACTCACTTTTGTTCCTTTGTGAGGGTGCACTAGAAGATGATGAAGCAGGTCCATTTGGATTTTGTCCAAAAGATGACTGGTTCACATTACTTTTATGCTATCCACACACATTTCCTATTGTCATAGCCTTCATGTTCCAGAACTCTTCTTTATCTCTCAGCCTATCCTCCTCAACCTGTTGCACATGGATCATCAGCCTTTCTCTGCCCATGTCTCCTATCAGCATAGCTAACTTTCCCTCCTTACTTTACAAGTGAGATAACCTAGATACAAACAGACTCATCCTGCTCCTCATGTCAACAACCATCTCTGGAGCATAGCGGGACAATTGAGTGAACTTGAGGCTATACTCATGCACACTCATGGATTCCTTCTTAAGAGTGAGGAATTCTCTAACCTTTGCCTCTCTCAATTCACGGGGAAAGAAACGCCCCATAAAGGCCTTTTCGAACACAGATCAAATCACAAATAGTCCCCCTTCAGCTCTACTCTTCTTCCATTGGTCATAACAGACTCTAGCAACACCCTTCAGTTTGTATGCAGCTAGTTCCACACGCTCAGCATCAGCAATATGCATCACCTCAACCACTTTCTACAGTTCTTCCACAATGTTTTCTGGATCCTCAGTGACATTTGAACAGGTGAAGTATAGAGGATTCATCCTTAAGAATTCACAGATCCTGGATGTGTCAACCACATTCTGTTGATTCCCTCTTTGTTTCCCAGCTTGGTTGATCACAAATTGACTCAACATCTGGATAGCATCTTGAAACTCAGCATTAGTGACCTCTCCTTAGGGTTGCACTTCTTGTGCATTGGGGACCCCTTAATCCTTAGGATCAGCATTCCTCATAGCTGGACGACCTCGAGCAACTCTTCATGGAGGCAAGATCTGAAAGATACGTGCTAGCATGAATAATACAGAAACTTTTATAGATTTGAACTCTATTGCACAAAAAGAATATGAAAGAAGTGAGATAGTTCCTAAATGTCACTGCCTCTTAATTATAGATGTGGTATGCTTCACAACGATAACTAAGACTCTATAGACACAACTTCGTAGACAACTTAGGACTCTTGAACTCTGTGCTCTGATAACAAGTTTTTCACGCCCCGAGCCTATAGCCTGGGGGTAACTGGCACTCGAGAACTATTGATGGTTCCAAAGTGAAACCTTGGCTTGCTCAATACTCAAGGAAAGACATACTCATAAACATAAGATATCAAAAGTAGCTCAATTCATAACAAAATGATTTAACTCATGTTTCAAGATGATTGACTTTAAAAATATTCAAATTGTCCACAGAGGAAACTCAAGTCTTAAACATTAACCAAATGAAAATGGAAAACAATCCATAACTACTACTGTATGTAAAGCCTCTAATACTATGAGAGATGTCGGGACAAGGCCCCCGATCATCCTAACAAAATTGAAATTATAGAAATAAATGAGGGATCATCCGGAAGTAAGGAGGCTTTCCAAATGATTTTGGGACTGCAAGTGGTATCAATGGGGCACTTGTTGATGACCCTAATTTCCTATATCTGCAACATAAAAAATGCAGGCCAAATAGAGTCAGTACATTGAATATACGAGGATGCAAGGAGAAATATAAAACATAGACATAAGCTTGAACTGATAAAAAGGAAAAGCATACTCACCTCATCGCAACTCAACTCAACTCAACTCAAGGCAACTAAAAGATACTCAAGATACTCAACTTAGAAATACTCAAATCAGTTTAATATAAAAGAAAAAATAAAGATGTATTATACAGAAAGCTTCTAAAATAGTAGATAATAATTCTATGTATTTAAAAATACAATAATACTCTTTTACTCTTTTTTGGGATATTCCATAATTGACACCCATCACTATGAGCTATATGATGATACAACGTATCGCCCATGTTGCTAGAACTGTCCTATAATTTGCTGGAGTATAAGAAATACTCATCTAAGTTGATCCACTAAGTTATGCTTTAAAATCAATGAGGAATCATCTAAAAAGTATGACCCTTTTTACCCACGTAGGCATATATGGTTTATGAGGACTTTCAGTTGTCTGAACTCATCCCCATATTGGTGCTCAATACTACTCCTAAAAGATAACTCATGCTCATATGGTTAAAAATATTTCCTCACTCTCAAACTTTGAGATTATTACTCAAAAGATTCTCTTAAAAGAGATTATACTCAAAAACTCCTTATGAACTTATTTGGAAATGTAACTGAAATCTTGACATATTGAATACCTCAAAATACTAACATGCAAATCTGGTAATGCAACCCTTATATACTAATAATGTAACATTTGAAACTGAAGCATGATTATCCGGTTAACTGACCTAGCAAGGATAATTTATGAACTAAGAGAATCTACACAACTAGGGTTCTAAGTTTCATGCAAGGAAATAAACAAACTTTCCAAGAAACATGATATTTTGATTTAGGATACTACAATATCTAAGTCGCACTAAATACCCAAGGTTTTAGAAACCCTAAGTCTAAACAAGATATAGAAAATCAAGGAACTGACAGAATTTTAGGGAACTAATTGCTGAAAGGAACCCACTAGTGAAATCCTACATACTATTTGAAGTTGCCCCAACAGCCAATTCCCTTCAATTGGCTTTTAACCCTCACCTATGGTCAAACCTATGGTTCATAGGTCTAACCATAGACCGAACTGGTCGACCGTGGGTGGGATCAGAGACCATCAACATGTGGGCCTTCATGATAGAACCCCACCTATGGTCCGTGGGTTGTTCCGTCGAAACTGGCACTAGTTTTTCTAAAAACTGGGATTTTCTACATTTTGAGGTCTGAGGTGTTACATTATCTCCACCTTGGGAACATTCATCCTTGAATGAAGTCTAAGCAAGCTGAGTATGAAGGGAAGGAGCTACAATCTCTTCCACTAAGTACTAGAAATTGATATCTAACTTAATTGAGTTCGAAGAGCATGCAAATATGCTGAAATGCAAGAATAACTGACGGAACAAGATAGTGAGACTATTTTTTCACAAGAGTAAACTGAGAGACGTGAGAGGAACTATTACTTTAAGCTGAAATGGAATCGGAAGGAAATAGATGAAGATACTTGGCCATTATGGCTGCTTCCCAAGTAGCTCCCTCTACGGACTGACTCCTCCATAAAACTTTCACTTAAGCAACTTCTTTGTTTCTAAACCTACGAACTTGATGCTCAAGAATCTCTACTAGCACATCTTCATAAGTGAGACTATCCTTCACAGCCACACTCTCTAATCGTACTATTGATGCCAGATCACCCACACACTTCTTCAACAAGGAAATGTGAAAGACTGGATGAACTGCAGGTAGTTCTGCTAGCAACTCTAACTTGTATGACACATTACCTACCCTTTTATGTATTTTATAAGGACCTACATAACCAGGAATGAGTTTCCCTTTCTTGCCAAATCTTATCACCCCCTTCATAGGTGATATTTTCAGGAAAACCCAATTATCAATTTCAAACTCTAAGTCCCTTCTCCTCACATCTGCATAGGACTTTTGATGACTCTGAGTTGTCTTAAGTCTATCCCTGATGAGATGAACTCTTTCCATATCTTCATAAACCGAATCTGTCCCAATCAATGTTGTTTCACCTACTTCAAACCAACCAATCAGGGACCTGCATCTACACCCATATACTACCTCATACACGGAAATTTGAATACTAGAATGGAAACTTTTATTGTAGGCGAAATATATAAGGGGTAGGTGATCATCCCAACTACCCTTGAAATTGATCAAGCAAGCTATCAACATATCATCTAAGGTCTAAATGGTACGTTCTGCCTAACCATCTGTATGGGGATGAAATGATGTACTAAGATTTACCTCAGTACTAAGACCTTTCTGAAATGATTTCCAGATTTGAGAGTTAAACTGAGGACCTCTATCTAAGATGATAAACAAAGGAACACTATGTAACCTTGCTATCTCAAAATTGTAAAGTTTGGCGTAGTCCTTTATTGAATCTATAGTCTTAGCAGCCAAGAAGTGAGCGGACTTAGTAACTATGTCCTCTATCACCCAAATGGAGTCATGTTGTCTGCGAGTACGAGGTAAAACCGTAATGAACTCCATGTTTATCACTTCCCACTTCCATGTAGGAATGTTAATCTCTTCAGTCATACCTCTCGTTTCTAATGTTCTGCCTTAACATGCTGACAGTTAGAACCTTAGTTACAAAATTTGCTATGTCCCTCTTCATACCGTTCCACCAAAAGAGTTCCCCTAGATCACTGTACATCTTAGTGGCACCTAGATGAATGGAAAACCTGGAGTTATGAGCTTTTGTAAGAATCTGCTGCCTAAACTCACTCATATTAGAAACACATAAGCGACCCTGCTAATGAAGCACACCATCTCCCCCTTGGGAGAAAACCTAAAATTTCTATTGATGAATTGCACCTTTCAACTGAAGTAATATAGGGTCACTATCCTATTTTTCCTTAACCTCCGCTACCAATGAAGATTTTGATCCATTCTGAACTATCACCCAACTATCTGATTTGTCCATAAGGCAAACTCCTAAGTGATCAAGTCGGTGAACATATTTTGCTAACTCTTTCCTTTCTTCCTCAACATGTGCTACACTACCTATAGAAAACATGCTGACAGTATCAGCCACTACGTTGGGCTTACCCAGATTGTAAAGCACATTCATGTCATAGTCTTTAAGGAATTCATGCCATCTCCTCTGACGAAGATTCAACTCTTTCAGGGTGAACACATACTAGAGGCCCTTATGATCTGTGAACACATCAACATAAACACGATACAAGTAGTGTCTCTTATTCTTTAGGGGAAATACTATGGTTGCAAACTTGAGGTCTTGAGTCGGGTAGTTCTTCTCATAGACCTTAAGTTGTCTAGAAGCATAAGTTATGACCTTATCTCGCTGCATCAACATAAAACCTAGGCCGACCCTAGATGCATCACAATAAATTACATAACCATCTGAGTTGTCTGGAAGAATCAAAACGGGAGTTGTAGTCAAACTAATATTCAACTCTGAGAAGCTTTTCTCACACTCATATGACCATTGAAACTTGACCTTTTTCTGAGTAAACTTGGTTAATGAGGAAGCTATCGATGAAAATCCTTCAACAAACCTCTTGTAAGACCCGACAAACCCAAGAAACTTCTGATATATTTTGGGGAGGTAGGGCTGGGCCAGTGTTGTACTGCCTTAATTTTCTGAGAATCCACTCAAATCCCTTCGCTAGATACCACATGACCAAGGAAAGCAACAGACTGTACCTAGAATTCACATTTACTAAACTTATCTAATAAATGAAGATCTTTGAGAGTTTGCAGAACAACTCTCAGATGAGGTGCATGCTCCTCCTCATTCCGAGAAAAAATAAGGATATCATCAATAAAGACAATGACGAACAAGTCCAAATACTGTTTGAACACCATGTTCATTAAATCCATGAAAGTTGCATGAGCATTTTTTAGTCCAAAAGACTTAACTACAAATTCATAATGATCATACCGAGTTCTGAAAGTTGTTTTCAGAATGTCACTACCTCTAACTCTGAGGTCTATCTTAGAAAAGTAACTAATACCCTAAAGTTGGTCAAACAAGTCATCAATCCTGGGGATGGGATACTTATTCTTGATGGTGACTTTGTTCAATTGTCGATAGTCAATGCACATTCTGAGAGAACCATCTTTCTTTTTCACGAACAAAACTAGAGCACCCTATGGAGAGATACTAGATCTGATGAAGACCTTTTATAGAAGGTCTTTCAATTGCTCATTCAATTCCTTAAGATCAGCTGGAGCCATTCTCTAAGGATGAATTAAAAAGGGATGGGTATTTAGAAGGAGATCTCTTCCGATGATAATTTCTCTTTCAAGAGGAACTCCAGGAAGATCTTTTGGAAACACTTTTGAAAACTCATTTACTATCGGGACTGACTCAACAATTGGGGTTTTGGAGTTTGAATCCTTAACCCAAACAAGATAATACACGTACCCTTTGGAAATTATTTTTCTGGGCTTAAGGTAAGAGATGAATCGACCTAAAGGCACTAAGCTACTACCCTTCCACTCTTAGACTAGCTCGTTTGGAAACTCAATCCGAACGATCCTAGTTCTACAATCGATTGAGGCATAACATGAATGTAACCAATCCATGCCTAGAATGACTTTTTAAGAGACTATGACATGACAATTTCTATATACCCACAAGTTATAACTGGGTCACCAACGGGAGTAGAGACTGACAAGGGTTCTGAGAAAGTTTCTAGACTTATATCAAAGTTTACTGCTATCTACAGAGTTACAAAAGACAATGTAGTGCCTGGATCTAACAATGCATAAACATCTAAATGAAAGACTCATAACATACCAGTGACCATATTAGGAGAACTTCCTGGTCCTGGCGTGCCTGGAGAGCATTCAACATATTCTAGCAATCATGGCCACTTGTACCAGATGAAGCACATTACTGAGTTGGGCGACCCACTAGTGCTACTGGAGTTGTATACTAAGCCCTATTGTTGTTACCTCCATGCCCCTGTGTGGCATAAGGCCAACCCTTAAATCTACCTGGAGCTGCCTTACCTGCAAGACACTTGCTCGGATGGTTCTTACCACATTTTGGACAAGTTGGATAAGTCCTATTACCTGAAACACTCCGTTGAGACTTCGATCTTGATGCCCTACCTTTCTTACCCTGTTGAAACTTGGGGAATGGAGCACTAGCTGATAAAGGTGTTGTGGCTGTATACCTCTGTTGAAACTGTGAGCAATTCCTACTGTCCGACTTGTGTTGTGAGTATTCATAGTTTCCAATTGTTGGCTTTTTTTATCCTTAGCCAATTGGCTAAGTTTATCTCCCTCAACCTTCTGAGTATGAGTCATTAGTGTGGAAATATACATATCCCCTAGAAGCATAGCATTCATGCACTCAGTCTTCACCAGATCAGATACCCCAATCAAGAACTTACTCATTTGTGCCCTTGGATTGACAACCATGTGTGGAGAATACCTGGAGAGCCGGTTGAACTTCAGTCCGTACGCTTGGACCGACATAGATCCCTGCTTATATTTCATAAACTCGTGTGCCTTTGCTTATCTCAACTCTCTTGGGAAGAACCTGTCTAGAAAAGCTACAGTTAAACAATCCCAAGTCACAGGAGCTTCATCTGCACCGTTGTTATCCTTCTATTGAGTAAACTAGATATGAGCCACATCATTAAGTTGATAGGATGCCAACTCAAAACTCTCAGCTCCAGTCACTTGCATTACTCTAAGAACTTTCTTTACTTCATCAATGAAGTTCTATGGGTCTTCACTAACCTTTGACCCTTGAAACTCCGGCGGATTCATCTGCTCAAAGTCTCAAACCCTAGGTGCAGCGGATTCACCATTATTGTTAGTAGGAACTGGGACCTGCTGATTATTCTGATTGGCCACACTCTAAGCCAATAACTGGATCACATTCAAAAATTCTACATCCGTAACCTTATGGTTTGGGACTGGAGGAGATACATTAGCATTGCCTTCATTAGCATTCCGTGTGTTAGCTCTACGAGAAGGCATGATCTGAAACGCATAATGATGAATTAGAAAGGAGAAGTTGGATCATACCCACACACGATAAGAATATAAAGAAAGTGAAGTTTCTTCTTAAAACACTCTGTAGCCTCCCTTTCATAAATGTGGTCCACTTCCATCCATGAAAGAAACTCTACTTAGTGTAGCTTTCATACATCTTAGGACTTTTGAACCTAATGGTCTGATACCAAGTTTGTCATGCCCCAGGGCTACCCCCTTGACGTAACACGAGACCTAGAATTAGGAATGACCCCAAGCTAAACCTGTGTGTGGCATATCATAAGAATACTAAGAGATACTAAATAAAACAGATACTATGCGAAAGCAAAAATGGTGGATAACTAAAAGTGGGGAAAAACCCAACTAGTCTAAATATATAAAATATACTAAGAGTTTAGTGATAACTAACAACCACTTAACAACTCAAGTTGAATTGATTACTATGTCTGAAAAAGCCTCTAACTGAGTTGAGTTGTTGGTATATTCCCCCCAGCTAACTCTAACAAAAACTAAAACTGAAATGTAAAGACTAAAATGAAAGTATGTCTATTGTCTTCGAAGTATGAGGACTCACCACTGAAGCTACTGAATGCAGATCGAGAATCAATCTAAGTGCGGTCTGAATGTTGAGTACCTAAACCTACATCGTGAAAGCATGTGGCGCAGAGTATGCGTCAGTACTTGGAATGTACTGAGCATACAGTATATAGATACTAAGATGAACAAATATATATATGTTGAAACAAGGAATAACTGAGTAATATTGTAAAACAAAGCAAGAATGTAAATACTAAAAAGATAACTGAATGCAATGACCAAGTGCTAATCATGAACATGACATGCTAAATTGAATACTGAAGTATATACTAAAAACCTAGTCAAATGCACTAAGAGTCTGACTGTGGGAGCTACCATTAACTGACATAAAACCACGTGAGCTAAACGTGGAGTTCGATGTATACGCCCCATCGAAAGGACCCAATATACCTTGCCAAGGGTATAAAGGCATGACTGGCATGATCACTAAATCTGATGCCCTAAATAGGGAACGTATACTCTTACGGGGGCGCGTAGTTCTGGGACTATGAGGGTACCCTGAACCCTAGTCCAAGTCGGTGCTAAGTCTACTCCCAATTAAATATGTATATGATTGTAATGTAATTTAAATGTTAATATATTGAATAGCTCAAAATAATGACATGCCAATTTGGGAATGCAACACTTATATACTGGTAATGTAACATTCAAAACTAGAGCATGATTATCTGGTTAATTGACCTAGCTTGTGTAATTCATGAACTAAGAGAATCTACATAACTAGTGTTCTGAGTTTCATGCAAGGAACTAAACGAATTTTCCAAGAAATATGCTATTTCAATTTAGGATACTACAACAGCTAAATCACAATAAATATCCAAGGTTTTAGAAACCATAGGTCTAAACAAGATATAGTGAATCAAGGAACTAACTGAATTCTAGGGACCTAGTGGATTAAATGAACCCACTAGTGAAATACCACATACTTGGTGACGAAATTCATAGAGAAATCCTTCGATTTTGGGTCTGAAACTCGAAGAACATTGTTGCTTGTTCTTGGGAGGTTTGGTCGACTATGTTCTCTTCTTTTTGCTCAAAGTTTGGATGATTTTTGGCTAATGAGGGTTCTGGGTAAGTCAGACTAAGTTCTTAGTCTTAGACTAGGTAAAATGACGTAGTTTAAGGTCCCCCAACACATACAAAAAAGACCTAAATGACCCTAACTTAAAATCTAACGAAGGTCATCCACGGAGGGACCTACGAACAGTCGTTTGGACTACCAACCATTGTCCGTGGTCGTGGTTTGTGGTCTGCCTGACTTGGCTTCACTAAAACGAGAATAATTGTTTACTTAGTACTGGGATTTTAGCAAACTCGGTGGCGTTCAAAAGAGGATTCAATTATCTTTAATTTTATAGGTTATAGGCCACCTAATTCATTTTGTTCTAAAATATATGACAATTTGAAGTTGACCAAACAACTAATTCGCTCCAATTGGCTACTGACCCTCACCTATGATCCGTAGGTCCAACCACGGACTATACTGGTCAATCCTGGGTGGTATAAGAGACTATCAACATGTGAGACTTAACAATAGAACCCCAGCTACGGTCTGTGGTTCTACCTACAGTCTGTGGGTGGTTCCGCTGGTAATGGCACCAGTTTTTCTAAAAAAAAATAGAATTTTCTTCATTTTGAGGTCCAAGGTGTTACAAATATGCATAATCTTTGACTTACGAGATGAATAGTTGAAACCTAAAATCTTGAATTATAACTCAAAGTCAATAGCCAAGAACCAAAGTTATGATTTCTCTCAAAATTCAAGAATAAATCAAATGACTTCTTTTCTTTATGTATCAAACCAGAAAACAAGAAAAAAATGTAATACAGAACCTAGGAAAAGTATGTACAGTCAATAAAAACCTAACCTAAACAAACTATGAAAACACCCTTCGGCAACTTCCAAGGACATCATCTTTGGATTGTAGATGGTTTCACGAGTCATGGACTCCTCTTGTAGAAATAAGTTAAATCTTCAAGGGTGGGAATTTTTTCACAGACAAGATCTACGATCCGTGGAAGCTTCTATGTATCGTGGTCCTCACTCGTAGATCAAGTCTCTTTTGCACACCCATTGTATCTTACCTATGTTCACCATTTACGGTTCGTGAACATGTTTGCAGCTCATGAGTTCCAATTCAAAATCTCAAGACTTTTTTGCATACTTTATTATTCTCATTTATAATCTCTATCTATGACTCATGAATGTGTTTATGAATCTTAACTTCCACTCATTAGAATAATAATTTCTTAATAGTCTTTGATTCTCATCTATGAGGTCATCTACAACTCGTGCTTCAAACCACAACTCAAGGAATGTCTTCGTGAATTTTAAAAATTGACTAACATCATCTTATTTTTAGTACAAAGTTATTGAATTCTATTTCCATGCAAAATATCTACAAACCACATCAAATCTACTAAAAACACAAAAGAACTTACACCAATTCTAAGCTTTAAGCATTAAAAGTATCGTAAAATCGCGAACATCACTTCTATATCAAAATTTCCCATATAAGTACCTGAGTTTATTCCAATTGATTTCCAATCATTTAAAGTCCAAATGACTTTAACTTTTAAGCTCAAAAGGACATGTAAAACTACATAAATATGAAACAAATTTGGGAGGTGTTACAGAAAGTTGGGGTTGAAACTTTAATTTTTTTATTATTTAATCACATCCGTATATTATTTTGAATTTTTTATTTGGGTGGATGATTGGCTTCCCTATCGGTGGATTAGAATGTGCGTGATCAAGACCTTTGGGATTTTGGGTCATACAAAAGTTATTTTTCCTTGTAACCGAAGATGTTTCCTTGGAAACTATGTTTAAGAATCTAAAACTAAAGATATTTTTTTCAAGAAAACATCGCCATTCATACTAAATTAATGAATGTAGTAAATGACAAAAGTATACATTGTCTTGACTTAAGAAAGAAAAAATGTAATTAATAAGACAAATAAAAATAATATGTAGGAAAAATAAATATATCTTGGTCCTTGAGTCATATATATATTCTAGTTTTTACCCCTATAAAGTTCTGACTTAACATCATTAGCCTTCAATTAAATAAACGTGCAATTGTAATCTCTCAAACTAACAAAAGTTAAAATGTTGACAAAATTAAGAAATAAATAAAAAAGAGAAAAAATAAGATATGATCCAAGGATAATTGCTCAAAGAGTTATTTATCTCAAAGTTCTTTCGATTTCAACATAAAAGTGGCAAGTCATTTACCAATGTCCATTATTATTCTTTTACTTCGAAGTCTTGAGATAATGTCTTCAAAAAAAAATTGTAACTGTAATATTTTCAGTTCTTTTGGTTGAACTAATTCCTCTTGTGAGTTCTTAAATCTCTACATAATTAATATACATTTTAAAATTAAATATGGATAAAAAAGATAAGAATACAACAAATCTATTAACTGTTGATGATAATTAATCATGAAATTTTTAATTGATAATCAATAAAAAGCTCCTCCTGATAAAAGCCTTTAACTAAAATGAAGCATAGATGTTGGTCCAAATTTTGATAGAGCAAAAAGACAAGGTGTAAAAATATATGACTCCGTTAAATATTCAACTTTCATTAGTATGAAGACCAAAACCTAATGATTATATTAATTAAAGATAAATTATGTAAAAATGAAATATAAAAGAACTAAAAGTGGACTAAACCACTATTTAAACATATTCACTGACCATTGTAATTACTATATAATACCCCCAAGAGGGTTAAATGTGTCTACAATAAATTCAATCTTCTATATAGAAAATTACTTTTTTGTATCTCCTCTTCTCAAATTATTGAAGGAATAGAAATTCAATGGCAATTGGTTATTATGGTATTATAGATGAACTTCGGGTGGTGCTAGTTGATCCCGAAACAGAGCATATCACAGAAATGGTTGATTTGTTGAAGTCTTATGACTACAAAGGTGACATCTCTAATATAAATTTAACTCAAAACCTTTGGTTCTTTGATATAAATGAATTCAGTTTGATTACCTTTTCAAAAGATATTTAATAGATATAATAATGCTTGTTGTGATTGTAACATCGATTTCTTTTTAGATTTTATTTTTTGTGTAGTAAATCTGGAATTCATCTTTTCTTTGTGTCATAACACCATTTCTATAATTGTTAAATTTTTTTATTAATTAATAAATATATTTATGTGTTTATAGAAGAACCAAATTAGATTGTTTAGTCTTTTTTCTCTTATAGGCATGTCATACATTCGATAAGCTTCCTCCATAAAAAATATATATGAATTTTCAAAAGGGGTGGAGAGGGGGGGGGGGGGGGGAGGGGAGTTGATAATCTCATGTTAATATTTATCTCGCTCCAATTTCATTAGATTTTCTAGAAGTGCCACAATTTTCTGTTAAGTTTAATTATTTAATCAACTTGTATATATGTTTTTTACACTTGATTTATTTGTACAATAAGGGGAAATCTGTTCTTTTATAATTGGTCGTATGGCATAAAATTAGAGCAGAAGATTAATTAAATTCATCAAAAATAATTTTTTGAAGATGTAGATATTTGAATTATATAAATCTATCTATCGCTTTAAAATATATTATTTGTATGGAGGAGGCAGAACAAAATTAGGGTAACAACGAGGGAAGAGAAAGACCAAGATAGGAAGGGATATGATTATTATTATTATTTACCTTGAGACAACTTTTTATTTTATTTATTACATGTAGACAAAAAAGTGGGGTTGTTTGATTTTTGTTAAAAAAACATTTTCCTTTATTATTTCCTTTTATTTTATAATCTAATAAGGACCAAGATTACCTGAGAATTGTTCAAAATGGAGCAAATATATCCTTCGTTTGTTGTTTGGCTCAAAACTACCCCTCACTTTATTTTTTAGCTCACAAATATCCCTCACTTTATTTTTTAGTTCACAAATACCCCTCAATTGAAAGGAGTGCCACCCAGTACAGTAGATGAAAAAATTACCACGTGGATGTCCACATCTACATCGACCATAAAAAATTATCCAACTTAATGCCCATTGACCCACCCCGTTTAAAATCTGCCCTAGGTGAATTCTTAGTTTTCTTAGATTTCACTCTATGCGTTGAGTGTATTTTTAGGTGAGAAAATTGTGTATATGAGCAGTGTTCATGAAATTTGTTGGGATGTGTGAATTTTTTTTAAATTGTATTCTTACATGTATGGACAACAATTGAACCAAAGGTGGGTGTACTGTTAGTCTTAGGACTAGTAGAACAAGGAATATGGTCTTTTATTTTCTCGTTAATTTGAGGTGGATTTTAAACGGGGAGGGATAGTAGATATTAAATTGAGTGATTTTTCATGGTGGATGTTGATGTGAACTGGTCATGTGACCAAAAAAAAAATTCATGTGGCGTGCTTGGTGGCATTAGTTAAATTTAGGGGTATTTGTGAGCCAAAAAAACAAACGGAGGGGTAATTTTGAGCAGAAACACAAACGAAGAATTATTTTTTTCCATTTTAGACAGTTAAGAGGTACTTTTGACCTTTTATCATTTTTAATTAAAAGTTTCCCGTTTTAATTTAAAAGAGTGTTTTTTGTCCCTTTGTAACTCAATAGAAAAAACATTCATCTTCTAAGAAAGTTTTTCAATACACACCTATTATTTTATCCTTTTGATAGAGCGCCAGTCTTAAATTTTGAATTTTTTTTATTTTCCTCACTTAATTTCAAAAGAATAAATTTTGAATCTACTTTAATGTATACTTGTCAAATATTATTTTTATTTTGGATCAACTTTAATGATCAATCAATTTATTCCTCTATTGTCTAGACAATAGACCATTTTCATAATATTAAAAAAAATATATGTAAATGTTAAAAAATAAGTTTCAAACTTGAAAGATAATGATGATAGCATTTTTTTTATCATAATATTATTTTTCTTCTCTTACTCAACACAGATAGATTCAATTATTTATATAAAACAATATTGTAAATATTTTTTTTAAGTACACATGTCTAAGATTGACATCTAGTACAATATAAGTTGATTAATTTGCTCAACTGCATAACCTAAAGAGTGCAATATAAGTTGAAAATTATGATGAAATTTGTATATGAGAAATAAAGATATCCTCATGGTAATTTATATATATATATATATATATATATATATAATTTTCTTTTCTGACTTTTAAGATGCATTGATGCAGTTAGTACGGTTCGTACATCCTTAGAAGCAATGGCAATGCTCTCCAAAGGAGAGAAAAAAATTGATGTGATTATAATCAGTGTCCATTCATTGAATCTGGATTCTTTTAATCTCTTGGCTCAAGATGTGACCTTGGATATAGTTTCACTATGTACGTATTTATTATATTCTTCCACTTATGACATCTATTGTGAGAAAAGTCAGTTACGTTTATAAGTACACTATAAAAATTGGCTACAAAATTTTCTTTTAATATGTAATTAAATTCTTTAGAGCTAAAAGAATTTGGTAAAATTCACTATTAAATATGAGTAGAAATGAATTTTTTGTTGTTTAGTGACATTAGTTATTTATTGTTAATGAGTATTTTATTCAGTAAATGATAAGTTATTATTTTGTAACATAACTTTTATAATGAATATGTTTGAAATTAACTATTTACATAGTGTTTAATACAATTAAATTCTAATTGTCAACTTTTTGAAATAACTATGCAGTTATATGTGATGAATTCAATGAACTCTTAGCAAAGAAGGCTTCGAAAGACGGAGCATATCTTTTTCTACAAAATCCACAAAATGAGGAAATTCTGAAATACTTGTGGCAATTTGTATTGAGAAGAAAAATAGAAAGAGAGAAAGCGAGAAAAGGATCAGAAGACGGAGATAAGATGATTGTTAATGATGTTGATACAAATAATATCGATGGAGATAATGAAGAATTATCTAAAGAAACAAATGATGTGCCTAATCCTGAGGAACATAGAAATAATATTGATGAATTTGAAGACAATATCATACCGAATGGAAAATACAAGTGGATGAGGAAGAACAATAGAAAAGATATAAAAGAGCATAAGGTTTTTAAGCAAAAGGACTTTGTAAAGTGGACTGCAATTCTTCATGCGAAATTCATGGAATGTTTGGTACAACTAGGTGAAGGAAGTAAGTTTACCTTCCAATTTCTTCTCAATTTATTTATACATAGAGATATGAACAATGAGAATTCATAGTTACAGCTAACATTATCTTGTTTGAAGTAAACGTGTAATGATTGTTGTATTTACATTACCATGTATTGACTTACGAAAATTATGCTTATTAAACTAAATTTATATTCTTATGAAACATGTAGGATGTTACCCAAAGGGTATAGTGGAGGTTATGGATGTGCATGGTCTTACCAGGATGCAGGTAGCGAATCATTTACAGGTACGTACATCCCTAAAAAAAATTAAATGGTTAATCATGAACCTTTTGTGTGTTTGGTAAGTGAAAAGGTACTTGGCAAAAAATATATATATTTATATAGGTATTTTCTCTTGTTTGGTTAGTAGAAAATATTTTGTTTGGAATTTTTTTTAGTCAAACTCGAGAAGTTATGTATTCTACAACTATATTAATAATAATACTATATTGGAAACAAATAAAATAATTAGTCTTAAATTTATACCGTCAGAAACTATTTAAACACTATTATTAATATTAAGTAGTGAATTTGTTTTTATCAAAATATTCACCAATTAAATAAGATTAGTGATAGACCTTAATTACTTTTTTAGTGATAATATTAATCATTCATTTATAATTTAATTATTTTTAGTGACTATTCAATGAAAGAATGATATTATCATTCTTTAATTTGTTATTATAAAAGACTTTTATCGCTCACAATTTGGTACTTCCAGTTTGTAACTTTGATTATCTTGCTCATGAATTATTCACCTGATTATCTTGCTCATGAATTATAAAATAATTAATTGCCTAATTATTTGCATTTGGGGGCTTCCAACTGATTCTCTTATAATAAATATTTGGCTTGTAATACTCCAAGAATTACAGGAAGCGGTGATAGCAAACATTACCCTCACTTAGAACAATATGCTCTTGGGAGACATGAAGCACAATCAACCTCTCTACCTTAAGACTTCTAACATGGTCGATTCTAGATAGAGCACGGTACCCCCCAAACCCCTACTTTACAAAACAAAGAGTGGACAATCTCTTCATAGGGTACTGTAGTTGTACATCCATAGTACCATAGGGATGGTGAGAGTTCATAAGAGCCCGAATTTAGATAGGTGAAAGATCCTTACTCAAATTACGAACCCTGAACCTCTTTGCGAATTCACAGTTTAACTGCATGCCAGACCACTAAGTGATGAGACCGTGCAAACAAAGGCAACGAGGAGCACTAGCGGGAATTGGACAATGGGTGGGTGTCCAACAAACATTCCTTAGCTAAGAAGGATTCATTCACCGCAGCTTCTCTTACTAGCAGATGAAACTAGCAACATCACATCATATAGAATACCAATTGACAGGCATTCAAGTCTATCTTATAGTTTATGTTGATGATCTCATTGTTTCCGCGAGCGCATCCTTCATTTCCAAGCTTTATTTCTATCGTAATTTTCTTATACCATGTCTAATCAATTGTGGGGAATTGTTTCAAACTTGAAAAAATTGTCATTGCAAATTGCCATACATTTAGAGTAACCTGATAAACAACTTTGTTATATGTCATGTTTCCCATTTAGAATACATGTGTTTCAATATTATTTGCCTTAAATTTTGTTTTGAGTGAGTGATCAATGTACTTTCCTTAGAAATACATGTTTTATTTTATTTCTTTTTTTCTTAGAATTATATTCTGAAATGTTTCATTTTTACAGGAGATTCGACATGTATTTTCGAGCTAGCTAGCGAATCTTTAAAGGGAATCTCAACAACACTATTGACGGACTAGGACTACTGGAAGGTTTGTGATGCTTGAATTATCTTGTTGCTTGTCCCTCTGCATCATCTGAGTAAAGTTCAGATTACTAGTTTGGAATAGTAGAAATTGAAAATCCATATCATTTTTGAAATATTGTTTTTCGTTGTTTTGTGCTGCATCTTCTTCATTTTGTGCTGGAGCATTTGATTCTTATTCATATATATTGTTTTGACAGATTCAATAGTCATGGGGAAGGAGGATACTTCAAGACAAAATAAGAAAGGAAAAGGAAAACAATATGTGCAAGCTGGAACACTTACATCTATGGCATACAAAAGGATTGTTTCACTGAGAACAAAAGAAAATGTTCAACCTATTTTTTGCCTCAAAACTCCTCTATTCTTGTAGCACAAACTTTACAAGAAGAAGTGTGACAAGTTCCTTGAAATTCTTCTACTTTGAAAGCTCAATCTAAAAAGGATCAAATGCAAAAAATGCCTCAGAGTTCTTCCACTCTGAAGCAAAATCTATGCAGGAATCAAAGCAATAAGTTGCAGAGAAACAAGTTCTAGAGAAATAGTTGCAACATGTGCCAAGAGAATCTCCTACTGTAGAGTCACACGATATACAGGACTTCAATTAAATGCTAACATGTTGGCATCATTGGGTGCTCAGTCACCACAAGAAGCTATGCAACCTTTCAATCGTTCATTTTCCAGCAAAAACAATCAAGGTATGGCGTCTATTCTTCTTCTTCTTCTTCTTCTTCATCTTTTTCAATGCTAGCCTAATACGAAAGTGTTGCTGAATTTTCTTGCTTAAAGGGAGACTACAAACATATTTGAAGATGATGTCCCTTAGTAAGCTGGTCCTTAATTATTTTTCTATGATCGACGGAAAATTTTAGAGTAGATTCTCTTATCCTAAAAAGTACTAAAAACTGAACTGCTGAATATTTTTTCGGTGTCATCATCCTCATTAATTTAGCTATCCACTTCCACATCTGAATATAAGTATACTTCCCATTTAAATATATAGATATATAATTTTGTATGATCATGTGGATGTCTGGTTGACTTGAAATCTTTCATATTTATAGTTGCGGTACAATTCAACTTTTATGTTAGTTTTGGTGTTGTACATCTGTATATATGTGAGCTCTAGTTTTAAAGAGCCCTTGACAATGTGTAGTTGACTCAATGCAACTGTTGGATGTTGAATTTTCTACTGACTTTTTGTGTATAGCTTTATCTCGATCAGGCCCCTGTTTTGAGTTTTTAGGGTGAAGTAGGAAGAGTAGCTTGGACTCTTCTTTTCCTTTCCCAAATGCTATGGTTGTAGACAACTTGTGTGTATATCAACTACTTGTACATGTACTCTTTTGAAAAATTTCCAGTTCTAGGCTCTCCAGGTATGGCAGATCACTTATTATCTATTTTTCAGGGTAGCATTACAGAAAACACATTATCTGGTTCAATATTCATGCCCCAATTCAATAGCCTTCGTAGGTAACATGTATTGTAAGTAAAGCCATAGGGAGAAGATAGTTTTTGACCTTGCCTCATTCTTGTAAATCATGACCTTCCAAGGTACTCGTTTTGTAACCTCCAATAGTTGTAGATATATCTATCGAATGATACCCTTTCCTGCCCTAAGGGGTTGATGAATTATTCTCCAGATTGCTTGAGCAGCAACTATCCTTCTAATCATCCAACTTGCTTGTTGTGACAATACCAGATCCTGTAGCTTCTACCGTGTGCCTCTATAGTAGTTAGTACCTTAGTTGCAATTTGGAACAATTACGACCAAAAGGCCTGTATACCAAATAGCACTGACTACACCAGTTGTATCCTTCCTGCATAAGATAATTGTTTTGCAGTCCAACAAGATATTTTTGCAACCATTTTGGCTAAATATGCTTGCAGCCCAGAAGATTATTAACCCCATGTCACATCTACTACTTGTTTTTAAAACTACTTTTGTTTCTTTCTTTAAACTTTCAACATTATTTCCTATCTCCTGTTACTTTTGTAACTATTTGCACATCCCATATTTGCAATTTTTCCTTTATGGAGTGAATTTTCCTCCAGAACCAGCTTCTATCTATGAGAGCTTTACTTTGAGGTACAAAAACTGATCCTCTGAAATTGTGAATTGAGAAAAATGCTGATGATCACCTTGTTACTTCAATTCTCTTAGCATAGGATATTTGTTTGGTATAATTATTTTAAGACAGATGATGATGTACATATTTTATGTGCTACTTTGTTGACTCAGTTGGGCAAAAGGTCGCTAATGTGATGTGAATTAGGGAAAGATCTTCACTTAAATGACTTAGATCATAGAGCATCTTATAACTAGAAAATAATCCAATAGCCTAAATACAAAATTAGCTAGTGAAAATATATGCAGAAAATGTGCAGAAATGCTCGGTAAACTTTATGCACAACTGATTGAGCAAATGACATGTTTACTTATTTGGAGTTACAAAGATGTGGAGCGTAGATCGAGTCAAGTGATTTAATTATTTAAATCTGAACTATCTTTCTTCCACATTTGCTTTTAATTAACTTTTATTTATGTTTTTTCTAGGTGGAGAAGATAATCAAGGGGATGATGAAAGCAGTGAAGACCTTACTTGATATAATTGATTGAATGTTGTAGAAACTTCAATTTAGCTCGACTCTTTTGTTTCTTGAAATTTTGAAACTTGTGTTAAGCTACAATCTTTTGTTTTAATTTCTATTAGTATGAAACTTGTGCAAACTATTGAAGACATGTGTTTTGGTGTGTATATTTTACCTTAATGGTTATTCTGGTATTTCAATATATATATATATATATATGATTCGGCTATATAATTAGTCGTCTTCTAGAGACTTAATTTAGAGATTTTTTTATAAACTGTTGTTGATCTATATATATATAGATTCCAGATTCATATAGATTATGGTTGCAATAGAAAATAAAATTATTGCAATATATATCAATAAAAATCTTTTTCAGAATATATTAAAAAAAGTTTAGATATTAAGCACAACCTATTGCAATAGACACTATTGGAACAGTTGCTAACCGTTACCACAACACCTATTGCAATGGTTATTAATTGTTACCACATCAGTAATATTATAGTCCCTATAGATGGAAGGATAACCATTGCAATAGGGGTACTTATAGCAACGCTTTCAGTAATATTTAAATTAACTGTTACAATAGATCTATAGTAACGCGAGCGGAAGAGACGGTTGACAAACCATTGCTGTAGCACTATGGCAACAGTTTGAGGACTTATTGCAACGCATATGAATCTGTTGCTATTGACCAAAATTCTAGTAGTGATTTATGGATAGATTCACAAAACAAACTCATGATTGGCATGTGGGTGAACGAACCCAACACTATCGAAGCTTACATACCTCTTAGGGATCAAACCCATGGAAAAAATCTGCAACAAAACTCAAGAGCCTCGACGAACGCCTTGATCCTTTCCTCTTTTCTCCTTTTTTCTCTTCTTTTCTCTTCTTGAATTCTCAACTAAAACCCTAGGTGTATACTAGGATTATAAAACTAAACCTAATAGGATTAGACCCTTAAAACCTTACTAAAAACTAATTAATCTGATTGGTTAAGGAAAAGACAAAAATACCCCTCACTATTTTCGGGTAACTTTTCGTAACTGGACAGTTTGACTTCAAAAAGGCATATCTCACTCATCCGACCTCGAAACTTAGCAAACTCACCGGTGTTGGAAAGATAATTTAATGACCTTTCATTAGCTATCTTGTAGACTACCTAACTCATCTTGTACTAAGAGTTATGGTCATTTTAAGTTGACCAAAATTGCCTAACTTGCAAAATTTCAGATTTTGCTATTTCCAATTTAGTTCTTTTTGGAACTCAAGGTACTACATCTACTGACCTGACGTTAATACTTAAGAAATTTTAAATTCCTTGGTAAAATCCTATTCACAACGAAGGATGGTTCGGGTCTTAGCGCAACAATATTCTGGGGTGTTACATTATCTCCCCGTTCGGATCATTCATCCTCAAATGATGACTAGATTGGGTAAGAAATGTGTTTACTGTCACTAAGGTCTGAGTCTAATGGTACGCTCTTACTATATTCAAGCTTAACCCAAATCCTAAGGTTCGGGTTATATACCTCTCTATAGGGAATCTCATCCCAAACCTATTACCCTTTACCAGCACATTAGATCATATCAAGAACCACCTAATGTTTAACAACACCACATTCAAGCTTAGTATTTCTAACAACTCCATTACTAACATGGCCTCTGAAAAGATATCTCACATACTCTCTGGAACTCATTACTATCTTATTCTCAGACACTTGACTTGATTTCCATTCTTATTATCTCCCCCTTAGGTCTAAAGCCGACACTTGTAGTCTATGGACCTATTCCATCATCTTTAACTGGTCTACATCATCTTTTACTCTAACACTCGGGAGAAGTTTATCTCATGACTATCGAACTCTCCATAAGAAGGTACTAAGACCTCTTTCTAAGGTGTTTTTATTAGCCTCTTCTAATTACATACCCTCTCAATACACCTCTTAATGCTTTTTTTTACTCTTGTGACTTAGCTACAGTTTGTCGTTATCTAAAGGTTAGGGTCTCTCACTTGTACCACTCATATTTATTACAGCTAACATCTCAATTCTTCACCTACTCTAATCCAAGTCTACCAGATCAAATCCCAAGACTGACATCATCACCCTCATGTTATCATTCTTTCAATCATGACACTCATCTAAAATTCAAGCTTAATGTTTCTTACTAAACTCGAATATCAATAAGATTGCTCGCCTACTATGTTGTACCTCATTACTTGATTAGTTCTATAACCTTCTGAACCTCATGAACCTCTCAAACAAATCATAAACCTATCTTAGATCTATCACTGTATGGATACTTTTTCTCTTCTATTCGATACTTACACTTGGTCATTACCTATACAATGACATTTCATCACAAGTTCCTTTCTAGCTAAATCACACTTGACCTCCCATTATGGAATCTTCACAACTCATCACTTCTTGATCTACCCATAAGGGAAAACTCCTCATTAATAACTTACTAGGTGTGTGACTATAGTAACATAGCTTGTCGAAACACCATCTCCATTATTTAGATTACTAAACCTCTGCATACTTTTCTCTAACTATAGGCTCTTTCTCTACTATTGTTCATGATTTTGTAACTCGTGCTACCTTTCAGGGTGAAAATACTACCCAAACTCTCAACGTATTTTCTCATAGAATCTCAGCTGAAATAAGGCTTAGGGAGGAGAGTACAACTCACTTTTAGCTCAAATGTATGATTCATATGAATATGGATGCATTTCTCTGAAACTGAACACTTACTCACTCATGGGCTTCTCTCAAGCCCCTCTAGAGTTACATGACTTCCTCAAGACTCTTCGTGAGAGCAACTCATCGATAAAGGACTGACTCTACTTTTCAATCACCTCTAGTATGGGGGGGAGGTGTTATTCGAATGGATATGTGAACACACGAGTTAGAATAAGTCTCTATGACATAGCTCTATTGCACGATTAAGAGTATGAAAGAAGGGAAACTTTTCTTAAATGTCTATAGTCCCTAATTTATAGAAATGGGACCCTTACAACTATAAACAAGATCCTACTTGAGACGGCTTCATAGATATCCTAGGACACTTGAACTCTGTGCTCTGATACTAAGTTTGTCACGACTCGAGCCTATACCTTGGATGTGGTCGGCACTTGAGAACCATTGTTGTTCCCCAAGTGAACCCTTATACTGGCTAACTACAAGCAGAAGACTAACTCAAGCATACAAAGCTTAAAACAAAATATAATTCAATGAAATTCAAATAATTAACTCAAAATATAATAGTATATTTACCTAACCAAAACTAGGCAACTCAAGTTTGTAAAACATTTAACAAGATAAATGAAATAGAATTTTCAACCTCTATTGTCTATCTATGAAGTCTCTAAATGACAAGGATGGAAGTCGGGACAAGACCAACAACATCCTGACAAAACTTAAAACTAAATGAAATCCTTCAGAAGCAAGAAGGCTCACCATAGCTAACTCAAAATCCATATGGTATTAACGAAGCTCCTATTGATGACCCGGAATACCTGTACCTGTGTCATGAAATGGTGCAGGCCAAATAGCTTAGTACGTGGAATTCTAAAGCATAAGCATAAAGTTGAACTTGATAAAAAGGAAACATACTTACCTCTTCTCAACTCACTCATTCTAAACTAAACTCAAGAAAAAGAAACATAGTTCAACTTAATGATAAGATATTCAACTCAGTGAAATAAGGCTCAACTCAATAATAATATACTCGACTCTAGGTTCTCACCTCTAGATACTCAACTCAATATAAAGCAACAATAAAAGATGAAATATATTGAAAACTTTGAAAAGAGTAGATAGCAACTAAATGTATTAAAAAATACAATGTAACTCAATTTGTATACAAGAATACGAAATAAACTTTGTTTGTATATAAAAATACAAAATAAACTCTATGTATATAAGAATACAAAATATATTTGTGGGAGTTTCTCTAACCGACAATCATCACTATGAGCTATGTGATGATACAACGTCTCGCCCACGATGCCAGAACTATCCTATACTTTGCCAGGGTATAAAACCTACTAACTAAGTAGATCCACTAGTCTATATTAAAAGGCATTAAGGAATCATCTAAAAAGTATGACCCTTACTACCCACGTTTGCTAAATGGTTTATGGGGACTGTGAATTATATGAACTCTCCCCCATATCGGTGCTCAATACTACTCACAAAATATACTAGCTCATATGTTTAAAAACATAACTCTTTCTGTGTTTTGAGATTATTACTCAAAAATATTTCTCTTAAAAGAGATACTACTCAAACTTCTCAAAACTCTTTTGGAAATCTCAGTTTCCTCTCATCTTAAATCTAAAGACATTTACTCTTGGAAATACTTAGTTCCCATATATCATTTTAAAGAAAATGAACTTAGGTCTATTCTTCCTCAACTCAGTGCCCAAGTCTTTAAAACAAGTTTTAAAACAATTTGTAAAAAAACTTCTTAAAGTAGGGTTTATGCCGAATTATGGACGTGAATGACTCAATTCAAGGTTTTCAATACCATGCATAGAACTCAATACTTGGAACTCAACAACTCCAGAACTCAAGGATTCAGTGATACTACTTATCTCAAGAATGCTCAACTTGGAGGGTTCATCCAAAATTATGGGTATGAACTACTCAACTCAAGGACTCAATGATTCCTCTCATCTCAAGACTGCTCGACTCATAGGGTTCATGCGGAATTATGGGCATGAACTACTCAACTCAAAGACCTTCATGGGTAACATGTAGTATCCCCATGATTAGGAATATAATCCCAAATTGATTAAGAACTCAAATCAACTTAACTCAAGAATACTCAAATCTAGGGGTACAATCCTAGACTTCTCTTTTAATGATTTGAAAGTAGATGTAGGGTGTGAGGACAAACTATTCCAACACTATGATAGCCTTACATACTTGAAAAAAAGGTTCTTGAAGAATCTTGAAGAAGAACTTGATTAGAAGCCTTGAAACCCTAGCTTGAAGGTAAACAATCAAGAAAGCCTTTCTTGAGATTCTTGAATTAGTTTATTGAAAACACTTTGGCCAAGATTTAAGATTTTCATTAGTGATTCATAATTGTATGGAGGAATTTGAGTTGAAAAGAATGGAATTCTTGGAGAAATACTTACATTGAAGAAGGATCTTGAAAAAAGATTGAAAAAATCTTGAATGTAGTCTTCTTCTTTGATTTTCCATAGGGTTTTGCCCTAGGGTTTGAGAGAGAAGAGAATGATGGATTAAAAAAATGAAAAGATGATTGTTTTGAGCCTTTTATTAGTCAAGAAATTCATTTAGGGTTTTCTTGGAGGTAAAAAAACAAAAACAACCCTTTTAATTTTTTCCCGTCGCCTAATTCGTAAGTATAGGTTACTAAAATAGTCATAATGTTTTACTCAGAAATTGGATGGACGTGAAGTTGATGGCATTAGAAAGTAGATTCAAATATAGGTTATGGCGCACGTAACTCTTTATATTCTAAGAGATATGGTGGTTTGAAGTTGACCCAAGTAGAATCTTACATCAAAACTTAATCGATATAGAAACCTCAAAAACACTTACCAAAAACTCATCAAGAAATTAAATTACTAAATATTTATGGATATATACGCAAAAGAAACTCATGATTGGCGTGTGATGAATGAACCCAAAACTATGGAATCTTACATACCTCTTAGGGATCAAACTCATGGCGAAAATCCGCAACAAAACTCAAGAACCTCGACGAACACCTTGATCCTTTCTTCTTTTCTCCTCTTTCTCTGCTTTTCTCTTCTTGAACTCTTAACTAAAACTATAGGCATATACTAGGATTATAAAACTGAACCCAATAGGATTAGACCCTTAAAACCTTACTAAAAATGAATTAAATCTGATTGGGTAAGAAAAAGACCAAAATACCCCTCAATATTTTCGGGTAACTTTCCTTAACTGGACAGACTGACTTCAAAAGGGCATATCTTACTCATCCTGCCTCGAAACTTAGCAAACTCACCGGCGTAGAAAAGATAATTTAATGAAATTTCATTAGCTATCTTGTATCCTACCTAACTCATTCTTACGGTAGTTTGAAGTTGACCTAAAATGCATAACTTACAAAATTTCATATTTTGCTATTTCCAATTTAGTTCTTTTTGGAACTCAAGGTGCTACATCTACTGGCCTAACCTTAATACTTGAGAAATTTTAAATTCCTTGGTAAAATTATACTCACAGCGAAGGATGGTTCGAGTCTTAGCTCAAAAAGATTTTGGGGTGTTACACCAATCCTCTTGGATATCCTGTAAGGACCAATATACCGGGGACTGAGTTTTCCATTCTTACCAAATCTCATAACACCCTTCATGGGTGAAACCTTCAAGTAAACCCAATCATCCACCTCAAACTCCAAGTATTTTCTCTTAACATCTGTATAGGATTTTTGACGACTCTACGTTGTTTTCAACCTTTCTCGAATAGTCTTCACCTTCTCCATAGCTTGATGAACTAAGCTCGTCCTATCAACCCAACCTCACCAGCCTCAAACCATCCAATAGGAGATCTACATATTCTCCTATGAAGTGCCTCATAGAGAGCCATTTGGATTCTTGAGTAATAACTGTTGTTGTAAGAAAATTCAATGAGAGGTAAGTGAGCATCCCAATTACCCTTGAAGTCGATCACTTAAGCCTTGATCATATCCTCTAAGGTTTGAATCATATGCTCTTCTTGAGCATCAGTCTGAAGATGAAAAACAGTACTAAGGTTCATCTTGGAACCCAAACCATTCTTGAAAGACTTCCAAAACTACACAGTGAATTGCCCCCCTCTATCTGAAATGATAGACACAAGAACTCCATAAGTCGGACTATCTCTTGAATATATAACCTGCCATAATCCTCTATTGTAAAGGTGGTCTTTACCGGCAAGAAATGGGCTGATTTAGTCATCCGATCTACAATCACCCAAATCGAGTCATGCTTCCTGCGAGACCGTGACAAACTAGAAATGAAATCCATATTGGTCATCTCCCACTTCCATTCCAGAAGATCTATGTTCTGAGCCATACCACCGGGACTTTGGTGCTCTACCTTGACTTGATGCCAATTCGGGCACTAGCAACAAACTCTGCAATACACCTTTTCATGCTACTCCACCAATATATTTCTCTGAAGTCACGATATATATTTATGGAACCAGGATGGATAGAGTATCTAGAGCTATGTGTTTTCTCTATGATCCTCTCTTGGAGTTCATCCACCTTTGGTATACACAATCTACCTTGATACCTCAACACACCATCTCCCCCTTGTTCAAAAGTCATCACTTTCTGCTTATGAACATTTGCCTTCAATTCAAGAAAAATAGGGTCCTGTTCTTGTTTCTCTTTCACTTCAGATACTAGAGATGATTCATCCCCATTCATTACCACCACTCAGCCTTTTTTGGAATCCATTAACTGGACTCCCAATTCTATAAGTCTATGCATATCTTTTTTTAATTATTTTTTGCGATCCTCAACATGGGCGGTACTACCCATAGACATCCTGCTCAAAGCATTAGCAACAAATTATCCTTACCTGGGAGATATAAAATACTCATGTCATAATCCTAGAGTAACTCCAACCACCTCCTTTATCTGAGATTAAGCTCTTTCTGACTGAATACATATTGGAGACTCTTGTGATCGGTGAACACATCTACATGAACACCATAACGATAGTGATGCCATATTTTTAAAAAAACACACTACAACAGCAAACTCTAGATCATAGGTTGGGTAATTCTTCTCGTGGATCTTAAGTTGCTGAGAGACATAAGCTATAACCTTACCATTTTGCATCCATACATAACCCAGTCCAACTCTAGATTCATCACAATACACAACAAAGCCTAGTGTACCTTCTGGTAAGGTCAACACTGGGGCAGAAGTCAACTAGTTTTCAATTCCTGAAAGCTCTTCTCACAAGATTTAAACCATTCAACCTTTGCTGTCTTCAGAGTCAACTTAGTCAACAGGGATGAAATAGATGAGAACCCCTTGACAAACCTCCTATAATAACCAGCCAATCCCAAGAAACTCTTAATATAAGTTGGATATGTGGGTCTAGGCCAATTCTGCACTACCTCAACCTTTTGAGTATCAACTCAAATCCATTCACCAGCAACAATATGGCCTAAGAATGCCACTGACTCAAGGCAAAAATCACACTTAGAAAATTTGGCATACAACTCCTTATCCCATAGATTTTAGAGAACAACTTTGAGATGACTAGTATGATCTTTCTCATTCCTCGAATAAATTTGAATGTCATCAATGAATACGATAACAAACATATCAAGATAGGGCTTAAACACTCTGTTCATCAGTTCCATGAACACTATAGGAGCATTATTCAAACCAAAAGACATGACAACAAACTCATAATGACCATAGCAGATCCTGAAAGTTGTCTTTGGAATATAACTCTCTCATACTCTCAACTGATAATAGCAAGATCTAAGATCTATCTTAGAAAAGCATGTGGCACCCTGAAGTTGATAAAAATGATCATCAATTATCGGAATGGGATACTTATTCTTGTTAGTAACCTTGTTCAATTGGCGGTAATAAATATACATCCTAAGTAAACCATCTTTCTTCCTCACAAATAATATCAGAGCTCCCCAAGGTGAGACACTTAGTTGATTGAAGCCTTATTCAAGAAGGTCTTTAAACTACTATTTTAACTCTTTCAACTAAGTTGGAGCCATTTTATATGCTGGAATAGAGATAGGACGAGTATCTAGAAGAATATCTATGCCTAAGTTTATTTCTCTCATGAAAGACTCCAGGAAAATCATCTTGAAAGACCTCTAAAAACTTACTCACAACTGGAACTGACTGAATAGGTGATGTCTCAACACTAGTGTAATTAACTTGGGCTACGTGATAGATACATCCCTTGGAAACTAACTTTATGGACTTAAGGTACGAAATAAAATGATACTTAGGCACTGCTGGAGTACTCCTCCACTCAATAACTGACTCATTATAGAACTGGAACTTAACTACCCAAGTTCTACAATCGAATGGGGCATAGTAAGCATGAAACCAGTCCATACCTACAATAATATCAAAGTCCACTATATTTAGCTCAACTAAGTCAGCCATGGTGTCCTTGTGATTTAGAGAAATGGTACAATCACAATAAACTCTCTCAGCTAGAATAAACTCACAAACAGGTGTGGAAACACTGAAGGGCTCATGAAGTCGCTCAGGAAGGATATAAAATCTCATAGCAATATATGGAGTTACAAAAGATAGACTTGCACCTTGATCAATAAATTCATATACACCAAAAGTAAAGACTTTGGTCATACTAGTGAAAACATCAGGTGAATTATCTTGCTCTTGGTGACTGGTTATAGCATATAGACGGTTTGCTCCTTTGCCTGTCCCTGAAGTAGCTCCTCTAGGTGTAGCTCTGTCTAGCGGAGCCACCAAAGAATATTGGGCTTTATTACCCCATTACCATTACCCTTCCTGTTCTTAGGGTACTCTCTCATAAAGTTACCTTCTTGAACACACTTGAAACAACGATTGGAGCCATCACAAAATATTCCTGGGTGGTTCCTACTAAACTTAGCACATGCATGAGTCCAATTTCTTCCTTGTACCACACAACCTTGAGATTGTGCAGGTCTAGCTCTGAAGTTCTGAGAATTCTAATTCTTAAACACACCTTAGTTCCTTGTTGAGGGTGCACTAGCAGATGATGGAGAAGGTCCAATTGTTTTTGTTGGAAAGATGACTGGTTCACATTACTTTTCTGCTACCCAGACTCATTTCCTATCGTCGTAACCTTATTATTCCATAACTCTTCTCTATCTCTCAACTTATCCTCCTCAACTTGTTGCACATGGATCATCAGCCTTTCTCTGTCCATGTTTCCTATCAACATAGCTGACTTGCTCTCCTTACTTGACAAGTGAGACAACCCTAATATAAATAGACTCATATTGCGCCTTATGTCATCAACCATCTTCGGAGCATAGTGGGACAATTGAGTGAACTTGAGGCTATACTCATGCACACTCATGGATTCTTTCTTAAGAGTGAGGAATTCTCTTACCTTTGCATCTCTCAGTTCATGGGGAAATAAATGTCCCATAAAGACCTCTTCGAATACATCCCAACTTACAATTGGTGCCCCTTCAATTCTACTCTTCTTCAAATGGTCGTACCAGACTCTAGTAACACCATTCAATTGGTATGCAGCTAGTTCTTCACGCTCAACATCTGCAATATGCATCACTTCAAACACTTACTCCAGTTCTTCCCCAAATTTTTCTGGATCCTCAATGACACTTGAAACGGTGAAGTATGGAGAATTCATCCTTAAGAACTCACAGATCCTGGATGTATCAGCCATATCTTGTCGATTCCCTCTTTGTTTCCCAGCTTGGTTGGTCACAAATTGACTCAACATCTGGATAGCATCTTGAAACTTAGCATTAGTGACCTCTCCTTGGGGTTGCACTTTTGGTGTATTGGGAACCCCTTGATCCTTAGGATCAGCATTCCTCCTAGCTAGACGACCTCGAAGAACTCTTCATGGAGGCATGATCTAAAAGATACGTGCAAGCACAATTAGAAAGAAACTTTTATAGAGTTTAACTACATCGCACGAAAAGAGTATGAAAGAAGTGAGATAGTTCCTAAATTTCGCAGCCTCCCAATTATCGATGTGGTGCGCTTCACACAGATAACTAAGACTCTATAGACATGGCTTCATAGACACGTAAGTAATCTTGAACTTTGTGATCTGATACCAAGTTTGTCATGCCCCGAGTCTACAACCTAGGCGTAACTGGCACTTGACAACTATTGCTAGTTCCCAAGTGAACCCTTGCCTGGCTCAATACTCAATGAAAGACTTACTCATAAATATAAAAACTCAAAAGTAACTCAATTCATAACAAAATAATTTAACGCAAGTCTCGAGATGATTATCTTAGAACATTTAAAAATATTCAAATTGGTCACAAGAGGCAATTCAAGTCTCAAACATTAACAAAATGAAAATGGAAAAGACTCCTCACCTACTATTGTCTATGAAGCCTCTAGTACTATGAGGGATGTCGGGGACAAGACCCCCAATCATCCTAACAAATTTGAAATAATAGAAATGAATAAGGGGATCATCCGGAAGTAAGGAGGCTCACCAAATGATTTTGGGACTGGAAGTGGTATCAATGCAGCTGTCACGCCCCGAGGCTACATCCTTGACGTAAACACGGGACCTAGGATCACGAGTGATCCCAAGCTAACCTTGAGCTGGCATATTATGAGCATACTTAAACAAATACTGTGCGGAAGCTAAAAACATAAGATAAACTAAATGATGAGGAATACCCAATCTAAGTCTGAATATATATAGAAAAAATGGAATAGAGTTTTTAATACCGAACTATAAGTCAAATACTAAAGTTGAATCTGTCTATGTCTGAAATAAGTCTCTGACTGACTAAAGATGCTAGGACATGCCCCCAGCTAACTCTAGGAAAAACTGAAAACTGAAATGAAAAGACTAAATATAGAAACATGTCTATTGTCCTCAAAATATGAGGACTTACGACTGGAACTACTGAAATGAAGATCGAGAGTCAATTTATACATGATTTGGATGTTGAGAACCTGAACCTACATCACCAGAAGATGTAGTGTAGAGTATGCGCTTGAAAGGTATTGAGAATGTAGGATGGGACAAAGCTAAAAAAAATACATAACTGAACCAAAGCATACTGAGCAATACCATAATCTGAATATGATAGATGAATTGAACTGAATGCAATGACCAAGTACATAACATGTTGAAACTAAATACTGAAATGTAACTGGAACCTGGTCAAAAGAACTAGAATCTGACTATGGGAGCTACTAATAACCAACATTAAACTACATGAGCTAAATGTGGAGTCTAATGTATACGCCTCATCGAGAGGACCCAATATACCTTGCCAAGGGTATAAAGGCATAACTGTCGTGATCACTAAATATGATGCCTACAGAGGGGACTTACAAACTTATTGGGACACGTAGTTTTGGGACTATGAGGGTGAGTGACCCTAGTCAAACTCGGTGTTAAGCCTACTCCCAACTGAATAAATGTACACTAAAACATAACTGAAACATAATGGATAGTTCATTGTTCTGACATGCTAACGGAAAATGCAACATTAATGTACCGATAATGAAACATTTGGAACTGATCCATGTACAACTGTATAAGATGGCCTAGCAAGTGTAATACATGAACTAAATGAATCTACACAACTAAGGTTCTGAATTTCATGTAAGGAACTAAGCAACAATGTTACAACAACATGAAAATCTGATTAGGAATATTCTAACAACTAATCCACAACAATTTCTAACATTCAAGAAACCCTAGGTCTAGTTAATATGGAGGGAATCAAGAATCTGACTGAATTATAGGGACATAATGGGTGAAAGGAACCCACTAGTGAAATCCCACATACCTGGTAACGAATTCCACGGAGAAATCTTTCTATTTCCGGCTGAAACTGATGAAAACCTGTTGCGTTCTTGGAGAGGGTTTGGTCGACTGTTCCTTCTCTTTTCTCTAGTTTGATCAATTTCTTGGTGAATGATTTGACTAGGGTAAATTCTGATTATGTCACTAGGCTAAAACTGACCAAAATCACGTAGTTTAGGGGTTAAACAATATAGTTTAGGGTCCAACACATAGGAAAGGGACCAAATGACCCTTGACTTAAAAGTTGTCGAGGGTCATTGACAAACCATGGATGAATCAACGGTCCATTCTGGTCAGCTTTCATTCGTGACTGGGAGCTGGAAATTTGGGGTCTGACCTTCGGCCCTGGACCACATACCATGGTGTGACGTACGGTCTGTAGGTCCTTCCATAGGTTAACCCTTAGCCAAATTTTCTAAGGGTTTGGGATGGGGTTGTAGGTGGCCAAAACATGGACCCCACCTACGATCTGTGGGTCCCCCTATGGTCCATTGGTGGCAACCGTAGGTTTTACCTGCAACTTCTGAAAATCTGTTGTATGATCTATTTTCGGATACAGGGTGTTACAGCGGCACATGTTAATGACCTTGATTTCCTGTATCTGCATCATAAAGATGTAAGACCAAATGACATCAGTACATTGAATGTAAGAACATGCAAGGGGAAATCTAAAACACAGACATAAGCTTGAACTGATAAAAACAAAGTATATACTCATCTCATCACAACTCAATTCAACTCAACCCAAGGCTACTAAAAGATAATCAAGATACTCAACTCAGAAATGCTCAACTTTGTTAAATAAGCAACAATAAAGATGCATTTTATAGAAAGCTTTTAAAATAGTAGATAATAACTCAATGTATTTAAAAATACAACAATACTCTTTTACTGTTATTTGGGAGATTCTCTAACCAACAACCATCACTATGAGCTATGTAATGATACAACATCTCGCTCACGCTGCCAGAACTGTCTTATACCTTGCCGGAGTATAAGACATCCTCAACTAAGTGGATCCACTAAGCTATGATTTAAAAGTAGTAAGGAATTGTCTAAAAAGTATGAACCTTTTTACCCACATAGGCATACATGGTTTATGAGGACTTTGAGTTGTCTGAACTTGTCCCCATATTGGTGCTCAGTGCTACTCCTAATAATATAACTCAGGCTTATATGTATTAAAATATTTCCTCACCCTCAAACTTTGAGATTATTACTCAAAAGGTTCTCTTAAAAGAGATTATAGTCAAAAATTTCTTATGAACTCATACGGAAATGTTACTGAAATGTTGACATATTGAATAGCTCAAAATACTGGCATGCAAATCTGGGGATGCAACACTTATATACTGATAACATAACATTCAAAACAGTTGCATGATTATCTGGTTAACTGACCTAGCAAGTTTAATGTATGAACTAAGAGAATCTACACAACTAGGGTTCTGAGTTTCATTCAAGGAACTAAACAAAATTTCCATCAAACATGATTTTTTTTATTTAGGATACTACAACAACTAAGTCATAGCAAATATCCAAGGTTTTAGAAACACCAAAATCTAAACAAGATATAGAAAATCAAGAAACTGACTGAATTCTAGTGAACTAGTTGATGAAAGGAACGCACTAGTGAAATCCCACATAACTGGTGATGAAATTCATGGAGAAATCCTTTGATTTCCGGTTTGAAACTTGAAGAACACTACTGCTTGTTCTTGGGAGGTTTGGTCGATTTTTTCCTCTTCATTTTGCTTTAAGTTTGGATGATTTTTGGAGAATGAGGGTTTTGGGTAAGTCTGACTAAGTTCTTAGGCTTAGACTGAGTAAAACGACGTAGTTTAGGTATTAAACGACGTAGTTTAAGGACCCCAACACATAGGAATAAGACCTAAATGACCCTAACTTAAAAGTTGATGAAGGGCATCCATGGAGGGACCTACAGACTGTCGTTTGGACTACCAACCGTCGTCCGTGATCGTGGTTCGTGGTCTTCCCGACATGGCTTCACTAAAACGCACATAACTTTTTACTCGGAGTTGGGATTTTAGCAAACTCAGTGGCGTTGGAAAAAGGATTCAATTATCTTTAATTTAATAGGTCATGATCCACCTAATTCATTTTTTGCTAAAATATATGACCATTTGAAGTTGACCCAACAACCAATTCCCTCAATTTGGCTGGTAACCCTCGCCTACAGTTAGACCTACGGTCCATAGGTCCAACCACGGGCCGTACGGGTCGACCGTGGGTGGTATAAGACACCATCAACATGTGGGCCTTAACGACGGAACCCCACCTACGGTTCGTGGTACTACCTACGGTCTGTGGGTGGTTCCATCGGTGCTGGCACCAATTTTTCTAGAAACTAGGATTTTCTTCATTTTGAGGTCTGAGGTGTTACAAATATGCATAATCTTCCACTTACGAGATGAATAGTATAAACCTAAAATCTTGAATTATAACTCAAAGTCAATAGCCAAGAATTAGAGCTATGATTTCTCTCAAAATTCAAGAATAAATCAAATGACCTATTTTCTTTATGTATAAAACCAAAAAAACAAGAAAAATATGTAATAGAAAACCTAGGAAAAGTATGTACAGTCATTAAAAACCTATCCTAAAGAAACTATGAAAACACTCTTCGGCAATTTGCAAGGACACCATCTATGGATCGTAGATGGTTTCACGGGTCATGGACTCCTCTCGTAGAAATAAGTAAAATCGTCAAGGGTGGGACTTTTTTCACAGAAAAGATCTATGATCCGTGGAAGCTTCTATGGATTCTGGTCCTCACTCATAGACCAAGTCCGTAAATTATTTTGATTTTTTTATTTGGGTAGATGATTGGCTTCCCTATCAGTGGATTAGGATGTGTGTGATCAAGACCTTTGGGATTTTGGGTCATACAAAAGTTATTTTTCCTTGTAACCGAAATTTTATCCTTGGAAACTATGTTTAAGAATCTAAAACTAAAGATATTTTTTTTCAAGAAAACATTGCCATTCATACTAAACTAGTGACCGGAATAAATGACAAAAGTATACATTGCCCTGACTTAAGAAATAGAAAAAGTAATTAATAGACCAAATAAAAATTATAAGTAGGAAAATAAATATATCTTGGTCCTTGAGTTATACATATATTCTAGTTTTTACCCCTATAAAGTTCTGATTTAACATCATTAGCCTTCAATTAAATAAACGTGCAATTGTAGTCTCTCAAACTAACAAAAGTTAAAATGTTGACAAAATTAATAAATAAATAAAAAAGAGAAAAAATAAGATATGATCCAAGGATAAATTATCAAAGAGTTATATATCTCAAAAAAAAATCGATTTCAACATAAAAATGAGAAGTCATTTACCAATGTCCATTGTTATCCTTTTACTTCGAAGTCTTGAGTTAATGTTTTCAATTCTTTTTGTAACTGTAATATTTTCAGTTCTTTTGGTTGAACTAATTCCTCTTGTGAGGTCTTAAATCTCTACATAATTAATGGATATTTTAAAATTAAATATGGATTAAAAAGATAAGAATACGACAAATCTATTAACTGTTGATGATCATTAATCATGAATTTTTTAATTGATAATCAATAAAAAGCTCCTCCTGATAAAAGCCTTTAACTAAACTGAAGCATAGATGTTGGTCCAAATTTTGATAGAGCAAGAAGTCAAGGTGTAAAAATATATGACTTTGTTAAATATTCAACTTTTATTAGTATGCGGACCAAAACCTAATGATTATATTAATTAAAGATAAATTAGATAAAAATGAATTATAAAAGAACTAAAAGTGGACTAAACCTATAATAGAAGGACTAAACCATTATTTAAACATACTCACAGACCATTGTAATTACTATATAATACCCCCAATAGGGTTAAATGTGTCTCCAATAAATTCAAGCTTCTATATAGAAAATTACTTTTTTGTATCTCTTCTTCTCAAATTTTTGAAGGAATAGAAATTCAATGGAAACTGATTATTATGGTATTATAGATGAAGTTCGGGTGGTGCTAGTTGATCCCGAAATAGAGAATGTCACAGAAATGGTTGATTTACTGAAGTCTTATGACTACAAAGGTGATATCTCTAAAAAATATATATTCAACTCAAAACCTTTGGTTCTTTGAGACAAATGAATTCAGTTTGATTACCTTTTCAAAAGAGATTTAATAGATATAATACTTATTGTGATTGTAACATCAATTTCTTTTTAGATTTTATTTTTTTCTAGTAAATCTTCAATTCATCATTTCTTTGTGTCATAACACCATTTCAATAATTGTTTGTGTAGTTTTATTAATTAATAAATATTTTTATGTGGTTATAGAAGAACCAAATTATATTGTTTATTCTTTGTTCTTGTTATAGGCATGTCATACATTCGATAAGCTTCCTCCATAAAAAAAATATATATGATATTTCAAAGTGGGGGGAGGGGGGGGGGAGTTGATAATCTTATGTTAATATTTGTGTCGCTCCAATTTCATTAGATTTTCTAGAAGTGCCACAATTTTCTGTTAAGTTTAATTATTTAATCAACTTGTATATATGTTTTTTACACTTGATTTTTTTGTAGAATAAGGGGAAATCTGTTCTTTTATAATTGGTTGTATGCCATAAAATCAGAGGAGAAGATTAATTAAATTCATCAAAAATATTTTTTTGAAGATGTAGATATTTGAATTATATAAATCTATCTATCACTTTAAAATATATTATTTGTATGGAGGAGGCGAAACAAAATTAGGGTAACAAAGAGGGAAGAGAAAGAGCAAGATAGAAAGGGATATGATTATCATTATCATTTACCTTGAGACAATTTTTTATTTTATTTATTATATGTAGACAAAAAAAGTGGGGTTGTTTGATTTTAGTTAAAAAAGACATTTTTCTTTGCTATTTTCTTTTACTTTTTAATCTGATAAGGGCCAAAACTACCTGAGAGTTATTCAAAATGGAGCACAAATATCCTTCGTTTCTTGTTTGGCTCAAAACTACCCCTCACTTTATTTTTTAGCTCACAAATATCCCTCACTTGAAAGGAGTTCCACCAAGTACACTAGATGAAAAAATTCCGACGTGGATGTCCACATCAACTTCGATCATAAAAAATTATCCAACTTAATGCCCATTGATCCGCCCCGTTTAAAATTTTCCCTGCGTGAATTCGTAATTTTTTTGGATTTCACTCTATGCGTTGATTGTATTTTTAGGTGAGAAAATTGTGTATGTCAGCAGTGTTCATCAAATTTGTTGGGATGTGTGAATTTGTTTGAAATTATATTCTTACATGTATGGAGAAAAGTGGAACCAAAGGTGGGTGTATTGTTGGTCTTAGGACTGGTAGAACAAGGAATGTGGTTTTATTTTTACCTGTTAATTTGAGGTGGATTCTAAACAGGACGGAATAATGGGTATTAAATTGCGTGATTTTTCATGGTGGATGTTGATGTGAACTGGTCACATGACAATTTATTTTCATGTGGTGTGCTTGGTGGCATTAGTTAAATTTAGGGGTATTTGTGAGCCAAAAAAAATAAACGGAGGGGTAGTTTTGAGCCAAAACACAAATGAAAAACTTTTTTCATTTTTAATTAAAAGTTTCCCTTTTAATTTAAAGGAGTGTTTTTTGTCCCTTTGTAACTCAACAGAAAAAACATTCATCTTCTAAGAAAGTTTTTCAATATACACCTATTATTTTATCCTTTTGATAGAGCACCAATCTTAAATTTTAAAATATTTTTATTTTCCCCCCTTAATTTCAAACGAATAAATTTTGAATCTACTTTAATGAATACCGGTCAAATATTATATTTTGTGTCAACTTTAATGATCAATCAATTTATTCCTCTATTTCAATTTGTTTAGACAATAGGAAATTTTCATAATAGTAAAAAAAAAAAATGTAAATGTTACAAAATAAGTTTCATACTTGAAAGATAATGATGATAGCACTTTTTTTTTATTATAATATTATTTTTCTTCTCCAACTCAACATAGATAGATCCAATTATTTATCCAAAATAATATTGTAAATAATTTTTTCAAGTAAACATGTCTATGATTTACATCTAGTACAATATAAGTTGATTAATATGTTCAACTGCATAACCTAAAGAGTGCAATATAACTTGAAAATAATGATTAAATTTGTATATGAGAAATAAACAAATCCTCATGGTAATTTATATATATATATAATTTTCTTTTCTGACTTTTAAGATGCATTGATGCAGTTACTACGGTTCGTACATCTTTAGAAGCAGGATATAGTTTCACTATGTAAGTATTTATTCTATTCTTTAACTTATGACATCTACGGTGAGAAAAGTCAGTTACGTTTATAAATAGACTATAAAATAGGGTAAAAAATTTGTTTTAATATCTAATTAAATTCTTTAGAGCTAAAAGAATTTGGTACAATTCACTATTAAATATGAGTAGCAATGAATTTTTTGTTGTTTAGTGACATTACTTATTTGTTGTTAATGCCTATTTTTTCAGTAAATGATAAGTTATTATTTTGTAACATAACTTTTATAGCCTGAAATTAACTATTCACATAGTGTTTAATACAATTAAATTCTAAATGTCAACTTTTTTTAAATAATTATACAGTTGTATGTGATGAATTCAATGAACTCTTAGCAAAGAAGGCTTTGAAAGAAGGAGCATGTCTTTTTCTACAAAGACCACTAAACGAGGAAATTCTGAAATAGTTGTGACAATTTGTATTGAGGAGAAATATAGAAAGAGAGAAAACGAGAAAAGGATCAGAAGATGGAAATAAGATGATTGTTAATGATGTTGATACAAATAATATCGATGGAGATAATGAAGAATTATCTAAAGAAACAAATGATGTGCCTAATCCTGAGGAACATAGAAATAATATTCATGAAGTTGAAGACAATATCGTACCGAATGGAAAATACAAGTGGAGGAGGAAGAACAATAGAAATGATATAAAAGAGGATAAGGTTTTTAAGCCAAAGGGCAGAGTAAAGTGGACTGCAGATCTTCATGCGACATTCATGGAATGTTTGGAACAATTAGGTGAAGGAAGTAAGTTTTCCTTACAATTTCTTCTCAATTTATTTATACATAGAGATATAAACAATGAGAATTCATACTTATAGCTAACATTATCTTGTTTGAAGTAGAGATGTAATGATTGTTGTATTTACATTACCATGTATTGATTTAGGAAAATTATAGTTATTAAACTAAATTTATATTCTTATGAAACATGTAGGATGTTACACAAAGAGTATAGTGGAGGTTATGGATGTGTCTAGTCTTACCTGGATTCAGGTAGCGAGTTATTTATAGGTACGTACACCCTTTAAAATATTAAGTGGCTAATCATGTACCTTTTCTGTGCGTTTGGTAAGTGAAAAGGTACTTGGCAAATAACAATTAATATATTTATATAGTTATTTTCTCATGTTTGGTTAGTAGAAAATATTTTGTTTGGAAATTTTTTTAGTCAAACTCTTGTGTGAGAAGTTATTTATTTTACAACTATATTAATAATAACACTATATTGGAAACAAATAAAGTAATTAGTCTTATATTTATACCGTCAATTACTATTCAAACACTATTATTAATATTTACTGAATTTTTTTTTATCAAAATATTTACCATCTAAATAAGATTAGTGATAGACCTTAATTACTTTTTTAGTGATAATATCAATCATTTGTTTAAAATTTAATTATTTTTAGTGACTATTCAATGAAAGAATGCTATTATCAATCTTTAATTTATTATTATAAAAGACTTTTATCGCTCACAAATTACAAAACATTAAAAGTATTTCTCATTAAAATGACTTCCGATTATGACTATTTGAATATATTCATGGTCTAACTCCATTTTTCTTCTTCTAATATTACTCAGAAATGTCGTTTCAACAATTCGAGATCCTCAGAGGAGCGCAAAAGCAGTCGTCGTCCATTAGTCCAAGAATCTTTAAGTGATTCTCAACAAAAAAGTATACCATTTTTCGGTGCGGAACTGGTAATTGAGGAATGCATGGAAAAATGTAATAATACTTATTGTTATTCTTCTGATAGTTGTTTTAATCAAAATATTTCTTTAATATTATTTATGATATATTCTAGATATAACATATCTTGGGTTCTTTGGTACATATATAAATTTTCTTCCATTAATTGTTCTAATAGTTTTATATTTTCCATAGATTCTATCCAATATCGTAAATATTCGTAGTTCATTTTAATCTGATTATATTTCTAAATCATACCATTCTATTCTTTCTAGGTCTAAATCATGTAGGTCTATTTCATACCATTCTTGGTTTAATATATCTTCTGATTCGTTATCTTCAAATATTTTTCCCCATATTATTCTTCTTAATTCAATTATATCTATATTTTTAAGTATATATAGGGTTAAAGTTTCGTTGTTTTTTATCATTTCATCATGCATGTATGTAGTCATGTTCGCTATTATGCAGATTTTTTATTTTAAATTATTCATTCCTATCATATTCATAACTGATTAAATTCATATTAGATCATTATGAACTAGATTATCTATTTATCATGTTTTCCTGTCACTACTAGCATCGTACTTTAGCATATACTTCCTTCTTATCAGCGCCTCGACTTTGTTTACTCCCCTAACGGCTTCCCTCGCCTACCGGTTTCAACATTAGGATGGAATAGTATAGAAGTTTTCTCCCTGTTTCCAGTGTGCTAATAAACTAGAAATCATGATTCAAATAATTCTAATACATAATAACTAACATAAATTTATTCAATCATATATATGATATTCAGGAATATATGAAATTAGTTCTGCATATTTTTTTAACAATATACCTTTGCTTCTTGCTTAGCCATGCTATCTGAAATATCTGATTGGATTTCAGATTTATCCATTAACTTTTAAGTATTTAGTATCTTGAGAGAGTTTTTTGAAAGGAGCGTTTTATATATTAGGCATCGCCTGCCTTTTATGTTACATATGCGTTCCTTTATATAGAAAGGAAAATCTGCACAATACTACACGTGCTCTGATACATCATATGACTTTTTTACACCTATGTTATGACACATATGACTTTTTACAACCTTTTACACCTCCTTTATGACACACAATACTATACACTTTATGACATACCATAACACTCCACACCTACTTTACACTTGTCCTACTATTTTACCTTATCCTTACACACCTATACACCTATTATTTTACATTGTCACGTTACTTTACACAATTAGTCAAAGACTTATCTTATCTTTTTTATCTTGTCCATATCTTATCTTGTCTTGTCTGCATCTTATGTTGATTGTCTTCTTTCACTCTAAATTGACATCTGGAATTATGTTATCTTAACCGTTACATTTCGAACATATATGATCAGGGTATTGTGTTCAATTAGTTTGCAATATCTGGTTAGTAACTCTGTTGAAATAAATCCTGCTTTTAGTGCTCTTGTCGTAGGTCGTTCCTCTGGTTTTAATAATGATAAGATCCATCGCTGGACTTCATCCATATATGTCCTTCGTAGTTCTCTTGAATTTGAATATATCATTAATTGATATGTAAATACAATTGTTTACCATAAGACAAATGGGAAAAACTAAAAATACCGATAGTAGTAACAGGATTTAATAATGAAGGAAGCATGATCACATATAAGGCAAAAAATATAAAAATACAAATATGGAATAAGATATTAACTATAGAGAAAATATATAACTTTGAATTAACTACGAAAGATATGCTATTAGGAATGTCATTTTTAGAAAAACTATTTCCACATATAATAACAAAAACACACTGGTGGTTCACAAGCCCGTGTAAACCAAAAATAGGAGCAGAAAGAGTAAATAACAAAAAACGAAAAACAACAAGATGGATAAAAGGAAGTGAAAAAATTACACAAAAACTAGAAAATATAAAAGAAGAAGACCCTAAAATAGAATTAATTATATTCTCTATAGATAAAGTAAAAATAATCCAAGATAAGTTAGAATTATTATATAGTGAGGATTCTTTACAAGGATGGGAGAAACATAAAACAAAAGTAAAAATTGAGTTAATTGATAATAATAGTATAATAACCCAAAAACCATTAAAGTATAATTTTAATGATTTAACCGAATTTAAGATACATATAAATGAATTACTAGAAAAAGGATATATACAAGAAAGCAATAGTAAGCACACAAGCCCGGCATTTATCGTAAATAAACATAGTGAACAAAAAAGAGGAAAAAGCAGAATGGCTATTGATTATAGAAATTTAAATGCAAAAACTAAAACATATAATTATCCGATACCAAATAAAATACTAAAGATAAGACAAATACAAGGATATAATTATTTTAGCAAATTTGATTGTAAATCAGGATTTTATCACTTAAAACTAGAAGAAGAATCGAAAAAATTAACAACATTCACTGTACCATAAGGATTCTATGAATGGAATGTATTATCATTTGGATATAAAAATGCACCAGGTAGTTATCAACACTTTACGGATAACTACTTTAAACAATTAAAAATTGTGTAGTATATATTGATGATATATTACTATATTCTAAAATCCAAGATGAACACATAAGATTATTAGAAAAATTTATACATATTATAGAATATTCAGGCATAACTGTAAGTAAAAAGAAAGCAGGCATAATGAAAAAGCAAATAGAATTCTTAGGAATACAAATAGATAAAAATGGAATAAAAATGCAAACACACATAGTACAAAAAATAATTAACTCAAATGAACAACTAGATACGAAAAAGAAATTACAATCATTTCTAGAACTAGTAAATCAAGTAAGAGAATACATACCAAAATTAGCAGAGAATTTAAAACCATTACAACAAAAATTAAAGAAAGATATAGAATATCAGTTTGATAAAAAAGATCAAATACAAATACAAAAAGGTAACATTATTATTTAAAAACTTACCTAAACTATACTTTTTAGATGAAAACAAAAAATTTACTTATATAATAAAATCAGATGCGAGTGAAAAAAGTTATGGAGAAATATTAAAATACAGGTATGATGGCAATACGATAGAACATCATTGTAGGTATTATTTAGGAGCATTTAATAATACAGAAATAAAATGGGAAATAAATAGAAAAAAATTATATTCAGTATATAAGTGTTTATTATCATTTGAACCATATATTGTATATAACAAATTCATTTTAAGAACAAATAATACACAAGTAAAATGGTGGCTAACAAGAAAAATACAAGATTCGGTAACAACAAAAGAAATAAGGAGATTGGTATTAAATATATTAAATTTTACATTTACAATTGAAGTAATAAAAAATGATAGGAATGTTATTGCAGATTACCTATCACGACAAAGCTACTTAGATTGAGACTAAGGAAGAAGATACAATTGAAAAGATACTCAAAGCTATTACTACACTTTGTACAAAAGTGGATAGTATGGACAATGATATACAAAAGCTAAAGACTAATGAAGATAATCTGAAGTCTAAAGCTAGTCAACAGCATGACTATAAAAATGCGAAGCTACGTCGATTGGAAGACGGAAAAAACCCAGAGCTAAAAGGAGACGATGGGAAACTCCTTAAAACCCATAATGTTTGTTTAAATACAGCTGCAACTACAAGCAAACAAGTTAGCGATAAACAACATAAAAATGCAAACTTAAACCAGCTATTCGAAAAACCATTTACCCAAAGGACACCTAGACATATGTCCATAGAACCACAAACATTTACATACGCAGATAGTTTGCAAAACCAAAATGAGAAAAAGACATATAACTACATCACACGAACCTATATCGAAAATATACAAAAAATCCAAACTTATTTAAACCTTAACCCCAGATCAACTACAAAAGAACCAAACCAAGATTATTTGACACAAAAGTTACAAGGATATAACAAGTTAATTGCAAGGCAAAAAATTAACACTAATTTAGTAAGAACATGTTACAACTATGGACTGTTAAGTACCGTATACACATACGACGGAGAAGAAGTTAGTGGAATACCAGAACTACACAAGGCATTCGTCAGATACAAAAGAGTTACAAAAGGAAATTTATTTTATATAAAATTCTATACAAAGACCAAATGGAGATATTATACGAGGAAATAAAACCTCCAATACAGGTTATCAAGATAGGACTAACTAAAGATATGATTATACCCAAGGACTTCAGACAACAAGAAGAGATATGCAAAATAGAAATACCAAGTTTTTATGCCAACAAAAGAATAATTGGTATATCAACTATTATACAAGAATTAGCAAATAATTATTTAAACGGAAATGCTATATGGAGTTATTACTCGAGAGATCAATTAATGATATATTTAAATTCAAGAGAACTACGAAGGACAGATATGGATGAAGTCCAGCGATGGATCTTGTCATTATTAAAACCAGAGGAACGACCTAGACAAGAACACTAAAAGCAAGATTTATTTCAACGGAGCTATTAACCAGATATTGCAAACTAATTGGACACAAATACCCTGATCACATATGTTCGAAATGTAACGGTGAAGATAACATAATTCCAGATGTCAATTTAGAGTGAAAGAAGACAATCAACATAAGATGCAGACAAGACAAGATAAGATATGGACAAGTTAAAAAAGATAAGATAAGTCTTTGACTAATTGTGTAAAGTAACGTGACAATGTAAAATAATAGGTGTATAATTCTGTAAGGATAAGGTAAAATAGTAGGACAAGTGTAAAGTAGGTGTGGAGTGTTATGGTGTGTCATAAAGTGTATAGTATGGTGTGTCATAAAGTAGGTGTAAAAAGTTGTAAAAAGTCGTATGTGTCATAAAATAGGTGTAAAAATGTCATATGATGTATTAGAGTACGTGTAGTATTGTGCAGATTTTCCTTTCTATATAAAGGAACGCATATGTAACATAAAAGGCAGGCAATGCCTAATATATAAAATGCTTCTTTCAAAAAACTCTCTCAAGATACTAAATACTTAAAAGTTAATGGATAAATCTGAAATCTAATCAGATATTTCAGATAGCCTAGCTAAACAAGAAGCAAAGGTATATTGTTCAAAAAATATGCGAAACTAATTTCATAGATTCCTGAATATCATATATATGATTGAATAAATTTATGTTAGCTATTATGTATTAGAATTATTTGAATCATGATTTCTAGTTTATTAGCACACTGGAAACAGGGAGAAAACTTCTATACTATGCCATCCTAATGTTGAAACTGGTAGGCGAGGGAAGCCATTAGGGGAGTAAACAAAGTCGAGGCGCTGATAAGAAGGAAGTATTCGCTAAAGTACGATGCTAGTAGTGACAGGAAAACATGATAAACAGATAATCTAGTTCATAATGATCTAATATGAATTTAATCAGTTATGACTATGATAGGAAGGAATAATTGAAAATAAAAAATCTACATAACAACAAACATGACTACATACATGCATGATGAAATGATAAAAAACTATGAAACTTTAATCCTATATATACTTAAAAATATAGAAATAATTGAATTAAGAAGAATAATATGGGAAAAAATATTTGAAGATAACGAATCAGAAGATACATTAAACCAAGAATGGTATGAAATAGACCTACATGATTTAGACCTAGAAAGAATAGAATGGTATGATTTAGAAATACAATCAGATTAAAATGAACTATGAATATTTACTATATTAGACAGAATCTATGGAAAATATAAAACTATTAGAACAATTAATGGAAGAAAAATTATATATGTACCAAAGAACCCAAGATATGTTATATCTAGAATATATCATAAATATTATTAAAGAAATATTCATATTAAAACAACTATCAGAAGAATATTATAATAAATATTATTACATTTTTCCATGAATTCCTCAACTACCGGTTCCGCACCGAAAAATCAGGTAGCACAACAATGTCTGATGTTGATGTAGGAAATGGGACTAGTGACGAACTTGGAACAATAATTTCTAATTTTCAGCAACATATTGTTGAATCAATTATGTCTTATATACAATCGCGACGACATATAAGAGTGATATAGAAGTAAGTGATTCAAATGAGAAGAAGGATTGTGATGCATATTCTAATTTCAATAATATGGGTTATTTCATCCAAAATATTGGACCTACGGGTGCTAACCTACCCAATTCATATGACAATGATTATGATCTAGTTTATTCAAATGATTAGGTTAGTGCTTTAATCTAGTTTGATATTATATATAAATTTTTTTGTTTGATTGTTGGTATTAGTTAAAATCAATATAAATTTAAAGCATTTTTTTAGATTTGATATCCATATAGAATGTGGGATTAAATTCCATTTTGTTGGTGTGTCATTGGGATTACAATCTCTTATATCCTTTTTTTTAGTTAAATGACTCCTTGGGAAATTGAATATGTTTTGATGAAATTTTTTCAGTATTATGAAGTTAAGAATTGTGGAACAAATCAATTTTGGCCTAAAAATGAAAGAAATCATTTTCTACTTTTTTCTTTGAATAAAAAAACATTTTATAATTTGATCATTTAACACCGAATTATTTTTTAAGAAATGTCATACATGTAATAGCTTGCAGTTTACCTTAAATCTACCTATACAGGTGGTAGCCACTCTGATTATTATGTTTCCAACAACAACAAATTGTTTTGATCATTTGTCAATATGATGATCCAATGTTATCGAGACTATAAGTGACAACTCTCACAAGGGCTCCTTGCTATTACAAATTATTTTTTTGAGTGAAAATTGATTTTTTTTTTTGTGGAGACTATCTTGTTTCAAATGACTTGGGTTGTTGCAACTAATGGTATTTTATTTTTGTCTTTCTATTTGAATTCGTGATTTTCTTTATTTGGGATTATAATTTTCTTTAGTATCAAATTCACTTTATTATGGCATTCCATAACCTTTTGGTTGATTAATTAAATGTTATATGTGAGATCAATTATTTATGGGATTAATCTCATCTCAATTTAACATAATATTTTGTGTACATTAACATTAATGAAATACGTTTTTTATTGCACTTAATTGGAATTGAGGTAATCTCTATGGAGATTTTCTTCAAATTTTAACTGATCAATCATTTACATCACAATGATCACATCAGAAATTAAGTAATACATTGAACATTTTTCGGTACTATTGGTTGCTCACAACTTAAATTTTATTGGTTCAATATGAAGATCAACTTTGGCCTTGCAAATCTCTACATTCATTATTTATTTTCACTCACATTCTTGTAACTTGTTTATTTCTCTCACATTTCTCACCTGATAACTCAATTTTGTTTGCTTAATTGAGCATTCACTCTTCACTTGAATGTTTCTTATTTGAGCACAACAACTACTCAAATGAACCGCCTATATATATAGGTGATGAGGGAAATATCTAGTCGGGGTATTATTAATCTCTTCTAGAATATATCATACTTCATTTTTCTAGAATTAAACCTCTAGTTATTTTTGGATTTGTTCTTTTTAGACATCTCACTCTAGAACTTTTATTCTCAACTTTTCTTTAAACTGACTAGAATTTCTTGCATATTATAGAATCTTTATTCTTGTGACGATTAACTTGATGAAGCCATTTTTAATAAAATTATTGTCAATGTAATTAGATGTAACATTGTCACGCCCCCAGCCTACACCCTAGACGTAACTATCACTCGAGAATCATTGTTGGCTCCCAAGCGAACCCTTGGTCTGGCTCAATATCTAGCGGAAGACTTACTCATAAATATAAGAACTTAAAAGTAACTCAACTCATAACAAAATGATTTAACTGAACTCTCAAGATGATTAACTTAGAACATTTAAAAATATTCAAATTGGCCACAAAAAGCTACTCAAGTCTTAAACATAAACAAAATGAAAATGGAAAAGACTTCTCAACTACTATTGTCTATGAAGCCTCTATTACTATGAGGGATGTCAGGATAAGACCCCCGATCATCCTAACAAAACTAAAATAATAGAAAGTAATAAGGGAAAGAACATACTCACCTCATCTCAACTCAACTGAACTCAAGGCTACTCAAGATACTCAACTCAGAAATGCTCAACTCAGTTCAATATAAAAGCAACAATAGAGATTCATTATACAGAAAGCTTTTAAAAAAATAGATAATAACTCAATGTATTTAAAAATACAATAATACTCTTTTACTCTTATTTGGAAGATTCTTTAAGCGACAACCATCACTATGAGCTATGTGATGATACAGTCTCGCCCACGCTCCCAAAACTTTCTTATGCCTTACCGGAGTATAAGACACCTTCAACAAAGTGGATCCACTAAGCTATGCATTAAAAGCAATAAGGAATCGTCTAAAAAGTATGACCATTTTTACCCACGTTGGCATACATGATATATGAGGACTTTGAACTGTTTGAACTCGTCCCCGTATCGCTGCTCAATACTACTTCCAATAATATAACTCATTCTCATCTATTTAAAATATTTCCTGACCCTTAAACTTTGAGATTATTACTCAAAATGTTCTCTTAAAAGAGATTATACTAAAAAAACTCCTCATGAACTCATTTGGAAATCAAGGTTTCCTCCTCATTTTAAATGTAAAACATTTACTCTTGGGAATACTTTGTTCCCTTATATTCATTTTGAAAAAATGAAGCTCAACTCTTCTCATCCTCATACCGAAGTGCTCGTCTTAAAACAATTTTAGAAGTTTGCCAAAGACTGCTCAAAATGACTCAAAAGAACACCCTCGAACTTTACTCCTAACTCTATCTTTAATTTGAAAAGTGAATTCAAGAATTATGATTTTGAAATATAGAATCTGTCAATGATTAATGGAGTTTAGATAACTGATAACAAGAAACGAGTGAAGACACGAATTTGGAGAGCATAGGCGCGACACGAAGAATGATTAAATATTTGGTCGCGAATTAATTTTTGAGATAGAGGACTTTGTATCCTCTCCGCGATACAGACGGCGAGTACTCAACTGGGTACTTGAAATCTGAGGTGCCTCCGACGCGGACCTGGGCGCACTTATTTGCCCAATCATTTCCTCTTCTCTCAAACTTGATTCAACTCATACCCACTACAAATCTACGGTCAAAATTCACAAATTCTCATAACCCATAACACTTTTAGCGAAACCCACACAAAGAACTATAAATTTACTCAACTCATTCACAAACTCTTGCCTCAAGAACTCAAAACAACACTCGATTACCAATTAAATTCAAGAACTTCTCAAGAACCCAACAATTCAACATCAAGAATGAATTCATGGGTAAAGATGACATGATTGGCGTGAGGGCGAACAAACCCAAAACTTTGGAAGCTTACATACCTCGACGAAATAGGATCCTTGACGAAAATCTTCAAATTCGAAGAACGCTTGAATTTTCTCTCAATTTCTCCTCTTGAAAATTGCCATAGTTTATTGAACGATTTAGAATTAATCCAAATTCGCCCAATCTTATTAGACCCCTTAACTTAGGTGGGAAAAATGTTTTAGAATATTAAGGTATGGAAAAGACCAAAATACCCTTCCTTAAAATGGATTACTTTCCTTAACTGGATAGGCTGTACTTAGACTAGCATATCTCTCTCATCCAAACTCAGAATTTAGTAAACTTGGTAGTGTTGGAAAGAGGACTCAGAGACCTTTCATTTTATATCTTATTGGACACCTAAATCATCATGTACAAAAACTTATGGCCATTTGAAGTTGACCCAAAACTCACAAATTGACGACTAACTTTCCCAATTCTCAATTTAGCTATATCTAGTTTAGCTATTTCTAAATTTAGCTATTTCTAAGACTGGGGTGTTAAAATATATCCCCCTTGGGAAAATTCCTCCTTGAATGAGATTACTCACAACTAAGGGTGGAAATATCTAACAACGAGCTCAAACACCCAACATGCAATTTAATAGAACATAAGATATCAATTTAAAGAGTGTTTTACAAAAAGTCATTACCTTGGTCTGGAATTTATCCAGAAGAAAAGAGATGTGGGTATCTCTTCTTTATATCCTCCTCAGCCTCCCAAGTAGCTTCCTCAACAAACTTATTTCTCCATAAGACCTTGACTGATGCTACCTCCTTTGTCCTTAACTTGCAAACCTAACGATCAAGTATATCAACAGGCATCTCCTCATAAGATAGGATGTCTTTAATACCTTGGTCTGGAATTTATACGTACACTCTGCTTGACTATTTGTTTGAGGATGAAAAATAGTACTAAGGTTCACCTCTGTACCCAAATCTTTCTAGAAAGACTTCCTAAACTATGCAGTGAATTGCGCCTCTCTATCTAAAATGATAGGCACGAGAACTACATGAACTCAGACTATCTCTTGAATATATAACTTGGCATAATCCTCTGTTGTATCGATGGTCTTTACTAGTAAGAAATGGGCCAATTTAGTCATCCAATCTACAATCACCCAAATCAAGTCATGCTTCCTATTAGACCGCGACAAAGTAGTAATGAAATCCATATTGGTCATCTGTCACTTTCATTCCAGAAGATCTATGTTCTGAGCCATACCAACCTTTACTTGTTGGCAATTTGGGCACTTAGCAACGAACTCTGCTATACACCTCTTCATGCAACTCCACCAATATACTTCTCTCAAGTCACAATATATCTTTGTGGAACCAGGATGTATATAGTATCTAGAGCTATGAGATTCCTCTATGATCCTTTCTTGGAGTTCATCCACCTTTGGTACCCACAATCTACCTTGATACCTCAACACACCATCTTCCCCTTGTTCAAAAGTCATCACTTTCTACTTATGAACATTTGCCTTCAATTCAAGAAAAAAGGGTCCTGGTCTTGTTTCTCTTTTACTTCAGACACTAGTGATGATTCAGCCCTATTCCTCACCACCACTTCACCTTCATTGGAATCCATTAATCGGACTCTCAATCTTACAAGTCTGCGCACATCTTTGGCTAATTCTTTATTTCCATCCTCAACATGCGTAGTACTACCCATAGACAACCTAATCAAAGCATCAGCAACAACATTAGCCTAACCTGGGAGATATGGAATACTCATGTCATAATCCTAGAGTAACTCCAACCACTTCCTCTGTCTGAGATTAAGCTCTTTCTGACTAAATACATAGTGGAGACTCTTGTGATCGGTGAAAACATCTACTTGAACACCATAAAGATAGTGATGCCATATTTTTAAAGCAAACACTACAACAACCAACTCTAGATCATGGGTTGGGTAATTCTTCTCGTGGATCTTAAGTTGTCTAGAGGCATAAATTATAACCCTGTCATTCTGCATCAATAAATAACCTTGTCCAACTCTGGACGCATCACAATACACAACAAAGTCTTGTGTACCTTCTGGTAAGGTCAACACTAGGCCAGTAATTAACCTAGTTTTCAATTCCTGAAAGCTCTTCTCACAAGATTCAAACCATTGAAACTTCGCTATCTTCTTAGTCAACTTAGTAAACAGGGATGGAATAGATAAGAACCCCTCGACAAACCTCCTATAATAACTAGCCAATCTCAAGAGACTCCTAATATGAATATGAGATGTGGGTCTAGGCTAATTCTGCACTACCGCAATCTTTTGAGTATCAAGTCGAATCCCTTTACCAGAAACAATATGGCCTAAGAAAGCCATTAACTCAAGACAAAACGCACACTTAGAAAATTTGGCATACAACTCCTTATACTTTAGAGTTTGGAGAACTACTCTGAGATAAATAGCATGATCTTCCTCATTCCTCGAATAAATTAGAATGCCATTCATGAATACGATAACAAACATATCAAGATAGGGCTTAAACACTCTATTCATAAGGTCCATAAACACTGTAGGAGCATTAGTCAAACCAAAAGACATGACAAAAAACTCATAATGACCATAGTGGGTCCTGAAAGCTGTCTTTGCAATATCACTCCCTCTTACCCTCAAATGATGATAGCAAGATCTAAGGTCTATCTTAGAAAAGTAAGTGGCACCCTAAAGTTGATAAAAAAGATCATCAATTCTCTGAAGGGGATACTTATTCTTTATAGTAACCTTGTTAAAATTGGCGGTAATAAATACACATCCTAAGTGAACCATCTTTCTTCCTCACAAATAAGACCGGAGCGCCCCAAGGTGACACATTTGGTTGATTGAAGCCTTTTTCAAGAAGGTCTTTCACTTGTTGTTTTAATTCTTTCAACTCAGCTGGAGCCATTCTATATAGAGAAATAGAGATAGGACGAGTATCTAGAAGAATATCTATACCGAAGACTATTTCTCTCTTAGGAGGGACTCTGGGAAGAATGTCTGGAAAGATCTCTCTTGAAACTCACTCACAACTGGAACTGACTGAATCAGTGATATTTCAACACTAGAGTCATTAACTTGGACTAAGTAATATATACATCCCTTGGAAACTAACTTTCTGGCATTATGGTACGAAATAAAACAATACTTAGGCAATGTTGAACTACTCCTCCACTCAATAACTGGCTCATTAGAAATATGGAACTTAACTACTCGAGTTCTACAATTGAATGAGGCATAGCAAGCATGAAGCTATTTGATACCTAGAATAACATCAAAGTCCACCATATATAGCTCAACTAAGTCAGCCATGGTGTACTTGTGATTGAGAGAAAGGGTACAATCACGATAAACTCTTTCAGCTACAATAGACTCACAACAAGATGTGGAAACACTGAAGGGCTCAAGAAGTCGCTCAGGAAGGATATCAAATCTCAAAGCAATATAAGGAGTCATAAAATATAGACTCGCACCTAGATTAAGAAATGCATATACATCAAAAGTAAAGACTTCGATCATACCACTGACAACATCAGGCAAATTTTCTTGCTCTTGGTGACTGGTGATAGTATGCTGATGGTTTGCTCCTCTGTCTTTCCCAAAAGTAGCTCCTCTAGGTGTAACTCTGTCTGACGGAGCCACCGAAGAACATTGGGCTCTATTGCCTCCATTATCATTACCCTACCTGTTATTAGGTCACTTACTCACGAAGTGACATGCTTGAAAACACTTGAAACAATGAGTGGAGCCATCATGACACACTCCTAGGTGGTTCCTACCACACTTAGCACATACATGAGTCCAATTTCCTCCTTGTGCCACACTACTTTGAGATTGTGCGGGTCTAGCTCTGAAGTTTTGAGAATTCTGATTCTTAAACTCACCTTTGTTCCTTGGTGAGGGTGCACTAGTAGATAATGAAGCAGGTCCATTTAGATTTTGTTGAAAAGATGACTGGTTGACAATGCTCTTCTACTGCCCAGACTCATTTCCTGTTGTCGTAGACTATTTATTCTAGAATTCTTCTTTGTCTCTCAGCTTTTCCTTCTCAACCTATTTTATATGGATCATCAACCTTTCTATGTCGATGTCTCCTATCAGTATAGCTGAGTTTCCCTCCTTACTTGACAAGTGAGACAACCCAGATACAGATAGACTCATCTTGCTCCTCGTGTCACCAACAATCTCTGGAGCATGGCAGGACAGTTGAGTGAACTTGAGGCAATACTCATGCACACTTATGGATTCCTGCTTAAGAGTAAGGGATTTTCTTACCTTTTCATTTCTCAGTTCACAGGGAAAGAAACACCTCATGAAGGCTTCTTCGAACACAGCCCAACTCACAATTGGTACCCCTTCAGCTATACTCTTCTTCCATTGTTCATACCAGAATCTAGCAACACCCTTCAGTTGGTATGTGATATACCGTGAGTTTACGGTATTTCTAATACATTTCACTTACAAGTTGTGTGTGTCTAGGGTCTTTTTGTATTGGTTTTTATGTGTTTTATTGTATTTTTGTAGGAGAGATGTTCAGGCGCAGAAGTATGGAGACAGCTAAGAAAAATGCAGAAAAAGGGCATTCATGGAAGTGATCTATCGACCGTAGGTCCATTAACGGTCCATAGGTGATGACCGTAGATCAGCAGGCGAGTTATAGATGACAAATCAGGGAAATCTGACCAAGTGTGGAACCACGGTGGCCATTGACGGTCCGTAGATTGATCTACGGACCATACTGATCGATTCATAGAAGGAGACTGCGAGGGTTCCAGTACCTGATTTTTGAAGATTCTAAGTGTGGAGCTACGTAGGGGGTTGATGGACTGTAGATCGATCTACAGTCTATACTGCAAGTTCGTCGTTTGCTTTAAAGAGGCTGATCTTTGGAAGCTGAAATATTTTCTAAGTCCTGGCTGACGGAAGGGACTTACGGACCGTAGATCCATCGACGGTCCGTAATTCAGTCTCGTGGAACGAAGACGCGTGCCTGAACAAACTTTCCTTTGTTTGTTTCCTTTTTTATTTAGAATTTTTTTTGTATAAATAGGGCATGTAAACCTCGTTTTTGAGGGTTAGACATTATTATTCTAGTTTTACTTTGTGACTTTGGAGACTAAGTTGCAACTCTAGCAATTATTGATTTTCTAATTTCGTTTTGACGATTTTGGCTTTGCAATTCAAGTTGAATTTATGGATTTATTATTCTCTTTATGTAAGTTCATGATTTCTTTATCTAAAACTATGAATTGTGTTCTTGTTAATATGGGTAACTAAATTCACAACTAGGGTTGTGGGAACCATGAGCGATTAACAAAATATGAATAGTAAATAAACAATTCTTGAATAGCGTTTTGCATGCATTGATAATTTTTTCGTTTAGAAGTCTTTTTTAATGGTGGCCAACGTTAGAACTCGCCTTGTTGCTACTTGCCGGACCAAGGAGGTAATCAACAAGAAAAGAATTATCAACATAGATTTAGTGTGATACTATCTAATAGGCTAGTGTCGATTGGTGCGAAGTAATAACTAAGCCAAACATCAATTATGATGTCTAATATGAGGTAAAGGTAAGAGTTAGTAAATTATACACACGTAGCCGGACCAAGGTGCGGGGTGAAATTCTCTAGATCCCGGGCCAAGGATTTAGAGATACCTATCTTATCACTTTGCATGTAGTACACTAGGAAAGGATTGTTGTTACTAGAATTATTGCGTTATGAGCTTATGGGGAACACGTATACCCTAGTTATTTCTCTCATCTTGATAACAACCAAAATTGAGTTTTGATTACTGACTACTTATTAAATTCTTACTGTTTGTTTCATACAAACAAAACCCCCCTTTAATTACATGTTTTTGGAAGTAATTTGACTAATTGGATATAATTGTTGGTTAAAGTAAAGTCTAAACCATTTTCCTCGTGGGATCGACCCCAACCTACAAATTGGGTTCTTTGCTTGATAACGATCGCTTATACTTCTGTAGGGAGGTGTAATTTAAGCGTATCAAATGTTGGCGCCGCTGTCAGGGAATTTGGTTTTTAGATTTATTTGAACTACTTTATTGAACGTTAGTCAAATATTTCCTAATTTTACTTTTTCTCTTTGTTTTTGTCTCTTTCAGGTTCTAACTCTAGTGTATGCCAAGTACACGAAGTCAGGTGAACTACTTACTCCTTACGATCCAGAGCTGAATCGCACTTTGCGAAGAATGAACAATCCCAGAGATCCAATTAATCCAATCGGAGGAAATCTTGATGATGCAGTTGAGTTACAACAACAGAGGGTAGTTGATGGGGATAACCAGGGTCAATCTGAAAATCAATTGGGGGATGCATTGAGGGCGCAAGACCCACTAGGCCCATGACAACATGACAACTATCGGGGCCACATGAATATAGAAGACTCTGATGGACCTATTGTCCTACCCCCTCTACCTCCAGGGCACATATTTGTGGTGACCAGTAGTTTATTGCAAATGCTTACAGCAAGAGGCTTATTCTCAAGATCTCCATCGGAGCATTTACATGCTCACTTAGCCAAGCTAAGGGTGGTTTACAAAAGTTGTGTAGGTAGACCAGACTTGGATCTGATTGTCATTAGATCACGAGTGTTCCCTCTGTCACTAACAGGTGACGTTGCAGTATGGTTCATTGAGCTTCCTTATAACTCAATATTTACATCGGACCAACTGGCGGATGTGTTCTGAGCGAAGTGCTATCCAGTGTCCAAGAAGCTCAATCACAAAGATAGGGTCAACAATTTTGTAGCATTACCTGGGGAGTCAGTGAGCAGCTCTTGGGTTAGATTCACTGCATTCGTAAGAAGTGTTCCAAATCACCGTATTGATGATGAGTCACTGAAGGAATATTTCTATCGAGGACAGGATGATAACAATAAAGTAGTTCTTGACACTATTGCTGGAGGTTCATATGGTGATTGTACATATGCACAGATTTCTGAAAAATTGGAGAGGATCTCTCGTAATAATAAAGCATGGAGCACTAGGAGATCAGATACTAGGAGAAATACATTTGTCGTTCATAATGCAACTGTCAACTCTGTAGATGATATTCATGAGGAGATGGCTCAGATGAGGATAGAGTTGGGGTTGGTACTGAAGCATGTGAGCGGAGGAGTAGAAAAGGTAAATGTTGTAAACTACTTAACTAGAACTCCACCACCAGTTAAGGAGTGTTACTATAAAGAGGACACTTATGCGGTGAATGATCAGACGGGGGGTTTCCGACCAAATGCCCAAGGATCCAACACGGAAAATTGGCGCTAAGGTCAAGGGAACCAAGGTCGGAACTATGGAAATTACAACCGAGAGGGTCACTATGTCCAGGATGGGAACTTCAATCGTGACAACTACTACAACAGGAACAACTATGACAACAGAAATGATCGGGTTGGACCTTATGTTCCCCCTAAAAATTGGGAATCTGGTGCTAGGAAAGTTGGAGGTAATATGGCGCGTATTGAAGATATGATATAGAAGATGATGAGAAAGTTTGATGCAACTGATGAGAATGTGAAGGAGATGAGAAACGACTTATCTGGTATTGGTTAAAAGGTTGATGCCCATGCAGTGTCAATAAAGCATCTAGAGCAGCAGATAAGTCAGTTGTCTACTATAGTGAACCCACATCAACTTGGCACTCTTCCTAGCAACACCATCCAGAATCCAAAGAATGATGGTCATTGTATGGAAATTACTACTCGAGGGGGTAAGCAAACCATAGATCCACCTATGCCTTCTGTAGTGGATACTGAGATTAGAAAAGAAGATGATGTGGTGGAAGTTAGACAGGAGTCTGAGACTACGACAGAACAAGAAGCGTAGATATCTCAAAAAGTGGTCCCTATACCTAGACCTCCACCACCTTTTCCACAGAGGTTAGTGAAGAAGACTGAAGATGGTAAATATCGCAGGTTTATCACTATGTTGAAGCAGCTTTCTATCAATGTCCCTTTGATAGAAACCTTGGAGCAAATGCCTGGGTATGCAAAGTTTATGAAAGATATGGTGTCAAAGAAAAGGTTTGTGAGTTTTGAAGATGACGATATATTGCAGCATTGTAGTGCTATTGCTACAAGATCTCTAGTGCAGAAGAAGGAAGACCCTGGTGCTTTCACGATCCCATGTACTATAGGGCTGTTACACTTTGCTAAGGCATTGTGTGATCTTGGTGCTAGCATCAACCTCATGCCTTTGTCTATTTACAAGAAGTTGGGTTTGGGGGACCCAAAGGCCACTGCAATGCGGTTACTAATGGCTGATCGGACCGTGAAGAGGCCCATAGGTGTGCTCCATGATGTGCTAGTGAAAGTAGAGTCTTTCATCTTTCCAGCGGATTTTGTGATTCTTGACTGTGAGGTTCATTTTGAGGTCCCCATCATCCTTGGGAGACCATTTCTTGCCACACGGCGTGCATTGGTTGATATGGAAAAGGGACAGATGAAGTTCAGATTGAACAATGAAGAAGCAACTTTCAATATCTGTAGGTCCATGAAGCAGAATGGTGAGCTCCAAACAGTATCTGCTATAACTTACAGAGTGGCGAGTGGGTCAGAAGTGCAAATTGAAGAGCGACTAGGTATTGAGGCACTAGCAGCAGTCATGATGAATTTCGATAGTAATGGTATTGAAGAGTATGATGAGTTGGTAGCCGCACTTGATAAGTATGAATACCGGTCCAAACCAAAGAAGTATGAGCTAGACATGAAGAATCGCGAGTCCCCACCCACAAGACCATCTATTGTGGAGGCTCCGAAATTGGAGCTTAAGCATTTACCACCACACTTGAGGTATGTATACTTAGACGAAAAGAATACTTTACCGGTCATCATTGCAGCAGATTTGAATTCAAGGCAAGAAGAGTGCTTGGTGACTGTATTAAAGAGGTTCAAGCGAGCTATTGGGTGGACTATTGCAGATATTATTGGGATTCCCCTCGGTATTTGCTCTCACAAAATCCAACTCATGCCAGACCATAAGCCCAGTATTGAGCACCAGAGAAGATTAAATCCACCTATGCAAAAGGTAGTTAAAAACGAAATCATAAAGTGGCTGGATACAGGAGCATCTATCCCATTGCAGATAGTAGTTGGGTATGTCCTATACAGTGTGTGCCTAAAAAGGGAGGTATGACTGTGGTTCCAAATGAAAAAATGAGCTTGTTCCAATGAGGCCCATTGCTGGATGGAGAGTTTGTATGGATTATCGGAAGTTGAATGCATGGATTGAAAAAGATCACTTTCCCATGCCATTCATGGACCAGATGTTGGATAGACTTACAGGAAAGGGTTGGTATTGTTTTCTTGATGGGTACTCGGGCTACAATCAAATTTCTATAGCTCTAGAAGACCAAGAGAAGACCACCTTTACTTGCCCACCTGGGACTTTTGCTTTCAAACGGATGCCATTCGGGTTGTGCAATGCTCCAGCAACCTTCCAACGGTGTATGATGTCGATATTTTCAGATATGGTGGAGGATACTATTGAAGTGTTCATGGATGATTTTTTAGTTGTAGGTAATTCTTTTGATCATTGTCTAGATCATCTGGCCGAGGTGCTTAAAAGATGCGAAGACTTCAACTTGGTGTTGAATTGGGAGAAATGTCATTTCATGGTGAAAGAAGGTATAGTGTTGGGTCATCAAATTTTAGAGAAAGGTATTGAGGTTGATAGAGCTAAAGTTAAGGTAATAGAAAAGCTTCCACCACCCATCTCTATAAAAGGTGTTAGAAGCTTTCTTGGGCATGCAGGTTTTTTAGAAGATTTATCAAATATTTCTCCAAAATTGCACATCCGTTGTGCAAGCTGATCGAGAAGGACTGTAAGTTCTATTTTGATGATGACTGTCTTAGAGCATTTGGAGAGTTGAAGAAAAAGTTGGTTACAGCACCATTCATTATTTCACCGGATTGGGGACAACCGTTTGAGGTAATGTGTGATGCGAGTGGATTGGCGCTTGGTGTAGTATTGGGACAAAGGCAAGAGAAAATTCTTCACCCTATTTACTATGCCAGCAAAGCTCTAAATGTGGCCCAGAAGAACTATACAATGACCGAACAAGAACTTCTTGCAGTGGTTTTTGCATTTGAGAAATTTCGATCCTACTTGCTTGGTACTAAGGTCATAGTGCATACTGACCATTCTGCATTGAGGTATTTGATGGCGAAAAGAGATGCAAAATCGAGATTGATTAGATGGGTATTGCTGCTACAAGAGTTTGATTTTGTAGTAAAAGATAGAAAGGGGACCGAAAATCAAGTTGCCGATCACTTGTCTAGATTAGAGGAAGAGGCTATGCTAAAGCTTGGAGATAGGGCTGAAATTAATGATGCTTTTCTAGATGAACAGGTATTGGCATCTTCTCATGATTTGATTCCTTGGTTCGCCAAATTTGCTAATTATCTGGCAAGCAATATTGTTCCCCCCAATTTGTCTTTTCAGCAAAGAAAAGAGTTTATGCATGATGTGAAGAGATTCTTTTGGGATGAACCTTACTTGTATCATAGTTGTGCTGATGGGATTATTTGTCGATGTGTGCCTGAGGTTGAGATGTTGAGTGTACTTGAAGCATGCCATTCATCACCTGTTCGTGGGCATCATAGTGGTATTCGGATTGCACATAAGATTCTGCAATGTGGGTACTACTGGCCTACCGTTCACTAGGATGCTCATGACTTCGCCAAGTCTTGTGATCGTTGCCAAAGAGAAGGAGGGATTTCAAAGAGGCAAGAGCTCCCAATGAATCCTATATTAGTGATAGAGTTGTTTGATGTATGGGGCATTGATTTTATGGATCCATTTGTTAGTTCATATGGGATGAAGTATATTCTTGTTGCGGTTGATTATGTATCGAAGTGGGTGGAAGCAGTTACACTCTCCAACAATGAAGGTAAAAGTGTCACCGCATTCTTGAAAAAGAATATCTTCTCCAAATTTGGTACACCGAGGGCCATTATTAGCGATGGCGGTTCTCACTGTTGTAATAAGTTATTCAAGGTACTACTTGAGAAATATGGTGTCCGTCACAATGTAGCCACTCCTTACCATCCACAGACTAGCAGTCAAGTTGAAGTATCCAACAGAGAGATCAAACAGATATTGGCAAAGACTGTGAATGCTAATAGAACGGATTGGTCAAGGAAGCTTGATGATGCTCTATGGGCATATCGCATTGCATACAAGACCCCCATAGGTATGTCTCCTTACTAACTTGTATATGGGAAGTCTTGTCATTTACTAGTAGTGCTAAAGCATAAGGCCATATGGGCAATGAAGAAGTTAAATTTGGAGTGGGGCGCCGCATCTAACCAAAGGATGAATGACTTGAATATGCTTGATGAGTTTCGCCTATGACCTTATGAAAGTTCAGCCTTGTACAAAGAGAAGATGAAGAGGTATCATGATCAAAGAATTGAAAAGCGAGAATTTGTGGTTGGTGATCTTGTGCTGCTATTCAACTCTAGGTTGCACCTGTTTCCAGGCAAACTCAAGTCCAAGTGGACCGGGCCATTTCTGCTCATAAAAGTGCTCTCGCATGGAGCGGTTGAGCTTGAAAATAGGGATAGAACTAGGTTTGTGGTGAACGGGCAAAGTATAAAGATCTATCTGGGAAAGGCTGAAACTGTGCAAGAAGTGATTGAGGCCTACAATCTTGATGAAGTCTAAATAATCAAGACACCTGCGTCATGCCGTGATGTTAAATCAAGCGTTGCTTGGAAGGCAACCCAAGATGTACAATCTAGCCAATGATAGGGTTTTGTTTTCCATTTAGTAGTTTAGCTTTCTCTGATTACTTGCGTCATTGTATCAATGTAGGATCCGTGTCTAAAAAATGTAAAAAATAATAAGCCTATTGGTTGCTACATGTGTAGGTACACCACGAAATAAATCTGCAGAAAATGGTCTGGTGCAGAGGTCTACGGATCCCATCGACGGTCCATTGATTGATCCACGGACCGTCAATGGTGTCCGTAGATCCCAGGTAAGCCCCTAAATTTTTCTAAGTGTAGTAGTGATCTACGGTCCTAATCTATGGATCGTAGATCGACTCACAGACCGTAGACGAGGTCTCGTGAGTCCAAACCCTAAGGCTATCTGACCAGACCATGACCCCCTACTTAAATATCCCCATGTTTTAAACCATTTCCCTTCCCTCCATTACTCCCAAAACCGTTTCCCCCATCCTTTAAACTCCCTAAATCACTCTATAACTACCACATAATACACTCTCTTCCATAAATCCCCAAAATCACTTCCATTTCAATTACTCCTCATTCCATATTCCACCAAATAGGGTCCGGTGTTCGATTAGTAGCGAAGAGGTGATTCGTTGGTTTTGCTAAGTAGTGTCGTCATACAATCGCCCCACTCGTTGTTGCTTGTAAGGTAATGGACTTTCCCCTCACTTTGAATTTCGATTCATAGCTTGAATATAGAAAGTTGGGTGTTGGGTCTTGACCTTGGGTTATTATTAGATGTAATTGCATGATAAATTTAAAAATTGCAATGCCCTTGGAATGCTAGATAGTGATTGTGTAGCTTTATTGTATGTGATTGTAAGCCTATATGTAAGTTTCGACTTAGGGTTCCAAAACTTGTCTAAATTGTGTGGTAAAATAACCGATTGGAATCTTAAGAATGAAGAACTAGCATAATTGAATGTTGAAATGCATGATGAGGCTTTGCTAATGTTGAAAAATAGGGCCAAATATGATTGATTATTAAAATAGGGCTAAAACTTGGCAAAGATGGCATCCACGATACCCTATCTACAGAACGTAGATCCATATACGGACTGTAGATGAGGATCGTCACTGGATGCACACATAAAATTACCAAGTGTGAAACCACGGATGTGGACTACGATCCGTAGATCAATCTACGAACCATTCTGCACATCCGTGGTTTCCATCTGCAACCTATATGGTTAGTCCCCTGATCCACGGACCGTAGATCAGTCTACAGACCGTAGGTACCCTCCGTGGATGACTACTGTAACCTGTATCTGAAATTTTTTTGGGACTTTGTTACCGTTCGTTTATAGTTTTTTCACTTCTTCTTAGTATAGTTTTGGTTAGTCTTGGGCACTAATATCGTTCCCACATGTACAATGGCACTCAAGAAGCTGGTCACGTACTCAAAAAGGGGCAAGTCCAAATCTGTTGCCCCTAGTTTCTGGTTAATTGATTAGGACACATACACCGACACTGATCCAGCATATGTGCCTCTAAATACTAGGACTTCTCGCACCAGAGGCACCCCCCGGAAGGTGCTTCCAGACATAGTCACTGTCTCCCAGTCAGATGAGGAGCACACAATGATCGGGTCACCAACTGGGGTTGCTTCCAGTTCAGAGGGGTCTATGTCCGGGTCTGAGTCTGCCCATGCTTCAGGCTTCGAGTATGCCCACTCTTCACGATTCGAGTCTGCCCATGCTACAGGGTCCAATGCCAAATCATCCACCGGGTCTAGAGAGAATGACCAAGTTGCCTCATTTGACGAGGCAACTAGCTCGGACTTCATACCCGGACCATGGAATGATGACCCCACTCCTGTAGCCGGCGAGCTAAATAGGTGGTGTGTAGAGGGCCAATGGCAAATTTACCAGGATGCTAAGATGGTCAACGACAAATAGAAGATGGCCCGACTAATTATAGAAAAGCGTAGAGTCCTCACGGGGAGCTTGCATACTGTTCCATACATTCACCGACTGTTCAACCTTCACAAGTGTGACTGGATGGCTCGAGACCCAGGGACGTATAGCGAGGAGATTGTGAGGGAGTTCTATGCTTCCTATGCTGCCACTCTCCGCGGTTCCATTTCCAAGCGGTCGAAGCCCCTAGCTTAGGCTCCGTTCACTTCCACTTTGGTTCGAGGGTGTCCAGTGGACATATCGCCTGCCGCGATCAGTTCTCTATGGTCCTACTGCGGGTCACTCTTGGTCTCTCAACACAGCTGAGTTTGACTACAGATGGGACATCGTGCGGAGTGGCGCTTTCCAGAGGAATGCTGAGCAGCGAGAGGTTGTTATACTATGGTTGGCCAGGTACATTGCTGCAGATGGAGAGCGTGCAGAATGGGTCGCAGCTCCATGGTTGGGGATCTGGAAGGCCACATTGAATTTTGTGGCCAAGTTCTTCTGGTTGCTAGTGCGTAATAGAGTGTCATCGACTAAAGCTGACAATCAAGTCACGTGGGACAGAGCGGTCATGGTTGCAGCATTGGTAGTTGGAGTGGAGATTGACTTTGCTCGCATGTTGCTGGCAGAGATTCACGAGAGGGCATTCAGGACCTCCACTACTTACTCCTTCCCTTGTCTAATTTTTCATTTGTGCAGGGACTCTGGAGTACCAATTTGGCATTGTGACAGGCTAGTCCACCCTACAGGGGCATTGGACATCGGTCTCATTCGAGATGAGGCAAATGTAGCAGCACCTCACAGAGTGCCTCAGGTTGAGGTACCTCCTTTAGGTACTGACCTTGCAGACACCGTCAGGCAGGCATAGGGCGATGACCTCAGTATCCCTGATCACACCGACACTATCCCGGGATCCTCATCTCAGGCAGCTAGCATGGCTCCTAGGTCTTCCAGGTCCACACCGCAGTGAGGAGCTACTGTTGTCCCGTTGGCCAGAGTACCCGTTGGCCAGAGTACAGAAGTTAGAGGCTCAGATGACCACACTGCTGCATCACATCCAACCGTGGATGCAAAAGTTGATAACCAAGTCTGAGGCTAGAGTGGAGCGCAGGATGGAGGGGATGATGGACCAAAAGGTCAAGGCTATTAATAAGCGTCTAGATGCCTTTGAATTGAGAGTTCTCGAGCGATCATCCCCGGCCATAGATCTATCTGCTTTGCAGGCTGACTTAGCCAACCTTCGAACTGACGTTGAGGCCATTCTTGCTGCACCTTCAGTTGAGCCTTAGGTTGCCCCTATTGCGCTGGCTGATGATATAGTGCTCGATGCTCTATTTAGTGGGACCGTTGAGAAGGGACTTGCACCTACACATGCCAAAGGCAAGCGGCACCGCTCTCATCGCACTAAAGAGGAGAAAGCCCTCAAGAGACAGCGTAGGTAGGAAAAGGAAGCTAGAAAGGCATTGATAGTAGACAAAAATTTACGCCAATAGAGGGTGCGTGAGGGAGTTGCAGGGGCGTCAAGTTCTGCCCTAGTTGTCGAGGTCCAGCCTGTCTTGGCGGCCGGTGTGAGCACCACTAACGGTGCAGAGAGATTGATAGAGAGCACTACTGAGGGTGCTATGATTGTTTATATGGGCACTACTGAGGGTGCCCACACTGGTGTTCCAGCAGGTTTCGGGAAACCGGACCCCCTACTTATTGATGATTCGCTGGCACTTTGCGCCACAGGTTTGCTTCACCCAATCCATTTTCTTTTAATGTTTCTATATGCATTGGGGACAACTGCATCTATTTTTGTTGGAGGTGGGGTAAATGGATTGTGAGTGATAGGGTGAAATCTGAATAACCCAACTCATGAATCCTCCCTTGGGGTTTTCTTGCCTGTTTTCTTGTTCCCCAAGGGACTATTTAATTTTTGTTGAACCGGCATGTCTTAAGATTGTATGTGTAGAAACATGATACAGAATGAAGCATGATGACTTATGAAAAATGATACCCATCCAATTTTGGGGATGTATGCTAGAAATTGTAGGCTACGATTAGTTGAATGTGTTGTCTCTGAGTATGACATAATACTGAATCAACTCGATGGTATGACTTGAATTGAAACTTGAACTGGGTAATCTGATAATCTGATAATGAAACTGGGTGCCAAGAGTGGGTGAGAATCGTTGAGTGTTCAAACAGTTTTGTGCAAAACTAGAACTTGCCCGGTTAGTCCTGCTAAGACAATTCAATCTAGAGGTTAGGAAGTGATCATAGGCCATTGTTCTAAAAAGTCTGCAAATTGCCTAGAAGGATTCAACCAAATGAAATAATTGTTCCCTTTGATCCAACTTTGAGCCTATAATAAACCATTTCTTTCTAAAAACCCCGAACTCACCTTCCCATAATCTATTATGTTGGCCCCGGTCCCTCCTTAGACATGTGCATTTCGACTTAGGCCAAAAGCCTAAGTTGAGGATGGCTAATGTAAAAAGTAACTTCAATCTTGGCCCTGACTCGACAGCGGGTATTGTGCACCTCAACTAATGGAAAATCCATAAGTTGAGGGTAGCTATGAAAGAGGATACTAAAAGAAAATTGGGTATGAAAAGAGTGATGAAAAAGAAATAAGAGAAAACGTGAGGAAAGGATGCGACTTGAAGAAAAACAAAATAAAAAGTAATTAAAGGGGAGCTACAAAGCTTAAAGTCACATCCGTGGGTGAAGAAAAGGGAAAGAAGGTAAAACGATAGTATGACAAAAATAGGGCAAAAAGAGGTTGAAAGCCCAAGTGTAATGTCAAAGAGGGCAGAAAGTCACTAAGCAGTACCCAAATGTACCACACCTGACCCTGAGCCTACGTTACAAGCCAATAAAGTCCTATAGTGATCCTAGAGTCTGGTTTGGAGAGTCTAAGCAGTGAAAATAAGGGCAAGCTTATGGCATAAAGCACTGACTGTATTTGAAATTACTTCTGAGCGTGAGTGTTGAATAAATCCTTGTACCATAAATGCCATTCATTTTTTGTGAAAAGGGGATTTCGTTTGGAGTAAGGGCACTAGTTACATTGTCAGAAAGTTGGTGCCTGGGTGATAGTGAGAAGGTGTCTGTTGTGTGTCTGTTGGTTGATCGTGTCATGGTTTGATCTGCATGGATTAGCTTGTCGAGTCTAAGAGAACGAAGTTGCATCTGAAAAGTGAGGGGGGTAGAGAGTCATATGATTGCTTGGGCCTGAAATGTTTGATTCTATACAAGTGTCGTTTAGAGTCATAGTGCGTCGCTTGAGGACAAACAACGAATTTAAGTTGAGGGTGTTGATATACCGTGAGTTTACGATATTTCTAATACATTTCACTTACAAGTTATGTATGTCTAGGGCCTCTTTGTGTTGATTTTTATGTGTTTAATTGTATTTTTGCAAGAGAGATGTTCAGGCGCAGAAGTATGGAGACAGCTGAGAAAAATGCAGAAAAAGGGCATTCACAAAAGTGATCTACGGACCGTAGGTCCATTGACGGTCCATAGGTGATGACCGTAGATCAGCAGGCGAGGTATAGATGACAAATCAGGGAAATCTGACAAAGTGTGGAACCACGGTGGCTATTGACGGTCCGTAGATTGATCTACGGACCATACTGATCGATCCATAGAAGGAGACTGTGAGGGTTCCAGTACCTGATTTTTGAAGATTCTAAGTGTGGAGCTACGGTGGGGGTTGACGGACCGTAGATCGATCTACAGTCCATACTGCAAGTCCGTCGTTTGCTTCAGAGAGGCTGATCTTTGGAAGCTGAAATATTTTCTAAGTCTTGGCTGACAGAAGGGACTTACGGACCGTAGATCCATTGACGGTCCGTAAGTCAGTCTCGTGGAACGAAGACGCATGCCTGAACAAACTTTCCTTAATTTGTTTCCTTTTTTATTTAGGATTTGTTTTTCTATAAATAGGGTATGTAAACCTCGTTTTTGAGGGTTAGACATTATTATTCTAGTTTTACTTTGTGACTTTGGAGATTAAGTTGCAACTCTAGCAATTATTGATTTTCTATGTTCGTTTTGAAGATTTTGGCTTTGTAATTCAAGTTGAATTTATGGATTTATTATTCTCTTTACATAAGTTCATGATTTCTTCATCTAAAACTATGAATTGTGTTCTTGTTAATATGGGTAACAAAATTCACAACTAGGGTTGTGGGAACCATGAGCGATTAACAAAATATAAATAGTAAATAAGCAATTCTTGAATAGTGTTTTGCATGCATTGATAATTCTTTCGTTTAGAAGTCTTTTTTAACGGTGGCCAACGTTAGAACTCGCCTTGTTGCTACTTGCCGGACTAAGGAAGTAATCAACCAGAAAAGAATTATCAACATAGATTTAGTGTGATACTATCAAATAGGCTAGTGTCGATTGGTGCGAAGTAATAACTAAGCCAAACATCGATTATGCTGTCTAATATGAGGTAAAGGTAAGGGTTAGTAAATTATACACACATAGCCGGACCAAGGTGCAGGGTGAAATTCTCTAGATTCCGGACCAAGGATTTAGAGATACCTAACTTATCACTTTGCATGTAGTACACTAGGAAATGATTGTTGTTACTAGGATTATTGCGTTATGAGCTTATGGGGAACACGCATACCCTAGTTATTTCTCTCATCTTGATAACAACTAAAATTGAGTTTTGATTACTGACTACTTATTAATTCTTACTATTTGTTTCATACAAACAAAACCCCCCTTTAATTACCTGTTTCTAGAAGTAATTTGACTAATTGGATATAATTGTTGGTTAAAGTAAAGTCTAAACCATTTTTTCCTCGTGGTATCGACCCCAACCTACAAGTTGGGTTCTTTACTTGATAACGATCGCTTATACTTTTGTAGGGAGGTGTAATTTGAGCATATCAATATACAGCTAGTTCCACACGGTTAGCATCTGCAACATGCATCACCTCAAACACTTTCTGCAGTACTTCCACAAAAATTTTCAGATCCTTAATGACACTTGAACCGGTGAAGTTTGGAGGATTCATCTGTGAGAACTTACGAATCATGGATATATCAGCCACATCCTGTCGATTCCCTCTTTCTTGCCCAGCTTGGAAGTTACAACATGATTCAACATCTGGATAGCATCTCAGAACTCAACATTAGTGACCTCTCCTTGGGGTTGCACTTTTGGTGCATTGGGGACCCCTTAATCCTTAAGATCAGCATTCCTCCTAGCAGGATGACCTCGAACAACTCTTCGTGGAGACATGATCTGAAAGATACGTTCAAGCATGAATTAGAAAGAAACTTTTATAAAGTTGAACTCTTTCGCACGAAAAGAGTATGAAAGAAGTGAGATAGTTCTGAAATGTCACAGCCTCTTAATTATGGATGTGGCGTGCTTCACACTGATAACTAAGACTCTATTTACACGACTTCATAGACACCTTAGAACTCTTGAACTCGTAGCTCTGACACCACGTTTGTCACACCACGAGCCTACAGCCTGGGCGTAATTGGCACTCGAGAACTATTGATGGTTACCAAGCGAACCCTTGCTTGACTCAATACTTAGAGGAAGACTTACTCATAAATATAAGAACTCAAAAGTAACTCAATTCATAACAAATTGATTTAACTCAAGTCTCAAGATTATTAACTTAGAAGATTTAAAATATTCAAACTGGCCACAAGAGGCAACTCAAGTCTTAAACATTAACAAAATGAAAATGGAAAAGACTCTTCAACTATCACTGTCTGTGAAACCTCTATTACTATGAGGGATGTCGGGGACAAGAACTCTGATCATCCTATCTTAATTGAAATAATAGAAATAAATTAGGGATCATCTCGAAGCAATAAGGCTCACGAAATGATTCTGGGACTGCAAGTGGTATCAACAGGGTGATTGTTGATTACCTTGATTTCTTGTATCTACATCTTAAAACATGCAGACTAAATGAATTCAGCACATTGAATGTACGAGCAGACAAGGGGAAGTATAAAACACAGACATAAGCTTGAACTGATAAAATAAAAGAATATACTCACCTCCTCATAACTAAACTCAACTCAACTCAACTCATGGCTACTAAAATATACTCAAGTTACTCAACTTAGAAATGCTCAACTCAATTCAATATAAATGCAACAATAAAGATGTATTATACTAAAACTTTTTAAAAAATAGATAATAACTTAATGTATTTAGAAATACAATAATACTTTTTTACTCTTATTTGGGAGATTCTCTAACTGACAACCATCACTATGAGCTATGTGTTGATACAACATCTCGCCCACGCTGCCAGAACTGTCATATACCTTGTCGGAGTATAAGACATCCTCAACTAAGTGGATCCACTAAGCTATGCTTTAAAAGAAATAAGGAATCGTCTAAAAAATATGACCTTTTGTACCCACATAAGCATACTTGGTTTATGAGGACTTTGAGTTGTCTGAAATCATCCCCATATTGGTGCTCAATACTACTCTTAATAATATAAATCATGCTCATATTTTTATAAATATTTCCTCACCCTCAAACTTTGAGATTATTACTCAAAAGGTTCTCTTAAAAGATATTACAGTCAACAACTCCTTATGAACTCATTTGGAAATCAAGGTTTCCTCCTCATTTTAAATTTAAAACATTTACTCTTGGGAATACTTAGTTCCCTTATATTCATTTTGAAGAAATGAAATTCAACTCTCCTCATCCTCGTACTCAAGTCCTCAAGTCTTTAAACAGTTTTAAAAGTTTGCAAAAGACTTCTCAAAAGAACTCCTTCGAACTTTACTCTTAACTCTTTCTTGAATTTGAAAAGTGAATTCAAGAATTATGATTTGGATATATAGAATCTCTCAATTATTAATGGAATTTAGAGAGTTGATAGAAATGGGTGATGACACAAATTTGGAGAGCATAGATGTGATGCGGAGAAGGATTAAATATCTGGTCGCGAATAAATTTTTGAGATAGAAGACTCTGTATCCTCTCCACAACGCGGAGAGGCAGTGCTTGACTGGGTACTGGAAATCTGAGACGCCTCCGCGATGCGGACCTAGATGCAATTATTTACCCTATCTTTTGTTCTTCTCCAAAACTCGATTCAACTCATATCCACTGTAAATCAATGGTCAAAATTCACAAATTCTCATAACCCAAAACACTTTCAGGGAAACCTACACAAAGAACTATTAATTTACCAAACCTCATTCACAAACTCTTGCCTCAAGAACTCAAAACAACACTCCATTACCAATTAAATTCAAGACCTTCTCAAGAACTCAATAATTCAACATCAAAAATGAATTCATGGGTAAAAGATTACATGATTGGCGTGAGGTAGAACAAACCCAAAAACTATGGAAGCTTGCATACCTCGAAGGAATCAAATCCTTGATGAAAATCCTCAAATTGGAAGAACGCTTGAACTTTCCCTCTTTTTCTCCTCTTGAACTTTGCCCTAGCTTCTTGAACAATTTAGAATGAGTCCCAATTTACCCAATATTATTAGACCCCTTAACTTAGGTGGGCTAAACATTTTATACTAGTAAGGTATGGAAAAGACTAGAATACCCCTCCCTAAAATGGATTACTTTCCAGTACTAAACAAGCTGTACTCAAATGGGTATATCTCCCTCATCCAAACTGAGAATTTAGCAAACTCGGTGGTGTTGGAAATAGGACTCAAAGATGTTTCATTTTATTTCTTATGCACCTAACAAATTATGTATTAAAAGTTATAAGCGTTTGAAGTTGACCCACAACTCACAAATTGAAGACTAATTTTCCCAATTCTCAATTTAACTATTTCTAGTTTATTATCTCTTTCTAAATTTAGCTCTTTCTAAAACTGAGGTTTTACAAACATTATCTAGTAAGTTTCACATGTTGTAGCAAGTCATTGTAATGATCCTCTGGGTTATTTCTTTGGTAATGTCTTTTTTTAATCATTTAGAGAATTCCTATAATGACCCCAAGTCATTTATAACTTGTTGGGACTGACAGTTTAGTCACCTAGTCATTTGTTTGGATTTTGTACAAGTGTTTGTATTTTGGGAGCTTATGAAACTTGAACGGTTGACTTCATTCAAAGGTTTAAGAAGACGACCTCATAATTCAATTCTAATGGTTTCATCAGCTTCAAAATATCAATTTTGGTCTAGACAGATCTTCGATGTAGATCCCAGGGCTTTAGGGCTCATCCCAAGCCTTATAGTAGAATTTGCCTTAAAATAGAGTTTGGGTGTGGGACCCACTTTTATCAAGACAACCTAGATTAGAAGTTTTGACATAACGATTTAGTCCTATATACTAACTTTTGTGGGGTAACGTATCTCATTTGTGTGCACGAGGTTCTGAATAAATATTTAGCACCTCGTTGAGAATTTCCAAGTTGGGCTAAACCAACAGATATGCATCAGCCCGTGTAGTCAACTTTTGGTCATCGCATTTAGAGTCAGTAGGCCATGTTTACATAGACCAAGAGAGTTGGTTTCCGTGTGTTCAAGTCCTGGGCCGCATTTGCAAAGGACAGTCGTAGGTAGGGCTCTGCATTTAGGAAGGCCTAGGTTCCCAATCCTCTGCATTTATGTCATTTCCTCCGCTTTCGTGAAGACCAGGTTGGTTACCTTCTGCGTTTGTGGCCCTCTTCTCTGTGATTGCAGATCGTAATTTCTTAGTGTTTTAGTTAAAACTAGAACGTGAACCAACTCATTATTTAAAACTTCAAATTGTGATATTGAGAGTTTTACACCTCCATTTTAGCTAATTCCAGTTGCATTTTGTATGGACTTTTTTGAGCTACGCATTGGAGTGATTGGGGAATCTTGGGAAGCATGTAAATTAGGTAAAAATTTTGCTGAAGTTCTCCGAGATTTTTGGCTCCACCTATTCGTGCTATTGTTGTTGTGTATGATTTGGAACAAAAGAGTGTTGAGAGATTCGTCAGAGTATTGCCTCTAGATTTTGATGATGTGATTAGTGAAGAGGCTTATGGCTTTGTGGCTGAGTCCGTGATAGATCATTCAACATACGCATTTTGGAGGCACATGATAAGTCTTACACCTCATATTATTTTGCGGAAGTGTCTAAGGAGTGGTGTAGATCGTTTCTTGATTGTAGGCCTGTTGGTTCTCCTATGATGGGTTGGGAGCAATATACTGAGGTGTTTCTTGAGAATTTTATGCCAAATCACCTTCATGATCAGTTTTTGAGTATGCAGCTCATTTCCATAAGTTGTCCAATTATGACATGTCGAGTATTCCTACAGAGTTTGAGCAGATCTGTAAGTAGATAAAGGGGTTTATTTTCAGGAGGCCACAACCTTTCATGTGTAATCAGCTGGTACGTTCCAATGTATTATTGATCATGTCATCATGATTGGAGGTATTCAATGTACTAGATAGGGTAGTGGCACTAATGATAACGTGCAAATCTCCCTCTACAACTAGTTAAAAGAGTGAGTTGTGTTTGTCAATAAAAATACCCAACTAAGTGTTTGGGTCGAATCCAACAAGCAAAAATATAACAACAAATGAAAAGATAAAGGCTAACTAGATACTAGCTTGAATGTCACAACAAAAGATAGCCCCTAGGCATAACATTGTTTAAAGGTCCCCGAGAGGCCCCATACAGGCCACTTAGCATTCATAACATATGAAATAGAAATCAAGAGATTTAAAAGACAGATCAATGTATCAAAGTTTTATAAAGCAAAGCAGAAATTCTAACAACGTCTCAATAGCCATCTAGTACATAAGAATGGATTTGGGCCTAGCCGTTACATCATGTTCAAAACTAAAAATAAAGAAGAACTAAAGACAATGAAGATCCGGTCCTCAAAGCATAAGGACTCACCAAAGCTTGGAATCTCGTGTATCTAGACAATCCTATGTTGGCTCATAATTTATGGGACATGGGTAATCTCCACTTGTCCACTCGGTTCTAAGCTTAACTTCCACGGAATAGTTCTTATTCATATTCAACTTAGCTCTTAAAGGAACATGGGTAATCACCACTTGTCCTTACATCATATGACATGGGTAATCGCCTCTTGTCATTCTAATTAGAGAGCATGGGTAATCACCTCTTGCCTCAAAAATAGCATAGCTTCTTATCATGTGAGAAAACCTTTCACAATTTATGTTTACATGTGTATATGAGAAATCCTTTCAAAAACAGAACAATAGCAACATCATTGATACTTCACTCTCAAAGAATCCTTAAAACATTTAAATAAACTTCATAAGAACATACATAATTCCATAATTCACCTATCTTACTTAAAAACCCACTTTAATTCATCAATATCTAGAAAACATATGTTAGACATGGGTTCATGGAAATTCATCATAAAATTATGTAATTCTATCAATTCGTGCTTGATTTCATAAACTCTTCTTTCATAATCCAACACCCACATTATATGATCATAACTTGGAAAACATTGGAATTACATGGGTTCATGAAGGATCATCATAAAAACATGACACTAACTCAATCATGCATAAAAGATCATAAATCTATCAATTAAATCAACAATGAAGAGAACCCACAACATAGAAATAGAAGCCTAACTCAATTAGGGATTTCTTTCTTTGAAAATAGGAGAATTTGGGAACTCCATGAATGGAAGGATTCCATGGATGAAAACTATTATACCTCAATGCCAATTGCTTAACTTCAATGGAGGAATTGGAGACTTGACTTGGAATCCTAGGTTGGACCCTTCTTCTTCAATCTTTTCTAGAATGAAATATTTTGAGTGGAAGACTTCTTCTTCTTCTGAAAAATTGAGAGAATGACTTTAATGGATTTGTTTTGGGGTTAAAACCATATATATAGGGGTCCTAGGTGAGGGAAAAATGGCGTAGTATCAAAATGAAATAATTAGAAAAGACCCAACTAACCCTGTCATTCAACTGACGGGAAACCCTAGATGGAGGGCTTCACGAACTGTCTAGGGGTCCATGAGTCATCTGGGCAGTAGTGGTCCCTAGACCTGTGGCTAGGCAAGTCCTTCCACTCCACATGCCCACCTTCACAGACCGTCTAGCCCTTCACGATCCGTCTAGCGGCACATGGGAGGAGGTTAGCCTAGAGGTGGCTTCTGCCTCTCTTTTACAGCCACCACTACGGGTCGTGATGGTCACCAGGAGCCATCTAAGGGCTCATGGCAGGGGAACCCCTCTTGGCCACACACTGGAACGTAGCCACGAGCTCCACCACGAGCCGTGTTTCCCTCCACGGCCCGTGAAGGTCTTTATGAAGTGTCATTACTCAGTTATGGGCTGGTGACCTTCCACTTGGCTCCTTTTCTAGACTTATAATTTCTCAGGTGTAACATTATCTCCCGCTTGGGAACATTCATCCTTAAATGGGATTCTAGACATCACATGAAAGAGAAGAACTCAAACCTATTAGCCCAACAAGCATGCACTTTCATCAATTCACATATCCAAGGAGGAAACATCAACTCTAAGCGAAAGTATGTTTAAAACACCATATCATATAGTCTATATGCAACTCATACTCAAATTCACATAAACATGTAGAAATCAATCAATTTGACTCATTTTCTCAAAACTTAAGCTTTTCATGAATATGCATAAATGAGGAAATCATGGGAATATCTAAGACACATGACACCAAAAAGTAAACCATGAGGAAATCAATACCTCAAGCTAGAGTAGGGGTAGAAGGAAAAAGATGAGGATATCGGGACATCATATCGGCCTCGGCCTCCCAAGTAGCACCCTCAACTAATTGATTCCTCCATAACACTTTTACGGAAGCAACTTCTTTATTTCTCAATTTCTTGACTTGCCAGTCTAAAATCTCAACCAAAACTTCCTTATAAAAAAGATTCTCATTAGCTCCCGAACCTTACAAGGGAACTACAGATGTCAGATTAGCAACACATTTCTTCAACATGGAGACATGGAAAACTGGATGCATCAATGCCAACTCATTTGTTAATTCTAGTTCATAGGCAACCCAACCAATATGCCTCAAAATTTGATATGGGCCTACATATCGGGAACTAAGCTTCCCCTACTTACCAAACCACATTACACCCTTCGTGGGTGAAATTTTCAAATAGACCCAATCATCAACATTAGACTCAAAATATTTTCTTCTAACATCGGCATACGACTTTTATCGACTTTGAGCCATTTTCAACCTTTCTTTAATAAGTCAAACTTTTTCCATAGCCTCATGTACCAACTCGGGACCTATTAAGGAAACTTCAACCACCTTAAACCAACCTATAGGAAATCTACACCACCTACCATACAATACCTCAAATGGAGCCATACAGATACTTGAGTGATAACTATTATTATATGCAAACTCAATCAAAGGCAAATGATCAGCCCAATTACCCTTGAAATCAATCACACATGCTCTCAACAGATCTTCCACAGTTTGGATAGTACGCTCCGCTTGCCCGTCAGTTTGTGGATGAAAGGCCATACTAAGCTTAACATGAGTACCAAGACCCTTTTGGAAGGATTTCCAAAATTGAGATGTGAATTGAGTACCATGACCTGACATAACAGATAAAGGCACTCCATGCAGCTTTACCATTTTTCTAAAATACAAGTTATCATAATCCTCCATCGAATAAGAAAACTTAATGGGAATGAAATGAGCTTATTTCGTCATTCGATCAACAATAACCCAAATCGAGTCATGTTATCACCGGGTGTAAGGCAAACAAACAAGAAAGTCCATATTCAAACATTCCCACATACAAATAGGAATGCTAATGTCTTGGGATAAACCTCCCGATTTCTGATTCTCAACTTTCAATTATTGACAATTAGGACACTTAGCCACAAATTCTCCAATATCCTTCTTCATTCCATTCAACCAATAAATCTCCCAAAAATCACGGAACATCTTGGTGGCTCTCGAGTGAATAGAATATCGAGAACTATGGGTTTCTTACAAGATCTGCTCTCTCAAGCCTTAAACATTAGGAACACACAGACGACCTTGATACCTTTGTACCCCATCTCCCCCTTGGGAGAAAGCCTCTACGAACTTTTTAAGCACTGCTTCCTTCAATTCGACCAAAATTTTATCAAGACCTTTCTTGGCTTTCACATCCACCACAAAAGACAATTTTGACCCATTGTGAACCATAACCCCACCTTTAGCAGAGTCTACTAACTGAACACCCAACCGGGCCAATCTATGAACATCTCAAACTAACTATTTCTTATGATCCTCAATATTAGCAACACTACCCATAGATAACCTACTAAGAGCATTTGCCACCACATACACCTTATCAGAGTGATAGAAACACTCATAGCATAATCTTTCAATAAATCAAGCCACCTTCTTTGGCAAATATTTAGATCCTTCTGATTAAACATGTATTGCAAACTCTTGTGGTCGGTAAACACATCTACATGGACCCCATATAAATAATGTCTCCAAATCTCTAAGGCAAAAACAATAGCCGCTAGTTCGAGGACATGAGTAGGATAATTCTTTTTATGAATCTCAAGTTGCCTTGAAGCATAGGCAATAACCTTCCCATTTTGCATAAGTACACATCCTAGACAAATTCTTAAGGCATCATAATATACCATAAAACCGTCAGTCCCTTCCACTAAAGTCAACACCGAAGCAAAAGTAAGTCTATCTTTCAATTCTTGAAAATTCTTTTCACATGCTTCGCACCATATGAACTTAGCCTTCTTTTAAGTCAATGATTTCAATGGAAAATCAATAGAAGAAAACCCCTCAACAAACCTTTTGTAATAGCCAGCCAAACCCAAGAAACTTCTAATATCCGAAGGGGATAGAGGTCTAGGCCAACTCATGACCGCATCCATCTTCTTAGGATCTACCTCAATACCCTTAATTGAAACAATATGACCAAGGAAAGCTACGGACCTTAGCCAGAATCATATTTTCTAAACTTTGCAAAGAGTGGTTGGTCCTTGAGAATTTGCAACACAATCCTCAAATTATTGATGTGATCATCCTCACCCCTTGAATAGATCAATATGTCATCAATGAACATAATCACAATCATGTCAAGGTATTGTTTAAATACCCTATTCATCAAATCCATAAATGTCGCTAGAGCATTAGTCAAACCAAAAGACATCACCAAAAACTCAAAATGACCATAGTGAGTTCGAAATGCCATCTTCGGAATGTCATCTTCCTTCACCCTCAATTGGTGATAAACCGATTGGAGGTCAATATTGGAGAAGTAACTCGGTCCTTTAAGTTGCTCAAACAAATCATCTATCGTTGGGTGAGGATACTTATTCTTAACGGTCACCTTATTCAACTACTGATAGTCTATACACATTCGGAGAGAACCCTTTTTTTTTCTAACAAACAAAATTGGAGTGCCCCACGAAGAGATACTTGGTTGGATGAAGCCTTTATCCAACAAATCTTTCAAGTGATCTTTCAACTCCTTTAGTTCTGTCGGAGCCATTTGGTAAAGAGGAATAGAGATAGGTTGGGTATCTGGGAGGAGGTCAATACCGAAGTCTATTTCCCTTTCAAGAGGAATACTAGGTAAATCATCTGGGAACACATTCGGAAACTCGTTAACCACGGGGACTGACTCAAGAGTAGGGATTTCTAAATCTACATCCCTCACCCTAACTAGATGGTAAATGCAACCCTCAGCAATCTTCTTCGTAGCTTTAAGACAAGAGACAAACTGACCCTTAGGCATAGAATTTCTCCCTTTCAACTCTAGGATATGCTCATTTGAAAACTAAAACTTAACTACATGAGTTCTACAATCAACAAAAGCATAACATGGGTTCAGCCAATCCATACCAAGGATAACATCAAAATCTAGCATACAAAGCTCTACCAAGTCAACAAGAGTAGCTCTATGGGACAAGGAGATGGGACACCTTCTATAGAGCCTCTTAGCCACAATAGAGTCACCAACAAGAGTAGAGAAAGAAAAGGGATTTAACAACACATCCGAAAGAATATCAAACCTTATAGGCACATATGGCGTCAGAAAAGACAATGTAGCATCGGGATCAAGTAAACCATAAAAAACTAGTTGGAAAACTTTCAACATACTGATAACCACATTGGGAGAACCCTCTTGCTTATGACGAGTCTAATGTGAATAAAATCTATTTTTCTTAGCAGCATTTGCACCCAAACCACTTGGACCGGATGAAGGATTAGGTTGAGCCCATCGGTGATTATCTCATTCATTCTTAGTAACTGAAGGATAATCTATTATCTTGTGGTCCATTTTACCACATCTAAAACAAGCATTGGAACCCGCTAGGAACATACCCTCGTGCTTCTTTCCACACTTAGCACAAGTAGGAAATAAAGACCCACTACCACTTCCTCCTTAAGGATTAGGGTTAGACACCCTAGCTTTGTTGAACCAAGAGGGAGCATTGGAGGAACTTTGGCCGGAAAACCATTGTCGAAACTTAGAACGAACATGTCCATCGGACTTTGCATGTGAGAAATTTCCATCACCGAATTTAGCCCTCTTTTTCTCCTAGACTTTTCCAAAATTTTCCCCTCTTCAATTTGTTGAGAATGAACCATGAGACGAAAGATATCCCTATCATTAACAAGCATTACGATACGACATTCCTTAACCACCATTTTGGACACACCCAAAACCAACTTGTTCATTCTTTCCCTAGGTTTGGCAATTATAGTAGGAGCATATATAGACAATTGTGTGAACTTCAAATGATATTCCTTCACACTCATACTTCCTTGACAAAGGTTGATGAACTAAAGCACTTTTTCCTCCCCCATCTCAAGGGGAAAGAACCAATCAAAGAAAGTAACTTTGAACTTTGCCCAATTGAGAAGACCGGCATCTTCCAGTCTCCCTTCTTTCTATTGGTTGAACCAAATTTGAGCAACACCCTTCAGTTGATAAGCGATCAACTTCGCCTTTTCCAACAACGTCACTCCTATAATCATCAACACCTCTTTAACCATATCAATGAACTTATGAGAATCTTCCTCAACCTTAGAACCATGAAGATCTAGAGGATTCATTCTAGTTAAGTCCCTCACTCTAGATGTTGTCGTACCCATAGTTGGGTTCACGGGAACCGCAACCTCCTTATTAGTATGGGCCGTTATGGCTTGGGCCAACACTTGAAAAGTAGCCCTAAACTCTACATTCGTCACTTGTTCGGCGAAATTCTCGACCAGAGCTTGAGGAGGAGCTTCTTGTTCCGCATTCTCCCTCACATTCCCTCTAGCATAAGCTTTTCAATCTCCTGTAGAGTATCGGATAAGGATTAGGAGAGAAATCTTATAGATTTAAACTCTATTGCACGACTTTAAAGTAATAAAAAAAGTGGAGTTTCCTAAACATCTTGTAGCCTCTCATTCATAAATGTGGAGCGCTTCAAACTCATGAACAAAACTCTACTCGATGTGACTTATGAGACTTCCTAGGACCTTTCTAAACCTTGTGCTCTTATTACCAAGTTTGTCATGACCCAAGGTAGCCCTAGGCATAGCATGGCGTATAGGACCCCGATAGGCCCCATACAAGCCACTTAGCATTCATAACATAAGAAATAGAAAATAAGAGATTTAAAAGATAGATTAATGTATCAAAGTTTTATAAAGCAAAGCAGAAATTCTAACATCGCCTCAACAACCATCTAGTACATAAGAATGAATTTGGGCCTAACCCTTACATCATGTTCAAAACTGAAAATAAGGAAGAACTAAAGACAATGAAGATTCGGTCCTCAAAGCACGAGAACTCACCAAAGCTTTGAATTTCATCAATGAACTCTAGCCACAAAACTGGGAACCTGACTGTCGGACCCTATATTTGGGGAAATGTAGGCAAGACTATGCGTTAGTACAAAATATGTACCAAGTATAATAGCCATGCATAAAACATTTGGAAACATAATTAAAAGAGATACCTTCATGAAAAACAATTACCAAGCTAAACCATGAGATAAAAGGGTTAGAAAACATGAGTCATAAAACATGGTAAATGCACATAATTGTCATCTTTAACATGCATGAGATACTTCCTTGAAGTAACCTTTGTTCATCATAAATTGCTTGTGGGAAGTAGCCTTACACGACATATAAGACCATGAGAGCTACCATCATGGAATTTGGTGTCTCCCATAACAAAAAGAGTTGTCCTACTTGCCACAGTAAGGACCATGAACTTCTAGCTTATGTGGATCCACTAGCTGATGTGTATCTAGACAATCCTATGTTGGTACATAGTTTAAAGGACATGGGTAATCATCACGTGTCCACTCTGTTCTAAGATTAACTTCCACAAAATAGTTCTTATTCATATTCATCTTAGCTCTTAAAAGAACATAGGTAATAGCTTCTTGTCCTTACATCATATGACATGGTTCATCGCCTCTTGTCATTCTAATTAGAAAGCATGGGTAATTTCATCTTGCCTCAACATTAGCATAGCTTGTTATCATTTTGTTCATTTTAGGTGAGAAGACCTTCACTCTAAGAACCCCTATTATATGAGAAAACCTTTCACAATTCATGCTTACGTGTGTATATAAGTAATGCTTATCATGACCAACGACACTAACCTACAGTACGAGTGTCTACGATCGTCGATAATATAGTAACCCAATCAAGGGCTTGGGTCGTGTCCCAACAGAGTAGTTTTGAAAATTAGTAGAAAAATAAAATTAAGTTCAAACTAGTCGTAGCTAAAGACATTAATGATTAAAAACATTGTAAATAAAAAGGGTTGACACAAAGGTGTCAAATATCAAATGGGGGGTTTTGTCACAAGTAGTAAAACACAACAAAAAAAAAACAAGAAAATCAAGTATGAGGACAAGTTCTTGGGGTGTGATAGCAATACAAGTTGAGATAAATCGTTGGGTACATGCTTTCGATAGGAAATTTGCAAGATAACAGTAACTAGGTTAAGCTTCCAATAGAAATAAGTTCCCTCTTGGGTAAATTACCCCATTTCGAATACGTTCCTCTCGTACACCCATTTTCCCATAAAGGTCAGCCTATGCCATGCCCCACTCACTCTCTCGAGGAGAGTGTTAGGATATGGGACTAGAGCTTACTCTCTCGGGCTGAACCTTATGTTGACCCACTCCTTAGGCCATCAGTCTAGCGGTCTTGGTTTCGCGACTTCCCTCTCGGGCAAGCCAAAAACACTTGGGTGGTTTTGTATTTGCAACTACAAACCCATTAAATTAAACCACAACCACTAGGTGAAATAATCATTAAAATACATCTATCCTATCAGCAAGCAAGATCAAACAATAATATCAACACATATTTGCTAAATCACACCCTAAGAATGGGAGTATTTAGCCACACATCAAGAAATAACAAAATACACCTAAAATGATACTAAGATCAAATGGGTATAAGGAATTATACTTGATTTAAGCAAAGGAAGAAGAATGGAGAAGTTGGGGAAGATGAAATCCTTCTTTCTTCAAGTTTCCCAAAAACCCTCTCCAAACTTGAGAGAAAATGTCAAAAAAGTACTATTCTATTCTGGAAATTAAAATAAATGTTCGACTCTTAAAAATTAATAACAAGTTAAGTATTTATAGTCTTCAAAATATAGTGTTGGCGGATCTTTCGGCGAGGTTATTCGGAATCGCCGATTAACTCGGCGATTCATCCTTTAGTATAGTTCGTCGACGTCTTGCACTAGCCTTCAACATGGTCGTGCTCTGTGTCATTGGGTGAGATAGTACTGCTTCGCGGAATTATTCGTCAAAATTCTAACTACTCCTTTCATTGCCTTTTTTATCTTGTTCCTTCAAGGCTTCGCGTACTGGAACAAACGGCAGAGTGCATCCCTTCGGCGAATCGCCAAGTGTCCTTGGCGATGCGCATGCTTTAGCTTTTTCGTCCTTTTCAGCCTTTTTGTTCCTTTTTGCGCCTAAGTGTCCATGCTTCCACTAAAACTTCAAATACCTGAAACTAAGAGGTTTCATCAAATATTGAGACAAAATAAGCATTTGAGGACACTGTTCCTATCAAAATAAAGCCCTAAATGAGTCCAATTTGTGGACTCATCAATGAGAAATCCTTTCAACAACAACAACAATAGCAACATCATTCATACTTCACTCTCAAAGCATCCTTAATACATTTACAAAAACCTTATAAGAACATGCATACTTCCATAATTCACCAATCATAGTTCAAAACCCACTTTCATTCATTAGTATCTAGAAAACATGGGTTAGACATGGGTTCATGGAAATTCATCGTAAACTCATGTAATTCTATCAATTCATGCTTCATTTAGTAAACCCTTCTTTCATAATCAAACAACCACATTATATGACCATAACTTGGAAACATGGAAATTACATGGGTTCATAAAGGATCATCATAAAAACATGAGATTAACTTAATTCATGCATAAAAGATCATAAATCCATCAATTAAACGAATAATCAAGAGTCTAATTTGTGGACTCATCAACACCCCCAACTTAAACTTTTTCTTGTCCTCAAGAAAACTCAAGTTTAGCCGTTCAACAAGGTGTCTCAAATAGTGCTACACAAGACTAAATCGTGAATGCACACAACCAGACTCAGATTTACTTATGCAAGGATCAATTGTGTACTCAGAGATTCAAGTTATGACACCATTACCAATGATTCTCATGCTCACAATACTTGCTACTTGTGCAATCAAGCTCAACAAGAAGTATCTAAATGCCCTCACATAATGAATTATTTCTTATTCACACACAGAGGTTAATCAATTAAAGATCAGGAATCAGATGCAATACTCACACTAAAAAAGAGGAACACAATGCATGTTTTTACCAATAAGCTTGCCCTTATTTTCCAATTGGCTTTCAATTCGGCTTACTTAAGATCAAAAAGGTCTTTCTAAGGCTTGTAATAGGGATGAGTGCAAAGGTATGGTCATTTAGGCTCAGTGACTTTTTCCATGTGAGATGTGGTATTCTCAAGGCATTCCCTTTTTTTCCTTTATCCATTCTTTTTCTAGTGCTTCTAAGTCATCTTTTTATTCACCTCCATGGATTGCTTGGAAACCCAATTTCCTTGGTACTTTATTCCACAAATATGTTTTTTCTGTTTTTTTTTCTTTTTTCGAAGGGTTTCCATTTTTCTACAACACTAGGGGTTAAGAGGGACTTTTCTTGCACTTCTTGACTTCTCCTTTTCCTTTTTACCACACCCCCAACTTAGGCTTTTGGCCTAAGTTGTCTATGCGCTAAACCACAAATCAAGATGATTATAGGTAGTGAGTTAAGTAAGGTTTTGGGTTCATCAAGGTTCTTTCAAAGAAAGGTAAGGCTCAAAGGGTATTCAAAAGAGTTTCACACGCTCACGGGTAGGCCACAAAAGAGGTATATGTCAAATTTGGCTCACACTCTTTAAACTTTCCTTAGATCATTTCAAGAGCACACCTTTCTAAATCAATCAGACTAACAGGGCATATTCTAGGTTTATTCATGCAAGGTTCAAGGTAACCTAATCACACAAGGCAACGACAGTTAAGTCAAACAAGACCACACATTTTCGCTAGTGTGCAACGGTCATTACAAGAGAATCAATTCGATAAATGGCTAATCACAATGAGATGCAAAGGGTTTAAATATTGTCTATGCAACTTCAGTTGGTCTCATTTTAGCCGTACATTCATGTTCGCTCGATTGAGAGCACGATTCAAGTCCTCGATATTGATCGAAATAGGGACTCAATTTTTTTGCAAAACAATAGCCACATCAACTCACAAAGGGTGGCAAAAATGTGCGAAAAATTCAAAAAATTTCGGAAGGGTCAAAATCATTTTGCAAATAAAAATAAATAAAGCCACAAGCTTAAACAATCACAAAGTAGTTTTTTTTTAAAAACACAATTTAAAACAGAACAAACCAAATATATACAAAGCACGAATCACTAATAGCACACACAAGTGGGACTCACCCCACCAAAAATAAAAATCATTTGTCCTCCAATGCAAATAAAATTAACCAAGATTTTAAAGATAGCAAAGGTTAGATAGGGAGATAAAGAGGGTATCCTAACTAATGGGTCGCTTCATCTGTCTAGGCATCAATACCCGGAGTGACTCCCTGAAAGACCAGCTCCACTAGATCTAGCAGCAAGAGATTTTGCCGAGGAAGCTTGCACATCAACATCTATCATAATTTCATCGGTCTTAGTCAAGTCTTCATCTGCATCTCCCTCAGTCTCTTCATGCATCTCTTTATCAATCTTTGCTTCTAACTCATGGTCGGCTACCTACTTCTCTCTACCCCTATGTCCATTAATCTTCTGAGGAAATTCAAGCATGTCTGCCATCTCCATTGTTGCAATGACCATGAACACATCGGTGGCCTTTAGGTGGTCTACATCTTTTCTTAGTTCAGCAAAGGCAGATTTTAACGCCATCACCTCTTTTGTAGACCGTTGGCTGTGCTCACACACCACTATTTTGGCTACTAGGGCATCAATGGTAGTGCTCAGAGGTGTCATAGCATCAGTTAAGGCAATCTGGATCATGCCTGGAATAGAGGCCTCTAGGCTAGCAGCTCAACGATCAGCAGAAAGAGCCAGTTGTCCCATCCATAGTAGGGATGCCCAGATGAGTAGAAGTCGGGGAATAGCAACAACAACAGTTGGTCTTAGCGATTATGCAGCAGCATGAGAACCTGGAGTATCAGCGGGAGTAACAGTGGCAATGGATATACCTAAAGACCCAAAGGTCGGAGAAGGCAGAGATACCTTTGTAGGCGATGATTCTGTGGGCATCACTTTTACATCCTTCTTGGTATCTCGAGGCACTTGGGATCGTTTTCATAATTCTATGATAAAAAATGGGAATGAAAGTGAGGTTCGGCTCTGCCTTGCACGCATGAGTATCTCTGAAGCGATGATTGTACCCAAATTTATCTGAGTCTCCTCTATTACACAACCCAGGAAAGCTGCCTTGGCAAGGAAAAGGAGTGACTCATTCTGGGGATGGCATAATTGTGTTGCTGATAAAATGGAACCAAATCTTTACTGCTATGTTTAGTTCTTTCTTTTCAATCAAAACTCCTTCCGCCAACCACTTTGGAGTCTCATCTACAATTAGTGGGGCTAACCACTTTTTCTTCTTGTCCAGCTGCTTGGTTTTAATCAAGTACTGGCAGTGATCCCCAATGTTTGTAGATAGGCCCAAGACTGCGTTGATTTCCTCACTATCACACTTCACCCTTCTATCTTTGACAACCACATGGTCAGCTTCTTTGAAGGCTGCTGCTAGTTGCTTTTGTTGAGGTATTAGTGCACTGTATGCACTATAGAATTCTCTTACCCAGTTTGGAATATAAGGGCCACGAGGTTTGGTCAAGATTTGAAACTTGTGGTATCTCAGACACTCCATTATCTCTGGATGCCTATCTATGACCCCTTCTATGGACATACGTTTTTCTTCCAAAAATCTTCTCAGCCCCTCAGCCTTTACTTTATTCATAGATTTGGGTGGAGGACCTTGCACTGGAGGTGTTAATACCATTGCCTTCTTTGGAACTTGAAATGTAGTAGTGGTAGGCTGGTACGTCCTGGCTCTAGATAAATCATTCGCCTTCTTAATTCGCCGCTCTGCCTTCTGTGCTATTAGCATATATTCCTTATCAGAACCCACATCTTTTCTTTTAGATTGGTTGCGGTTATTTCTATAAAAGCCATTACTGTCGGTGCTTGCATCTGTCAATTCAAGGGTCTTGTGTTTTCCCTTCCCTTTTTCACCATTTGTGGAAAGTTTAGCAACTTTGCTTGTGAACACGTCTGCATACTCTTTGATTGTGAGCCCTTTTGTTTTACTTCTAGGTGGCTTGCTTCTTCCGCAACTTTAAATCTAGTCATTTTTGCAAAGAATCTGAAAGAAGTTAAAACAAATAAATCAAGTTCAGAGGGATGCAATTACAGACAAACTCACTGGATAGATCGGTGAGTCGCCAAGTTGCTTTGGCGATTAAGGCTTTATCCACCGAATTATGTAGTGTAGAAAGGTTTGGGAATGTAGATAAAAAGAGACCAAGAAGACCTTTGGCGAGTCGCCGACTGCATTTGACGATCGTGGCTTTTGGCCCAGAGTTACAGAACAGTGACTATGAATAGTATAAATTTAAAAGCGAGATGGAGTCCCTTGGGCGCATTTCCAAGTGATTCGATGAGCTCGCCTCAGCACCCTGAATAACCTAACTTTATCAGAGAGGCACAACACATGATATAGGATAAAATTACTTGAAATGAGAGAATAAATATCATAATTAAATGCAGAGTTTGGAGAGCCAACCTTTTGCGTAGATTAGGTCAAAACTGTGATGTTAGGCGGCAGGTTATTACAGATCCAAGCACTACTAAAGCAGCTAAGATACTTAAGAGGTGCGAAAATTCTGAAAATACTAAGCAAGTGTGATTTTGCGAAAATTGATAGTGAGAGAATATGAAAAAGGTTGAAATTCCAGACCCGTCGTTTTATAAAATCTTTCCAGATCTTATCCATTCGGCGAAATTAGTTGGATTTGCTTCACTACTCAGTGATCTACTAAGTGTTCATCTATCTCACCGAGTTTTATAGGACCCTCAGTCAAAGTAAGGATCCAAACGGTGGTCTTGGTGGCTGTTGCCGATCTAGTCAGTGATTCGCCAGTGGGACTTGTGTAATTCATGCTGGACTTTTTCACAAACTTTTCATGCCGAATTCTACAAAATCAAAACACCTTTATTTCAAAAATGACAAAATTACAATAGTTAAGGGCTTTGGGTTGCCTCCCAAATAGTGCCTTAGTTAACGTCGTGGCACGACACGGGTTAGCTCCTAAATTTCAACTTTGGGGTTAGACAAAACCTCGTTTGGTGACCCCTTGCCTTGCGCTTGATGGGGATGACGCATTACATGACCCAAGAGAGTTTCAATTAGTTGGATGGATTGAGAGTAAGAATCGCTCAACTAATTTAGCACTTCTACATTTTCTCTAATCTTCTCCAGCACTTTATCTTGTTCATTTAGTTTTTGAAAATTGGTTAATAACATATCTTCGACATATTTATTTTCAATGTCCATAGATCCTCCCTGCTCAATAGTGGTCTGCATTTGCTCTTCTCTTTGGACATCACCTCCAACTCCTCGACTCTTTGGGTCAAGTTATCTATTCGACCCAGTAAAATGATCAATTGCTGGTCCTTCTCAGTATCCTTGTTGGTTTTCACCACAAGGTCAAGGAGTTTGGCTGCGGTCTCATAGGGATATTTCTCACGACCACTTGGCATAAGTTGGTCGATCAACCCTCTGTTTTTGGGATTCAGACTCCTATAGAAGCATTCCAATAGAACTAAATTGGGGATTTCATGAGTTGGGCATTGTATCAATAGTGTTTTAAACCTCAGCCGCGACTCATGAAATGGTTCCCCTGCTTGAAGTTCAAGATGTGATCCCTGAATCTCATCCTTCTACTGGGAGGTGCTCCATTGGTCCACCATCCCCATCATGTATACTTATTATCCTGTCTCAACACACAAACAACCTAGACAAAACTAAGTGTTAGGTAAGTAGACTACAACTAAAAAGAACAAAAAATCTACTAATCTAAAAATTCTCAAACAACACCACTCCCCGACAGTGGCACCATTTTGATGCTTATCATGACCAACGATACTAACTTACAGTATGAGTGTCTACGATCATCGATTATATAGTAACCCAGCCAAGGGTTGGGGTGGTATCATAAGGGAATGTTTGAGAATTAGTAGAAAAATAAAATTACGTTCAAACTAGTCATAGCTAAAGACATTAACGATTAAAAACATTGTAAATAAAAAGGGGTGACACAAAGGTGTCAAATATCAAATGGGGGGTTTTGTGACAAGTAGTACAAAACAACAAAAACAACAAGAAAATCAACTATGGGGACAAGTTCTTGGGGTGTGACCGCAATACAAGTTGAGATAAATCGTTAGGTACATGCTTTCGATAGGAAATTTGCAAGATAATAGTGACTAGGCTAAACTTTAGATGTAAATAATTTCCCTCTTGGGCAACTTACCCCGTTTCAAATGTGTTCCTCTCAGACACCCATTTGCCGCATAAAGGCTAGCCTATGCCTTACCCCACTCACTCTCTCGAGCTGAGTGTTAGGATATGGGACTAGAGCTTACTCTCTCGGGCTGAACCTCATGTCGACCCACTCCTTAGGCCATTAGTCTAGCGGTCTTGGTTTCTCGACTTCCCTCTCGGACATGCCAAAAATACTTGGGTGGTTTTGTATTTGCAACTACAAACCCATTAAATTAAACCACAATCACTAGGTGAAATCACCATTAAAATACATCTATCCTATCAGCAAGCAAGATCCAACAATAATATCAACACATACTAGCTAAATCACACCCCAAAAATGGGGGTTTTTAGCCACACATCAAGAAATAACAAAATACACGTGAAATGATACTAAAATCAAATAGGTATAAGTAATTAGACCTTGATTTAAGCAAAGGAAGAAGAATGGAGAAGACCCACTTCCAACTTGGGAAATATGAAATCCTTCTTTCTTCAAGTTTCCCAAAAACCTTCTCCAAACTTGAGAGAAAATATCAAAAAAGTACTATTCTATTTTGGAAATTTAAATAAATGCTCGACTCTTAAAAATTAATAACAAGTTAAGTATTTATAGTCTTCAGAATATAGTGTTGGCGGATCTTTCGACGAGGTTATTCGAAATCACCGATTAACTTGGCGATTTGCCCTTTGATAGAGTTCGATGTCGTCTTGCACTAGCCTTCAACATGGTCGTGCTCTGTGTTATTGGGCGAGATAGTACTGCTTTGCAGAATTATTTGGCGAAACGCTGACTGCTCCTTTCATCGCCTTTTTTATCCTGCTCCTTCAATGCTTCGGGTACCGAAACAAAGGGCGGAGTGCGTCCCTTTGGCAAATTGCCAAGCGTGCTTGGCAATGCGCAAGCTTTAGCTTCTTCGTTCTTTTCAGCCTTTTTGTGCCTAAGTGTCCATGCTTCCAGTAAGACTTCAAATACCTGAAACTTAAGAGTTTTCCTCAGATATTGATACAAATAAGCATTTGAGGACACTATTCCTATCAAAATAAAGCCCTAAATGAGTCCAATTTGTGGACTCATCAATGAGAAATGCTTTCAACAACACAACAATAGCAACATAATTCATACTTCACTCTCAAAGCATCCTCAATACATTTACATAAATTTCATAAGAATATGCATAATTCCATAATTCACCAATCATAGTTCAAAACCCACTTTCATTCATTAGTTTCTAGAAAAGATGGTTAGATATGGGTTCATGGAAATTCATCGTAAACTCATGTAATTCTAGCAATTCAAGCTTCATTTAGTAAACTCTTCTTTCATAATCACACACCCACATTATATGACCATAACTTTGAAACATGGGAATTACATGGGTTCATAGGAGATCATAATAAAAACATGAGATTAACTCAATTCATGCATAAAGGATCATAAGTCCATCAATTAAGTCAATAATTAAGAGAACCCACAACATAGAAGAAAAACCCTAACTCAATTGGGGATTTCTATCTTTGAAAATAAAAGAATTTGGAAACTACATGAATGGACGGAATCCATGGATGAAAACTATCATACCTCAATGCCAATTGTTTAACTTCAATGAAGGAATTGGAGGCTTGACTTTGAACCCTAGCTTGGACCCTTCTTCTTCAAGCTTTTCTAGAGAGAGAAATATTTTTAGAGGAAGACTTCTTCTTGTTTTATAAAATTGAGAGAATGACTTTAATGGGTTAATTTTGAGATTAAAATCACTTATATAGGAGTCCTAGGTAAGGGCAATTCGACGTACTATCAAAATAAAATAATTAGGAAAAGACCCAACTGACCCTAACTTACAATTTACATGAACCCCCAGATGAAGGGCTTCGTGATCCATCTAGGGGTCCACGAGCCATCTAGGAAATTGTGGTGTAACACCCCATAATTTAGTAAGTTGAACTAATGAGTTCTAGAGCCTTTGGTAAGAGTTTTGGAGTGTCATATGAGTGTTAAAACTTGTAAAAATGTTTCATGTACTTAGAATGGGGTTTTAGGGTTTAAACGTCTGGGCATGACTCCCCAAGGACCAACCAAAGGGGCCCTTGTGGAGGACCCCAAAACAGTCCCTAAATGTGGAAATTTTAGTGACCTACGGATGCCAGCTACTTGCCATAAATGGACCCACACCCCATAGGTTGGGCTGGTGGGTCAACGCCTGCACTGGCCTGCACTTTTAGAGCTGCATAACTAACGTATGGAGGTGGTCCATGCCTAGTAGATCCACCATGATCCGTAGGTGGTGAGGTCATAGGTGCTGCCAGTTTTAAGTTAGGGGTTTGGGAATTGATTAGTTCATTAATTAGGGGTTAAAGGAGGTCGGTTAGTTAGTTAATTAGACACCTATATAAATATAATACTCCACTAAACTAATCATTTTAACCCATTCATCCAAGACCCCAAATTACTCTCAAGAAATTCTCTCTGTAGAAGCTAAGAAGAAGAAGAAGATAAGAAGAGAAGAGAAGAGGGCAGCACCTAGGTCAAGTTTTCTCCATGGATTCAAACTTTATTTAGGGATTTGAATAAATTTATGTGAAGCCTAATCATATATGGGTTCTTCCACCCATAGATCCCCCATAGTTTCCCCACATGTGAAATCAAAAACCTCATTCTAGCTAGGGTTGTGCTTCCATTGTGGGTAGGGTTTGGGTGTGATTCCAATCTAGTGGATATCACCCAATTATGATTTATTTAGCTTTGTTTTATGATATTATGATGAATTAATGTGATTTCTATGGTAAACCCTAATCTAAATTGATGAATGTGATCTTTGTGGGTCTATGCCATTAGAGGCAAAGTTGAAGGTTCTAAGGTGATCTTCCTAAATAAATGTCTTGAATACTAATTGATCATAGTTAGGATCATATAATCATGAATTGAACTAGACTTGATAGAATAGGAAAGATCTTGACTTGCAAAGTTAGAATTGAACCTTTATGAGACAATTATGACGAGAATCACTTAGTAGTAAAGAATGTGATTGAATAGCTTATAATTTGGACATGGATCATGATAGAATGAAGTTAGTCTTGAAAGTAGGGCTTGTAGTTATCATTGTCAGGGCTTTGGGGGTAAAGTCAATATGATGTAATCTTGTTGTGTATTCTCTTTTCTTTTCTACACCTAGACATGAATATGCTAGGGGATTCAAGTACTCTTACATAGAAGGATTTTAGGTTGGCTTAATAACCTAAAATGAATCAAATCATGTTAGACTAGAATAGCTTGAAGTTGTAATGTATGATTCCTTCATGTATAGCTTGTCTTGGTAGGATAAGACCAAGGTTGATAGCCTGCAATGGAGGATCTATACTCTCCTAAGTTATAGCTTGACGTACATTGTAGAATGCATGTCATTTTATCATGAGTTAGGTTTAGTCATGGTAGCCTAGGATTGAGGATTTATAGTCTCCTATGGGTAGATTGAACAAGCATTGTTAGGATGCATTCATGGTAGCTTGACTTGGTTTGGCCAAGACCATTTCATGGTAGCTTTAGTATTTAGGACTCATACTCTCCTAATGGTAGCTTAGGATTGTGGATCCATACTCTCTTAAGGGTAGCATGACCTTGCATTGTAAAATGCATGTCAAGGGTAGCTTGAATTAGATTATTCATGGTAGCTTGGGATTGGGGACTCATACTCTCCTAAGGATAGCTTAGGGTTGAGAATCATACTCCCTTGTGGTTAGCTTGCATTTGTATTCTAGTACTCTTGTAAGGGTAGCATGACTTTGTTGGTTTAGGTCTATTTCATGGTAGCTAGGATAGGACACTTGTACGTTTCTTAGAATAGCTTGGACTTGCATTTTAGTGTGACTTCCAAGGTAGTACAATGATAGCATGGTCTATCCTATTAGGGGGCTATTCCTTGGTAGCCTTGAATTGAGAAATAGAGTTCATTCATGGGTTATGACTTGCTTAGTACTATATACAGAAGCACCTTATATGAAAAGAGACACATAGAATAGATGGACTAGACCCCAACTAGTGAACATTCATGGTGGTCTAAAGAGGTACTTAGTGTGGGTAGTATGGGATGCAATCCACACATGGCACAAGTATGACTTGAGGCTAGTTGTGAAGGGTTCCCTTATGTAGTATGACTTAGCTTGGGTTGTTGCCATAGTTACCTTCCAAGATCTGATTGACTAAGGAGGTAGTTCCCTTGTCTTTATGAAGTAAGCTAATAGCAAGACCAAAAGGGTCGGTGAATATGACCAAGATGACTTCAAGGCTATGCTTAGTGTGAAGGGTAATATGGGATTCCTTTCATGCATTGCACAAGTGTGTCATGAGGTTACTTAGGAGTATGGTACCCTTATGGTAAACAAGATTAAGACTTAACCATGTACATAGACTATGATTAAGATGACAAAAAAGGGATACTTGGTGTGGGTGGAATTATGGGATGTTATTCTTGCTTTGCACTTGGATGCTTATGAGGTTACTTAAGAATAGTGCTATTATGGTATGGATGACCAAAAGGTCAATTATACTTATATGATAATGACTTGCCTCCTATGCTCATTAAAAAAGTCTTATGTTGAGTTATGCTTATATGATGCTTATGTTGGAGACCATGATATGACTATGATGATTATGCGATGAATATGTTATTATCTCTTATGATTATGTCTTATGTTGACTAACCAATTGAAATTATCTTATGATGTGGTGCTAGCTTTCATAGTAACTACATTTTGTACTAATGCATATTGCCTACATTCTAATCAAATGTAGGGTTGAGGATATTGAGTTGCTTTGAAGGTTAGGTTTCCAAGGATCAAGAAGAGTTGAAGAACTGGTGAGTCCTCAAAGCTTCGAGGACAAACCCATGTTTCCTTTATGTCTTTTCTTTATATTTTAGACTTTTTATTGGTTGTGTCCCAAAGACTTTTATTCATGAGTTTAAGTAGATGGTTCGAGAAAAATGTTGTAGTAAAGACTTCTGCTTGCTTATGAAATTTTTTTCAATTGTATGTTCTTAAAGAAGTTTTAAATTTTTCATACTTTTCTAATTACCTATGTTATGATGCAAAGGCCTTGTATGAGACCCTTTCGGGATCAAGTACGCCGTGTTACATCTAGGGGATACTCCTGGGTCGTGACAAACTTGGTATCAGAGCATAAGCTTTTGGGATAAATTTAGGATATCTCAAACCACATCTAGTAGAGTCTTGTTCGTAAATGTGAAGCATGCCACATTTTATGAATAAGAGTCTATTGGATGATTAGGAAACTTCACTTCTTCATTCCCCAAGTCGTGCAATAGATCTATAAGCTCTCTCTCTCTCTTATCCCTTATCCGATGGTCTTTAGGATGTGACTATTAGAAGGGTTTATGCTTTAAGGAGTGAGGGATAAAGGTTGGTTGAGACGCTAATTACAGCTATGTGAGTTGAGAGATTTGAGATGATAGATTCTGATGTTGTCTTTAGTATGAATGGGTTGCATTATGGTTATGTTTTGTTAATGGTAGAACCCGACTTAGTCATGATGAGTTTTGAGGTATGATGATAGAGTGGTGGAAGAGGGTGTTTAAGTAATGATGGGTTGAATGAATAGACTCCTCTAAGAAGGGTAGAAGTGTAATTCACCATGGTTTAGAATCATTTTGTGTGATGATCTAAAATCTATGCGATGTCTTGATCCGACCTTAGAAATGAAAGAATTGATGAGTAAAAGAGTTTGTATAGGCTTGCTCCCAAGGGGTAGATAATGTGCTTAGATAGCAAGGTTGTTGAGTATCCTTGATGTTCATGAATTAGGGTTGCTACAAATTTTCACCTTGAGATTTTTATAGAGTACGAGAAGTTTAGTCTCGGTTTGTTAGGCTCATGTGAGATCTTGAGTGGTGTTAGTAAGGTTGCTTATGAGCTATTGTTTCTTAGTGAGAACCTATCTAATTTAGAAGTACCGGAAGAAGTCATAGACCGACAAGTGAAGAAATAGAGGAACAAGGAAGTCGTTCCAAAGATTGGTAAGGAGTGTTCTTTAGTAAGGATTTTGGTTAAGAGTGCTACTTGGGAGGCCAAGGGCCAATGATATGTCCCAATGTCCTCATCCTTTCCTTCTACTCCTATTCTAGCTTGAGATGATAGGTTCCTCTTGATTTGCTTTTATTGAAGTCATGTGTGAATAGTATGTTTCCAGTATCTTCTTATGTGATGCATGTTCATGAAATGCTTAGGTCTTAATAGAAATGACTTATATGCATTGTTTTCCTCATGTTGTAATGCATTTGAATAAGATTTGCATACAGACTTCATGAGATAATTATATGAGCGTGCCTTAGTTTTGGAGTTGAAAGATTCCTCCTTGAATAGATGCATTTTCAAAGTAAATTACATTTAGGCTCCATGAGTATGTGACGAGCATGTTTTAACAAGGAGATGTTAGTTCCTCTTTAAAGATGAGTAGATATAGAATTTCATGTATTTTGGGTTGGTAGAAGTAGTTCCTACTCCCTTGTGTTGCATTGAATGTGTTTAGCTTGGAATTGAAGTTTTCTTCATTGGTTGTGTGCATTAGATGTAGTGCATGCATAATGGGCTGCTAATTTAGATTTTTGACTTTAAGAAGTGTTTAAAGAGTCATATGAGGACGTATTTTCTCAAGTGGGGGATAATGTAACACCCCGCAATTTAGTTAGTTGAACTGGTGAGTTCTAGAGCCTTTGGTAAGAGTTTTGGAGTGTCGTATGAGGGTTAAAACTTGTAAAAAAAATTCCCGTACTTATAATAGGGGTTTTAGGGGTTAAACGTCTGGGTACGACTCCCCAAGGACCAACCAAAGGGGTCCTTGAGAAGGACCCAAAACAGTCCCTAAATCTGGAAATTTTAGTGACCTATGGATGCCATCTACTGGCCATAGATGGATCCACGCCCCGTAGGTTGGGGTAATGGTTAAAAGCCTGCAGTGGTCTACACATTTAGATCTGCAGACCTCACCTACGAAGGTGGTCCACACCCAGTAGATCCACCTACGATCCGTAGGTGGTGAGGTCGTAGGTACTGCCAGTTTTAAGTGGTTTAGTTTTAATTTGGGGTTTGGGAATTGATTAGTAAATTAATTAGGAGTTAAAGGAGGTCTGTTAGTTAGTTAATTAGCCACATATATAAGTATAATACACCCATAAACTAATAATTTTAACTCATTCATCCAAGACCTCAAATTACTCTCAAGAAATTCACTCTCTAGAAGCAAACAAGAAGAAGAAGAAAAAGAGAAGAGAAGAGGGCAGCACCTAGGTCGAGGTTTCTCCATGGATTCAAACTTTATTTGGGGATTTGATTAAAGGTATGTGAAACTTAATCATCTATGGAATCTTCCACCCATTGAGCCCCCATAGTTTCCCCACTTGTGCAATCAAAAACCCCATTCTGGCTAGGGTTGTGCTTGCATTGTGGGTAGGGTTTGGGTGTGACTCCAATCTAATGGATACCATCCAATTATGATTGATTTAGCTTTGTTTTATGATATTAAGATGAATTCATGTGATTTATGTTGTAAACCCTAATCTAAATTGATGAATGTGATCTTTGTGGGTTTATGCCATTAGAGGCAAAGTTGAAGGTTCTAAGGTGATCTTACTAAATCAATGTCTTGAATACTGATTGATCATAGTTAGGATCATCTAATCATGAATTGAACTAGACTTGATTGAAGAGAAAGGATCTTGACTTGTAAAGTTAGAATTGAACCTTTATGAGACAATTAAGACTAGAATCACTTATTAGTAAAGAATGTGATTGAATAGCTTGTAATTTAGACATGGATCATGATACAATGAACTTAAGCTTGAAAGTAGGGCTTATAGCCATCATTGTTAGGGATTTGGGGGTAAAGTCAATATGATGTAATCTTGTTGTGTATTCTCTTTCTCTTATACACCTAGACATGAATATGCTAGGGGATTCAAGTACTCTTACATAGAAGGATTTTAGTTTGGCTTAATAACCTAAAATGAATCAAATCATGTTAGACTAGAATATCTTGAAGTTGTAATGTATGATTCCTTGATGTATAGCTTGTCTTAGTAGAATAAAACCAAGGTTCATAGCTTGCAATGGAGGATCTATACTCTCCTAAGGTATAGCTTGACGTACATTGTAGAATGCATGTCATTTTAGCATGAGTTAGGTGTAGTCATGGTAGCCTAGGATTAAGGATTTATAGTCTCTATGGGTAGCTTGAACTAGCATTGTTAGGATGCATTCATGGTAGCTTGACTTGGTTTGGCCAAGACCTTTTCATGGTAGCTTTAGTATTTAGGACTTATACTCTCCTAATTGTAGCTTAGGATTGAGGATCCATACTCTCTTAAGGGTAGCATGACCTTGCATTGTAAGATGCATGTCAAGGGTAGCTTGAATTAGATTATTCATGGTAGCTTGGGATTGAGGACTCGTACTCTCCTAAGGATAGCTTAGGGTTGAGAATTATACTCCCCCATGGATATCTTGCATTTGTATTGTAGTACCTCTTGTAAGGGTAGCATGACTTTGTTGGTTTAGGTCTATTTCACGGTAGCTAGAATGTCATAACTTTTAGCACAAAAAGAATTGTGTGTCCCATAAACTATTATATGATAGATATTTGAATTATCTTTCCAATGCCACCGAGTTTGCTAAAATCCAACCTTCGAGTAAAAAATTATTCTCGTTTTAGTGAACCCATATCGGGCATACTCGACCTACGGACCCAATCGACGGACTGTAGATAGAGTGACGGACCGTAGGTCCAATCCGTCAGTCACTCCGACAGCAGTTAAGTCAAGGGTCTTTTGGTCTTTTCCTATTTTCTTTAACCTCTAAGATACGTTGTTTAGACCCTAAATCATGAGATTTTAGTTAGTTTAAGCCTAGAAACATAACTAGAACTTACCTTAGTCAAAATCATTAATCAAAACTTAGAAAATTAGAAGCAAGAGATGAGAAAAAGGTCAAGAACCCTAGCTCAAGAACACAACAAGGTTCCATTAGTTCCAACCCCAAAATCGAAAGATTTCTTCATGGAATTCGTCACCAGGTATGTGGGATTTCACTAGTAGGTTCCTTTCGCCCATTAGGTCCCTAGAATTCAGTCAGATTCTTGATTCCATGATTATGAACAGACCTAGGGTTTCTAAAATTATAGCATATCATCATGAATTAGTTATTTAAATGTTTTAAATCAGATTATCATGTTATTTCTCAGTTTATCGCTTGAATTTCAGAACCCTAGCTATGTATTTCTTTAGTTCTTGAATTACACATGCTAGGTGAGATATTTCAGTATTCATTTTTACATGCCTCAGTTTATGAATGCATCATTATCAGATTAATTGTTGCATTCTCAGTTTGCATGTTCAGTTTCGAGCTATCCAATATTACAGAAATTTAGTCATAACCAGTTAACCACTTAATTCATTGGGAGTAGCATAATATCGAGTTGGACTAGAGTTCAGCGTACCCATATAGTCCCAAACCTATGAGCCACGTAGGTGTAAGTCCCTTCTGTGGGCAACATCAGATTAGTGATTACGCCAGCATGCCTCTATACCTCTGGTAGGGTATATTGGGTCCTCTCGATGGGGCGTATACATCGGACTCCACATTTAGCTCATGTGGTTTTATTTCGGTTATTAGTAGCTCCCATAGTTCAGTCAGATTCTATTGCATTGACCATTTATCAGTATATTCAGTATTCAGTCTCAGCATGTTCCAATTATTTCATTACTTTATTGCCTTGTTCAGTTATATGTTATTTTAGCTTTACTCTTTCCTGCATGCTCAGTACCATTTAAGTACTGACACATACGTGCGCTACATCTTCTCGTGATGTAAGTTCAGGTTCTCAGCATCCAGATCACGCTTAGATCGGTTCCTGATCTTTAATTCAGCAACATTAGTGGTGTGTCCTTATTCTTCGAGGACTAGTGACATGTTTACCTTTATCGCTTTTAGTTTTTAGTTTCAGTTTTGCTAGGTCTAGTTGGGGCATGTCCCAACATTTCTAGTCAGTTTAGAGGCTTATTTCAGACATAGTTAGATTCAGCTTAGTATTGAGTTAATAACTTCTTTGTATTAAACTCATCAGTTTTCATATATCTCAATTATAGTATATGGGTATTCCCAATCTCTTCAGTTTATTTATGATTTAGCTTCCGCATCAGTTTAATATCTTTAGTATGCTCATGATCATGCCAGCAGGGTTGGCTTGGGATTACTTGTGGTCCTAGGTCCCGTGTCCGCATCTCGGGGTAGCTCGGGGCGTGACAAACTTGGTATCAGAGCATTAGGTTTAAGTGCCCTAGGATGTCTGAAAAGTCGCACTAAGTAGAGTCCTTTTCATAGGTGTGAAGTGCACCACATCTAATAAGAGGGAGGCTACGAGGGGTTTTAGGAAAACTTCACTCTCTTTGTTATTCTTATCGTGCGTTGGTATGATCTCCTTTCTAATTTGTCATTATATACTTAAGATCATGCCTGCCCATAGAGCTAACGCTACGAATGTGAATGCCAGGAATGCTAACGCAATTTCTTTAGTCCCAGACCATGTGGTTAAGAATGAAGAGTTTTAGAATGCGATCCAACTATTGGCTCAGAGTATGACCAACAAGAACAATCAGCAGGTTCCAGTTCCTACTAATAGAAATGGTGGATCAGTGGCAGCTAGAATTTGAGATTTTGTTAAGGATGAATCCTCCTGAGTTTTATGGTCACAAGTTGGTGAAGACCTACAAAACTTCATTGATGAGGTTAAGAAAATCTTTGGAGTGATGCAAGTGACTGGTAATGGTAGGGTTGAGTTGGCATCCTACCAGCTTAAGGATGTGGCTCACATATGGTACACTCAGTGGAAAGATTCAAGGGCTACTTTATCTTTTATGACTCCCTATTTTGCAGTAATCTTAGATGTCACCCGTAAACTCTTTCGTAACCCTTCTCGCCTCTCGCTCCAATCAGTGACTCGCTTATAGTTAGACGGGTATACGTAAATTGCCCCGTCACGCTCTCGAAAGTCACCTCAGCAGATCTTGTAGAGTTAGAAATGGTATACTTCGATGTCATTCTAGGCATGGATTGGTTACATTCCTATTATGCCTCAGTTGATTGTAGAACTAGGATTGTTCATTTTCAGTTTCCAAATGAACCAATCCTAGAATGAAAGGGTCGTAGCTTAGCGCCTATAGGTCGATTCATTTCTTACCTTAAGGCCAGAAAGATGATCTCTAAGGGTTATCTCTATCATCTAGTTCGGGTTAAGGATTATAGTTCTGAAACCGCAACTCTTGAGTCAGTTCTAGTGGTTAATGAGTTTCCAGAAGATCTTCCCGGAGTTCCTCCTGAAAGGGAAATCGACTTTGGAATTGATCTCCTTCCAGATACCCAGCCTATTTCTATTCCTCCTTACAGAATGGCTCCAGCTGAGCTTAAGGAATTGAAAGAACAATTGAAAGACCTTCTAGATAAGGGCTTCATCAAACCTAGTATTTCGCCATGGGGTGCACCAGTGTTTTTCGTAAAGAAGAAAGATGGTTCTCTCAGAATGTGCATTGACTATAGGCAGTTGAACAAGGTCACAATCAAGAATAAGTATCCCATCCCCAGGATTGATGACTTGTTTGACCAACTTCAAGGTGCTAGTCATTTCTCAAAGATAGACCTCAGATCGGGTTATTATCAGCTTAAAGTCAAAGATAGTGACATTCCGAAGACAGCCTTCAAAACTCGGTATGGTCATTATGAATTTGTAGTCATGTCATTTGGACTAATCAATGCTCCTGTAGCTTTCATGGATTTGATAAATAGAGTGTTCAAGCAGTACTTGGACTTGTTCATTATCGGCTTTATTGATGATATCCTCATTTACTCTAGGAATGAGGAAGAACATGCGAGTCATTTGAGAGTTGTTCTACAAACTCTCAAAGATCGTCAATTATTTACAAAATTTAACAAGTGCGAGTTTTGGTTACAATCAGTTGCTTTCCTTAGGCATATTGTGTCTAGTGAAGGAATTCGAGTAGATTCCCAGAGGATAAAAACAGTGAAACAATGGCCCAGAGCTACCTCTGCTATAGATATCAGAAGTTTCTTGGGTCTAGTAGGTTATTACAGAAGGTTTGTGGCAGGATTTTCATCCATAGCCTCACATTGACTAGGTTGACTCAGAAAAAGGTTAAGTTCCAGTGGTCAGATGATTGTGAGAAAAGGCTCATAGAATTGAAAACTAGGTTGACTGCAGCTCTTGTCTTGACTCTACCAGAGGGTTCAGATGGTTATGTGATCTATTATGATGCATCTAGAGTCGGCCTAGGTTGTGTGTTGATGCAGCGAGGTAAGGTTATAGCTTATGCTTCTAGACAACTTAAAATGCATGAGAAGAACTACCCAACTCATGACCTCGAGCTAGCAGCAGTGGTGTTTGCACTTAAGATTTGGAGACATTACTTGTATGGTATTCACGTAGATGTGTTCACAGACCATAAGAGCCTTCAGTATGTGTTCACCCAGAAAGAGTTGAATCTTCGCTAGAGAAGGTGGCTTGAGTTCCTCAAAGATTATGATATGACCATGTATTACCATCCGGGTAAGGCGAATATAGTAGCAGATGCCCTTAGCAGACTATTTATGGGTAGTGTAGCTCATGTTGAGAAAGAAAGAAAAGAGCTAGCAAATGATGTTCACAGACTTGCTCGCTTAGGAGTTCGTCTTTTGAGCATATTAGATGGTGGTGTAATGGTTCAGAATGGGGCAGAATCTTCTTTAGTAGCTGAGGTTAAGGAAAAGTAAGACAGTGATCCAATCTTGCTTAAGCGTAAGGGTGCATTCCACAATCAGAGAGTGGAGGTTTTCTCCCAAAGGGGAGATGGTGTGCTTCACTACCAGAGGCGATTATGTGTTTCTAATGTGGGCGAGTTGAGACAACATATTCTTGTAGAGGCCCATAAATCCAGCTATTCTATTCACCTAGGCGCCACTAAGATGTACCGCGATCTGCGGGAAGTCTATTGGTGGAATGGTATGGAAAGAGATATAGCAGACTTTATAGCTAAGTGCCATAATTGCCAGCAAGTAAAGGTAGAACAACAGAAACCAGGAGCTATGAATCAAGAGATTGACATTCCTACTTGGAAGTGGGAAGTGGTCAACATGGACTTCATCATAGGTTTACCTCGTACTCCCAAACAACATGACTCCATTTGGGTGATTGTTGATAGGGTTAGTAAGTCTTCTCGCTTTTTGGCGGTCAAGACTACAAATTCGGCGGAGGATTATGCCAAGCTTTACATTAATGATATTGTGAGGTTGCATGGGGTTCCTTTGTCTATCATCTCAGATAGAGGTCCTCAGTTTACCTCTCATTTTTGGAAGTCATTTCAGAAAGGTCTTGGTACTCAGGTTAATCTTAGCACAACATTTCATCCACAGATGAATGGTGAGGCAAAGCGTACCATTCAGACCTTAGAAGACATGTTGAGAGCTTGTGTGATCGACTTCAAGGGTAGTTGGGATGATCACCTTTCTCTTATTGAGTTCGCCTACAATAATAGTTACCATTACAGCATTTAGATGGCCCCTTATGAGGCATTGTATTGGCGTAGATGTAGATCTCCAGTTGGTTGATTTGAAGTAGGTGAAGCAGCCTTGATAGGACCAAATTCAGTCCTTGATGATGTGGAGAAAGTGCAACTCATTAGAGATAGACTTAAGACTGCCCAGAGTCGCCAGAAATCTTATGCAGATGTGAGAAGAAGGGAAATAGAGTTCCAAGTTGATGATTGGGTTTTCCTGAAAGTGTCACCTATGAAAGGGGTGATGAGATTTGGCAAGAAAGGGAAGCTCAGTCCCAAATATGTAGGCCTTTACCGAATCTTGAAAGGACTAGTAAAGTGGCTTATGAGTTAGAGTTGCCAGCAGATTTAGCAGAAGTACATCCAATCTTTCACATTTCTCTTTTGAAGAAGTGTTTGGGTGATCCAGCATCCATAGTGCCATTAGAGACTGTGGCTGTAAAAGATAGCCTTTCTTATGAGGATGTACCAGTTGAGATTCTCGATCGTCAAGTTAGAAGGTTGAGAAACAAAGAAGTCACTTCAGTCAAGGTTTTGTGGAGGAGTCAGTCCATAGAGGGAGCTACTTGGGAAGCAGAAGCAGCCATGAAATCCAAGTATCCCCACCTCTTTCCTTTCAACTCCATTCCAGCTTGAGGTAATAGTTCCTCTTCTATTTTTCAATCATTCATGCAAAAATTCAGTCTTAGAATCATGTTTCTTTAATTTGTACTTGCATTTTTAGTGTATTTGCAGGTTCTTGGAACTCAGTTCAGTTAGAAATTCAGTTCTCAATGTTTAGTGGTAGGGATTGCACCCCTCTCCCTCTATTTCAGCTAGATTAGTCTTCATTCGAGGACGAATGGTCCCAAGGGGGAGATAATGTAACACCCTGTATTCGAAAATAGAGATTTCAGATTTCTGGTGTTACAGGTGGCACTCACGGACACCATCCATGGACCATAGATGGACTCATGGTCCTTCATACAGGTCCGTGGTTTGTGATAGAAAACTTCCGCAAAACTCAGTCAAAAAATTTGGCCAAGTGTTGACCCACGGCCGAACTTACGGTTCATAGGTCAGGTCACGGATCGTAGTTCATGTCCGTGGATCAGTACCCCAAAAGCCCAACTTCTGTCCCGATTGACGATTGACCATCATGGACCGTCAATCAATCCACGATCCGTAAGTCTGACCGTAGATGAGGATCAGCAGCCAGTTAGCTGAAAATTGTTGATGGATCAACTTCATATGGTCATAACTTTTGGCACAAAAATAATTGTGTGTCCCATAATATCTGATATGATAGATAATTGAATTATCTTTCCAACTCCACTGAGTTTGCTAAAATCCGACCTCCGAGTAAAAAGTTATGCTTGTTTTAGTAAAGCCCTATTGGGCAAACTCAACCTACGGACCCAATCGACGGAATGTAGATTGAGTGACGGACTGTAGGTCCAATCCGTCAGTCACTCCGACAAAAGTTAAGTCAAGGGTCTTTTGGTCTTTTCCTATTTCATTTAACCCCTAAGATACATTGTATAGACCTTAAATCATGAGATTTTAGTCACTTTAAGCCTAGAAACATAACTAGAAGTTACCTTAGTCAAAATCATTAATCAAAACTTAGAAAATTAGAAGCAAGAGAGGAGAAAAAGGTCAAGAACCCTAGTTCAAGAACACAGCAAGGTTCCATCAGTTCCAGCCCCGAAATCAAAATATTTCTCCGTGGAATTCGTCACCACGTATGTGGCATTTCACTAGTGGGTTCCTTTTGCCCATTAAGTCCCTAGAATTCAGTCAGATTCTTGATTCCATGATTATGAACAGACCTAGGGTTTCTAGAATAATAGCATATCATCATGAATTAGTTATTTAAATGTTCCAAATAAGATTATCATGTTATTGCTCAGTTTATCGCATGAATTTCAAAACCCTAGTTATGTATTTCTTTAGTTCTTGAATTACACATGCTAGGTGAGATATTTTAGTATTCAGTTTTACATGCCTCAGTTTATGAATGCATTATTATCAGATTAATTATTGCATTCTTAGTTTGCATGTTCAATTTCGAGCTATCCAATATTACAGAAATTCAGTCATAACCAGTTAACCACTTAATTCATTGGGAGTAGCAAAATACCGAGTTGGATTAAGGTTCAGCGTACCCATATAGTCCCAGAACTACGAGCCACGTAGGTATAAGTCCCCTCTGTGGGCAACATCAGATTAACGATCACGCCAGCTTGCCTCTATACCTCTGGTAGGGTATATTGGGTCCTCTCGATGGGGCGTATATATCGGACTCCACATTTAGCTCATGTGGTTTTATTTCAGTTATTACTATCTCCCACAGTTCAGTCAGATTCTATTGCTTTGACCATTTATCAGTATATTCAGTATTCAGTCTCAGCATGTTATAAATTGGTCATTTCAATCAGTTAGCTCAGCATTCAGTATCTATATCATGTTCAAATTATTTCATTGCTTTGTTCAGTTATATGTTATTTCAGTTTTACTCTATTATGCACGCGCAGTATCTTTCAAGCACTGACGCATACGTGCGCTACATCTTCTCGTGATGTTGGTTTAGGTTCTCAGCATCTAGATCACGCTTAGATCGGTTCTCGATCTTCAGTTCAGGAACATCAGTGGTGAGTCCTCATTCTTCGAGGACTAGTGACATGTTTACCTTTATCGCTTTTAGTTTTTTAGTTTCAGTTTTGCTAGGTCTAGTTCGGGCATGTCCCAACATTTCTACTCAGTTTAGAAGATTATTTCAGACATAGTTAGATTCAGCTTAGTATTGATTTAATAACTTCTTTGTATTAAACTCATTAGTTTTCATATATCTCAGTTATAGTATATGGACATTCACCATCTCTTAATCTACTTATGATCTAACTTTCGCATCAGTTTATTAGCTTTACTATGCTCATGATCATGCCAGCAGGGTTAGCTTGGCATCACTTGTGGTCATAGGTACCGTGCCCGCATCCCGGGGGTAGCTCGAGGTGTGAAAAGAAATGTCTTATATTGAGTTATATTTATATGATGCTTATGTTGGAGAACATGATATGACTATGATGATTTTGCCATGAATATATTATTATCTCTTATGCTTATGTCTTATGTTGACTAACCATTTGATATTATCTTATGATGTTGTGCTAGTATTCATAATTAGTATATTTTGTACTAACACATATTGACTACATTCTAATCCAATGTAGGGTTGAGGATATTGAGTTGCTTTGAAGGTTAGGTTTCCAAGGATCAAGAAGAGTTGAAGAACTGGTGATTCCTCATAGCTTCGAGGCCAAACCCATGTTTCCTTTATATCTTTTCTTTATAATTTAGACATTTTATGGGCTGCGTCCGAAAGACTTTTATTCATGATTTTAAGTAGATGGTTTGAGAAAAATGTTGTAGTAAAGACTTCCGCTTGCTTATTAAAATGTTTTCGATTGTATGTTCTTAAAGAAGTTTTAAATTTTTCATACTTTTCTAATTACCTATGTTATGATGCAAAGGCCTTGTATGAGACCCTTTCGGGGTCAAGTACGCCGTGTTACATCTAGGGGATACCCCTGGGCCGTGACAAACTTGGTATCAGAGCATAAGCTTTTGGGATAAATTTAGGATATCTCAAACCACATCTAGTAGAGTCTTCTCCATAAATGTGAAGCATGCCACATTTTATGAATAAGAGTCTATTGGATGATTAGGAAACTTCACTTCTTCATTCCCCAAGTCGTGCCATAGATCTATAAGCTCTATCTCTCTCTTATCCCTTATCTGATGGTCTTTAGGATGTGACTATTAGAAGGGTTTATGCTTTAAGTAGTGAGGCATAAAGGTTGGTTGAGATGCCAATTATGGCTATGTGACTTGAGAGATTTGAGATGATAGATTGTGATGTTGTCTTTAGTATGAATGGGTTGCATTATGGCTACATTTAGTTAATGGTAGAACCCGACTTAGTCCTGCTGAGTTTTGAGGTACGATGATAGAGTGATGAAATAGGGTGTTTAAGTAATGATGGGTTGAATGAATAGACTCCTCTAAGAAGGGTAGAAGTGTAAGTCACCATGGTTTAGAATCATTTTGGGTGATGATCTAAAATCTATGCGATAACTTACTCTGACCTTAGAAATGAAAGAATTGATGATCTAAAATCTATGCGATAACTTACTCCGACCTTAGAAATGAAAGAATTGATGAGTAAAAGAGTTTGTATAGGCTTGCTCCCAAGGGGTAGATAATGTGCTTAGATAGCAAGGTTGTTGAGTATCCTTGATGTTCATGAATTAGGGTTGCAACAAATTTTCTCCTTAAGATTTTTATAGAGTATGTGAAGTTTAGTCTCGGTTTGTTAGACACATGTGAAATCTTGAGTGGTGTTAGTAAGGTTTCTTGTGAGCTATAGATGCTTAGTGATAATCTATCTAATTTAGAAGTATCGGAAGAAGTCATAGACCAACAAGTTAACAAATAGAAGAACAAGGAAGTCGTTCCATAGATTGGTAAGGAGTGTTCTTTAGTAAGGATTTTGGTTAAGAGTGCTACTTGGGAGGCCAAAGGCCAATGATATGTACCAATGTCCTCATCCTTTCCTTCTACTCCTATTCTAGCTTGAGATGATAGGTTCCTCTTGATTTACTTTTATTGAAGTCATGTGCGAATAGTATGTTTCCATTATCTTCTTATGTGATGCATGATCATGAAATGCTTAGGTCTTAATAGAAATGACTTATATGCATTGTTATCCTAATGTTGTAATGCATTTGAATAAGATTTGCATATGGACTTCATGAGATGATTATATGAGCATGCCTTAGTTTTGGAGTTGAAAGATTCCTCCTTGAAAAGATGCATTTTCAGAGTAATTTGCAGTTAGGCTCAATGAGTATGTGATGAGCCTGTTTTCACTAGGATATGTTAGTTCCTCTTTGAAGATGAATAGATATAGAATTTCATGTATTGTGGGTTGGTAGAAGTAGTTCCTACTCCCTTGTGTTGCATTGAATGTGTTTAGCTTGGAATTGAAGTTTTCTTCCTTGGTTGTGTGCATTAGATGTAGTGCATGCATAATGAGCTGCTAAGTTAGATTTTTTTACTTTAAAAATTGTTTAAAGAGTCATACGAGGATGAATTTTCTCAAGTGGGGGATAATGTAGCACCCCGCAATTTAGTTAGTTGAACTAGTGAGTTCTAGAGCCTTTGGTAAGAGTTTTGGAGTGTCGTACGAGGGTTAAAACTTGTAAAAATTGTTCCCGTACTTATAATAGGGGTTTTAGAGGTTAAACGTCTGGGTACAACTCCCCAAGGACCAACCAAAGGGGTCCTTGAGGAGGACCCAAAACAGTTCCTAAATCTGGAAATTTTAGTGACCTACGGATGCCATCTACTGGCCATAGATGGACCCATTCCCCGTAGGTTGGGGTCATGGTTCAAAGACTGCTGTGGCCTGCACATTTCGATCTGCAGACCTCACCTACAAAGGTGGTCCACGCCCAGTAGATCCACCTACGATCCGTAGGTGGTGAGGTCGTAGGTGCTGCCAGTTTTAAGTGGTTTAGGTTTAAGTTGGGGTTTTGGGAATGGATTAGTTAATTAATTAGGGGTTAAAGGAGGTCGGTTAGTTATTTAATTAGCCACATATATAAGTATAATACAACCCTAAACTAATAATTTTAACTCATTATCCAAGACCTCAAATTACTCTCAAGAAATTCACTCTCTAGAAGCAAACAAGAAGAAGAAGAAAAAGAGAAGAGAAGAGGGCAGCACCTAGGTCGAGGTTTCTCCATGAATTCAAACTTTCTTTAGGGATTTGATTAAAAGTATGTGAAACTTAATCATCTATGGAATCTTCCACCCATTGAGCCCCCATAGTCTCCCCACTTGTGAAATCAAAAACCCCATTCTAGCTAGGGTTGTGCTTGCATTGTGGGTAGGGTTTCGGTGTGATTCCAATCTAGTGGATACCACCAAATTATGATTGATTTAGCTTTGTTTTATGATATTATGATGAATTCATGTGATTTCTGTGGTAAACCCTAATCTAAATTGATGAATTTGATCTTTGTGGGTTTATGCCATTAGAGGCAAAGTTGAAGGTTCTAAGCGGATCCTACTAAATCAATGTCTTGAATACTAATTGATCATAGTTAGGATCATCTAATCATGAATTGAACTAGAATTGATTGAAGAGAAAGGATCTTGACTTGTAAAGTTAGAATTGAACCTTCATGAGACAATTATGACTAGAATCACTTATTAGTAAAGAATGTGATTGAATAGCTTGTAATTTAGACATGGATCATGATACAATGAACTTAAGCTTGAAAGTAGGGCTTGTAGCCATCATCGTTAGGGCTTTGGGGGTAAAGTCAATATAATGTAATCTTGTTGTGTATTCTCTTTCTCTTATACACCTAGACATGAATATGCTAGGGGATTCAAGTACTCTTACATAGAAGGATTTTAGGTTGGCTTAATAACCTAAAATGAATCAAAACATGTTAGACTAGAATAGCTTGAAGTTGTAATGTATGATTCCTTCATGTATAGCTAGTCTTAGTAGGACAAGACCAAGGTTGATAGCTTACAATGGAGGATCTATACTCTCCTAAGGTATAGCTTGACGCACATTATAGAATGCATTTCATTTTACCATGAGTTAGGTGTAGTCATGGTAGCCTAGGATTAATGATTTATAGTCTCCTATGGGTAGCTTGAACTAGCATTGTTAGGATGCATTCATGGTAGCTTGACTTGGTTTGGCCAATACCATTTCATGGTAGCTTTAGGATTGAGGACTTATACTCTACTAATGGTAGCTTAGGATTAAGGATCCATACTCTCTTAAGGGTAGCATGACCTTGTATTGTAAGATGCATGTCAAGGCTAGCTTGAATTAGATTAGTCATGGTATCTTGGGATTGAGGACTCATGCTCTCCTAACGATAGCATAGGGTTGTGAATCATACTCCCCCGTGGATATCTTGCATTTGTATTCTAGTACTCTTGTAAGGGTAGGATGACTTTGTTGGTTTAGGTCTATTTCATGGTAGCTAGGAAAGGACACTTGTACGTTTCCTTGAATAGCTTGGATTTGCATTTTAGTGTGACTTCCAAGGTAGTACAATGATAGCATGGTCTATCTTATTAGGGGGCTATTCGATCGTAGCCTTGCATTGAGAAATAGAGTTCATTCATGGGTTATGACTTGCCTAGTACTATATACAAAAGCACCTTATATGAAAAGAGACACATAGAATAGATGAACTAGACCCCAACTAGTGAACATTTATGGTGGTCTAAAGAGGTACTTAGTGTGGGTAGTATGGGATGCTATCCACACATGTCACAAGTATGACTTGAGGCTAGTTGCGAAGAGTTCCCTTATGTAGTATGACTTAGCTTGGGTTTTTGCCATAGTTGCCTTCCAAGATCTGATTGACTAAGGAGGTAGTTCCCTTGTCTTTATGAAGTAAGCTAATAGTAAGACCAAAAGGGTCGGTGAATATGACTAACATGACTTCAAGGCTATGCTTAGTGTGAAGGGTAATATGGGATTCCTTTCATGCATTGCACAAGTGTGTCATGAGGTTATTTAGGAGTATGGTACCCTTATGGTAAAGAAGATTAAGACTTAACCATGCACATAGACTATAATTAAAATGACCAAAAAGGGATACTTGGCGTGGGTGGTATTATGGAATGCTATTCTTGCTTTACACTTGGATGCTTTTGAGGTTACTTGAGAATAGTGCTATTATGGTATGGATGACCAACAGGTCAATTATGCTTATATGATTATGAGATGCCTCCTATTTTCATTAAAAATATCTTATGTTGAGTTATGTTTATATGAAGCTTATGTTGGAGACAATGATATGACTATGACGATTATGCTATGAATATGTTATTATCTCTTATGCTTATGTCTTATGTTGACTAACCATTTGAAATTATCTTATAATGTTGTGCTAGCTTTCATAGTTAGTATATTTTGTACTAACCCATATCGCCTACATTCTAATCAAATGTAGGGTTGAGGATATTGAGTTGCTTTGAAGGTTAGGTTTCCAAGGATCAAAAAGAGTTGAAGAACTGGTGAGTCCTCATAGCTTTGAGGACAAACCCTTCTTTTATGTCTTTTCTTTATATTTTAGACTTTTTATGGGTTGCATCCCAAAGACTTTTATTCATGAGTTTACATAGATGGTTTGAGACAAAGGTTGTAGTAAAGACTTCCGCTTGCTTATGAAAATGTTTTCGATTGTATGGTCTTAAAGAAGTTTTAAATTTTTCATACTTTTCTAATTACCTATGTAATGATACAAAGGCCTTGTATGAGACAATTTCAGGGTCAAGTACACCGTGTTACATCTAGGGGATACCCCTGGGTCGTGACAAACTTGGTATCAGAGCATAAGCTTTTGGGATAAATTTAGGATATCTCAAACTACCTCTAGTTGGGTCTTGTTCGTAAATGTGAAGCATGTCATACTTTATGAATAAGAGTCTATTGGATGATTAGGAAACTTCACTTCTTCATTCCCCAAGTTGTGCCGAAGATCTATAAGCTCTCTCTCTCTCTTATCCCTTATCCGATAGTCTTTAGGATGTGACTATTAGAAGGGTTTATGCTTTAAGGAGTGAGGGAGAAAGGTTGGTTTAGATGCCAATTACGGCTATGTGACTTGAGAGATTTGAGATGATAGATTGTAAGGTTGTCTTTAGTATGAATGGTTTGCATTATGGTGATGTTTAGTTAATGGTAGAACCAGACTTAGTCATGATGATTTTTGAGGTATGATGATAGAATGGTGAATTAGGGTGTCTAAGTAATGATGGGTTGAATGAATAGACTCCTCTAAAACAGGTAGAAGTGTAATTCACCATGGTTTAGAATCATTTCGTGTGATGATCGAAAATCTATTCGATGACTTGCTCCGGCCTTAGAAATGAAAAAATTGATGTGTAAAAGAGTTTGTATAGGCTTGCTCCCAAGGGGTAGATAATGTGCTTAGATAGCAAGGTTGTTCAGTATCCTTGATGTTCATGAATTAGGGTTGCTACAAATTTTCACCTTGAGATTTGTATAGAGTATGAGAAGTTTAGTCTTGGCTTGTTAGGCTCATGTGAGATCTTGAGTGGTGTTAGTAAGGTTGCTTGTGAGCTATAGTTGCTTAGTGAGAACCTATCCAATTTAGAAGTACCGGAAGAAGTCATAGACCGCAAGTTAAGAAATAGAAGAACAAGGAAGTCATTTCATAGATTGGTAAGGAGTGTTCTTTAGTAAGGATTTTGGTTAAGAGTGCTACTTGGGAGGCCAAGGGCCAATGATATGTCCCATTGTCCTCATCCTTTCCTTCTACTCCTATTATAGCTTGAGATAAAGGGTTCCCTTATGTAGTATGACTTAGCTTGGGTTGTTGCCATAGTTACCTTCCAAGATCTGATTGACTAAGGAGGTAGTTCCCTTGTCTTTATGAAGTAAGCTAATAGCAAGACCAAAAGGGTCGGTGAATATGACCAAGATGACTTCAAGGCTATGCTTAGTGTGAAGGGTAATATGGGATTCCTTTCATGCATTGCACAAGTGTGTCATGAGGTTACTTAGGAGTATGGTACCCTTATGGTAAAGAAGATTAACACTTAACTATGCACATAGACTGTGATTAAGATGACCAAAAAGGGATACTTGGTGTGGGTAGTATTATGGGATGCTATGCTTGCTTTGCACTTGGATGCTTTTGAGGTTACCTAAGAATAGTGCTATTATGGTATGGATGACCAAAAGGTCAATTATGCTTATATGATTATGACTTGCCTCCTATGCTCATTAAAAATGTCTTATGTTGATTTATGCTTATATGATGCTTATGTTGGAGACCATGATATGACTATGATGATTATGCTATGAATATGTTATTATCTCTTATGCTTATGTCTTATGCTGACTAACCATTTGAAATTATCTTATGAAGTTGTGCTAGCTTTCATAGTTAGTATATTTTGTACTAATGCATATTGCCTACATTCTGATCAAATGTAGGGTTGAGGATATTGAGTTTCTTTAAAGGCTAGGTTTCCAAGGATCAAGAAGAGTTGAAGAGCTGGTGAGTCCTCATAGCGTCGAGGACAAACCCATGTTTCCTTTATGTCTTTTATTTATATTTTAAACTTTTTATGGGCTGCGTCCCAAAGACTTTTATTCATGAGTTTACGTAGATGGTTTGAGACAAAGGTTGTAGTAAAGACTTCCCCTTGCTTATGAAAATATTTTCAATTATATGGTCTTAAAGAAGTTTTAAATTTTTCATACTTTTCTAATTACCTATGTTATGATGCAAAGGCCTTGTATGAGACCTTTACGGGGTCAAGTACGCTGTGTTACATCTAGGGGATACCCCTGGGTCGTAACAAACTTGGTATCAGAGCAGAAGCTTTTGGGATAAATTTATGATATCTCAAACCACATCTATTAGAGTCTTGTTCGTAAATGTGAAACATGCCACATTTTATGAATTAGAGTCTATTGGATGATTAGGAAACTTCAATTCTTCATTCCCCAAGTCGTGCCATAGATCTATAAGCTCTCTCTCTCTCTTATCCTTTATCCGATGGTCTTTAGGATGTGACTATTAGAAGGGTTTATGCTTTAAGGAGTGAGGTATAAAGGTTGGTTGAGATGCCAATTATGGCTATGTGACTTAAGAGATTTGAGATGATAGATTGTGATATTGTCTTTAGTATGAATGGGTTGCATTATGGCTATGGTTAGTTAATGGTAGAACCCGACTTAGTCATGATGAGTTTTGAGGTATGATGATAGAGTGGCGGAATAGGGTGTTTAATTAATGATGGGTTGAATGAATAGACTCCTCTAAGAAGGATAGAAGTGTAATTCACCATGGTTTAGAATCATTTTGTGTGATGATCTAAAACTATGCGATGACTTGTTCCGACCTTAGAAATGAAAGAATTGATGTGTAAAAGAGTTTGTATAGGCTTTCTCCCAAGGGGTAGATAATGTGCTTAGATAGCAAGGTTGTTCAGTATCCTTGATGTTCATGAATTAGGGTTGCTACAAATTTTCACCTTGAGATTTGTATAGAGTATTAGAAGTTTAGTCTCGGTTTGTTAGGCTCATGTGAGATCTTGAGTGGTGTTAGTAAGATTGCTTGTGAGCTATAGTTGCTTAGTGAGAACCTATCTAATTTAGAAGTACCGGAAGAAGTCATAGACCGACAAGTTAAGAAATAGAAGAACAAGGAAGTCGTTCCATAGATTGGTAAGAAGTGTTCTGTAGTAAGGATTTTGGTTAAGAGTGCTACTTGGGAGGCCAAGGGCCAATGATATGTCCCAATGTCCTCATCCTTTCTTTCTACTCCTATTCTAGCTTGAGATGATAGGTTCCTCTTGATTTGTTTTTATTGAAGTCATGTGTGAATAGTATGTTTCTAGTATCTTCTTTTGTGATGCATGTTCATGAATGCTTAGGTCTTAATAGAAATGACTTATATGCATTGCTTTCCTCATGTTGTAATGCATTTGAATAAGATTTGCATATAGACTTCATGAGATGATTATATGAGAATGCCTTAGTTTCAGAGTTGAAAGATTCCTCCTTAAATAGATGCATTTTCAAAGTAATTTGCATTTAGGCTCCATGAGTATGTGATGAGCCTGTTTTAACTAGGAGATGTTAGTTCCTCTTTGAAGATGAGTAGAAATAGAATTTCATGTATTTTGGGTTGGTAGAAATAGTTCCTACTCCCTTGTGTTGCATTGAATGTGTTTAGCTTGGAATTGAAGTTTTCTTCCTTGGTTGTGTGCATTAGTTGTAGTGCATCCATAATGAGCTGCTAAGTTAGATTTTTTACTTTACGAAGTATTTAAAGTGTCATTCGAGGACGAATATCCCAAGTGGGATATAATGTAACACCCCGTAATTTAGTGAGTTGAACTAGTGAGTTCTAGAGGCTTTGGTAAGAGTTTTGGAGTGTCGTATGAGGATTAAAACATGTAAAAATTGTTCTCGTACTTAGAATAGGGTTTTTAGGGGTTAAACGTATGGGTACGACTCCCCAAGGACCAACCAAAGGGGTCCTTGAGGAAGACCCCAAAACAGTCCCTAAATCTTGAAATTTTAGTGACCTACGGATGCCATCTACTGGCCGTAGATGGACCCACGCCCCGTAGGTTGGGGTCATGGGTAAAGGCTACAGTGGCCTGCACAGATTTGTAGACCTTACCTACGGAGGAGGTCCACGCCCAGTAGATCCACCTACAATCCGTAGGTGGTGAGGTCGTAGGTGCTGCCACTTTTAAGTATGGGGTTTGGGAATGGATTAGTTAATTAATTAGGGGTTAAAGGAGGTTGGTTAGTTAGTTAATTAGCCACATATATAAGTATAATACACCGCTAAACTAATCATTTTAACTCATTCATCCAAGGCCCCAAATTACTCTCAAGAAAATCTCTCTCTAGAAGCAAAGAAGAAGAAGAAGAGAAGAGAAGAGTGCAGCACCTAGGTCGAGTTTGCTACATGGATTCAAGCTTTCTTTAGGTCTTTCATTAAAGGTATGTGAAGCTTAATCATCCATGGAATATATTACCCATAGATCCCCCTTAGTTTTCCCACTTGTGAAATCAAAACCCCATTCTAGCTAGGGTTGTGCATGCATTGTGGGTAGGGTTCGGGTGTTATTCCAATCAATTGGATATCACTCAATTATGATTGATTTACCTTTTTTTTATGATATTATGATGAATTCATGTGATTTCTATGTTAAACCCTAATCTAAGTTGATGTATGTGATCTTTGTGGGTGTATGCCATCAGAGGCAAAGTTGAAGGTTCTAAGGAGATCTTTCTAAGTCAATGTCTTGAATACTAATTGATCATAGTTAGGATCATCTAATCATGAATTGAATTAGAATTGATTGAATAGGAAGGATCTTCACTTGTAAAGTTAGAATTGCACCTTTATGAGACAATTATGACTAGAATCACTTAGTAGTAAAGAATGTGACTGAATAGCTTGTAATTTAGACATAGATCATGATAGAAAGAAGTTAAGCTTTGGGGGTAAAGTCAATATGATGTGATCTTGTTGTGTATTCTCTGATAGAATAAAGTTAAGCTAGGGGATTCAAGTTCTCTCACATAGAAGGATTATAGGTTGGCTTAATAACCTAAAATGAATCAAATCACGTTAGACTAGAATATCTTGAAGTTGTGATGGATGATCCCTTCATGTATAGCTTGGCATAGTAGGATAAGACCAAGGTTGATATCTTGGGATGGAACATCTATACTCTCCTCAGGTATAGCTTGACATAGCAATATAGAATGCATGTAATGGTAGCATGAGTTAGGTGTAGTCATGGTAGCCTAGGATTGAGGATTTATACTCACCTATGGATAACTTGAACTAGCATTGTAAGGATGCATTCATGGTAGCTTGACTTGGTTTGGCCAAGACCATTTCAAGGTAGCTTTAGGATTGAGCACTTATACTCCCCTAATGGTAGATTAGGATTGAGGATCGATACTCTCTTAAGGGTAGCTTGACCTTGCATTGTAAGATGCATGTCAAGGGTAGCTTGAATTAGATTAGTCATAGTAGCTTGGGATTGAGGACTCATACTCTCCTAAGGATAGCTTAGGGTTGAGAATCATACTCCCCTATGGATAGCTTGCATTTGTATTCTAGTACTCTTGTAAGGGTAGCATGACTTAGTTGGTTTAGGACTATTTCATAGTAGCTAGGATAGGACACTTGTACCTTTCCTAGAGTAGCTTGGACTTGCATATTAGTGTGACTTCCAAGGTGGTTAGCTTAGCTTAACCTAGTTATGTTAGTAGAATGATAACATGGTCTAGCCTATTAGGGGGGCTATTCCTTGGTAGCCTTGAATTGAGAAATAGATTTCATTCATGGGTTATGACTTGCCTAGTACTATATAGAGAAGTACCTTATATGAAAAGAGAAAAATAGAATAGATGGGCTAGACCCCAACTAGTAAACATTCATGGTAGTCTAAAGAGGTGCTTAGTGTGGATAGTAGTATGGGATGCTATCCATACATGGCACAAGTATAACTTGAGGATAGTTATGAAGGGTTCCCTCATGTAGTATGACTTAGTTTTGGTTGTTGCCATAGTTGTCTTCCAAGATATAACTGACTAAGTAGGTAGTTCCCTTGTCTATATGAAGTAAGCTAATAGTAACACCAAAAGGGAAGGTGAATATGACTAAGATGACTTCAAGGCTATGCTTAGTGTGAAGGGTAGTATGGGATGACTTTCATGCATTGCACAAATGTGTCATGAGGTTACTTAGGAGTATGGTACCCTTATGGTAAAGAATATTAAGACGTAACCATCCACATAGACTATGATTAAGATGACCAAAAAGGGATACTTGTCTTGGATGCTAATATGGGATGCTATTCTTCCTTTGCACTTGTATGCTTTTGAGGTTACTTGAGAATGGTGCTATTATGGTATGGATGACCAACGCTCAATTATGATAATTTGATTATGACTTGTCTCCTATGCTCATTAACCATGCCTCATATTGAGTTATGTTTATATGATTCTTATGTTGGAGACCATGATATGACTATGATGATTATGCTATAAATATGTTATTATCTCTTATGATTATGTCTATGTTGACCAACCATTTGAGATACTCTCATGATGTTGTGCTAGCTTTCATACTTAATACATTTTGTGCTAATGCATATTGCCTACATTCTAATCAAAAGTAGGGTTGAGGAGATTGTTTTGATTTGAAGGCTAAGTTTCCAAGGATCATGAAGAGTTGAAGAATTGGTTAGTCCTCATAGCTTCGGGGACAGACCCATGTTTCCTTTATGTCTTTTCTTTATGTTTTAGACTTTGTATGGGCTGCATCCCAAAGTCTTTTATTCATGAGTTTAAGTAGATGGTTTGAGACAAAGGTTGTAGTAAAGACTTCTGCTTGCTTATGAAAATGTTTTCGATTGTATGGTCTTGAAGAAGTTTTAAATTTTTCATACTTTTCTAATTACCTATGCTATGATGCTAAGGGCCTGTATGAGACCCCTTCGGGGTCAAGTACGTCGTGTTACATCTAGGGGGTACCCCTGGGTCGTGACACGAGGTCCCTAGACCAGTTGTTAGTCAAGTCTTACCCCTCCACACACCCACCTTCACGAGCCGTCTTGCCCTTTACGAGAAGTCTAGGGGCTCGTTGGAGGAGGCTAGCCTAGAGGTGGGTTATGCCTCCCTATCATGGCCACTACTATGGATTGTAAGACTCACCACGAGTTGTGTAAGGGGTCGTGGGAGGGTATCCCCCTTTGGCCATGCACTGGAAGGTAGCCGCGAGTACTACCACAAGCCGTGGTGCCCTTCACGGTCCGTGAAGGGCTCCATGAAGGGTGTCATGGCTCAATTATGGACTGGTGACCTTCCACTTGGCTTCTTTTCTAGACTTCTAATTTTCTAGGTGTAACATTGAACCTAGACATACAAGGTACACAAACATCAAATAGAAGGCAATTTTTATAACGACACTTCTAATGGGGGCAAAGACGATATCAAGCAAGGGATGTATGGGAATTAGGAAAACTTGAGATTAAATCAACACTCAACGATCCATTGCAATTCAATCCACAATTATTCAATCACTAATGAGTAGGCTAGGTCATCGTCAATTACGCTAGTTATTTTTCGATCTCAAAGAATTTTATTGTGATATCTCTTTTCAGTCTCAATTAACAATTACAAAATTACCCAATGCCTTAACTTAGACCTCTCTTAGAAAGAACCCTTGCACCCAACAGTGAAGTCCTAAACCTTCATCTTTTGATCTCAAATTCAAGATTCAAAGTCAGATGTGATTATCAATCAAATTCCCATTTCCATTATTTCTGATTTTGGGCTCAAATCCCAACTCAATTAAATGCCTCATTGCTTTTGGGTTCAATGTAAAGCTTTATTATTTTTGTATCATTATTTTTCTCCTATTTCTTTTTCTCAATTTATCTTTGTTTAAATTTATTAGACATATTTTTTATACTTTTGTCTTTTATTCTTCTTATTTATACTGCTCATTTTATTTCTACATAAGTCTCTTTCTATGTACTAACTCGAACCTCTTTCAAAAATCATGAATTATTATTAAATTTGAAATTTATTTACAAATAATATTATATAAAATAAATTAAATTAAATTTAATCGTATGAAAAATTTTAAATGTCATGAATATTCTTTTAATATAATCTAATTAATTTATTTTTTTCCCCTTAATTTTATAGTATTCTTTCTTTTTTTTAGTTCAATTTTAAAAAGATGAAAACTAAACTAAATGTATTTGATATGTTCATCATTTGTCTTTTTCACGAATGACTAACCTAGCAAATTGAATTAAATGAACTAAAAAATCAACGATGTTAATTATTTTATCTTATGAATATATATTGTAATATTAGTAACTCAATTCTTACGCCTTTTTTAGAGAATCTTAGTGGTTGAATTTAAAAAAAGTTCAAAAATAGAGTAGAACACTGCAATTTAAAAGAGAAAAAAGAAAAAGAAATCTTTTTTTCTAAGAAGCCCGATGAAATAGGGTAAAAGTAGAAAAAACTAAACACAGCATCATAAGACAAGTTAAACTTATGGATTCAGATTACTAGTTTCCTCCTATTTCACTCATTTTTCCGTCTTGTAATTTTCACATGTTTACTTTTTTATATTTTGAACCCCCTTCATAGAAATCCTTGATCCGCCACTGCTTGTCTCACGCCCATCTTGCACCCGCATAGCCTCAAACCTACATTTCCCCACATAGTCTCAAATTAATTTGCCTGTCTCATTCATTGTCATTTTGTAACACCATGTAGCCTTAAGAGGGGAATCTTAGAAAAATTCTAGAATTTCCAAGTGTAACCCATGAGGACCAACCACGCCCCGTGGATAGGTCCACGCCTCATGGTTGGGGTTCGTAGGTCCAAGCCCCTTTTTGCCAACTCCCAGAACCCAAACCACGGTTGACCAGGACGAACCATGGTTCCATCCACGGCCTGTCAACATGGTCTCATGGATCAGCTTAGGCAGTTAAGTTTAAGGGCTTAATGGGTCTTTAAGGTTTTTAATTAGAATTAAGTGGTGTCGTTTTACCCTAACCTAGACCACCTATATAAGCACTTTAGACCCCTAAATTAAGTCATTCTAAGTCATTATTTCAAGACCCGAAAAGAAACCCAAATCCCTCTCAAATATTCTCTCTCTAGAAAGTTCAAAAAGAAGAGGAATCATGTTAGGTCAAGTCAAGTTTTCAATCTTTCAAGCTTGGTAGGTTTTGTAATCAAGGTATGATGGCTTATTTATCCATGGATTCCTTTCATCCATGGAACCCCATGATTTCCCCAATTTATAAGAAAAATTCCCCAAGTCAATTTAGGGTTTCTTCTAATGTTATGGGTTACGATCCAATTGAGTGGATTAGGGTTGTTTATGATTGAATTGCATGTTTGTAGTATGATTTTACATGTATCCAGGATTAACCTATGATTCTAAGATGAATTTGATATAGATAGATTTTATGCCATGAAAGGGGAAATTGAGGATTTAGAGATAATATTCTAGGATTGATGATATGTATAGTAGATTGCTTGAGAGTAGAGCATATACACATGAATTGGATTAGATTAAAGTATACATGATGAATCATGATTAGTAGTGCTTGAGATGGAGCTTATATGATGATATATGATTAGAATTGCTTAAGAATGAAGCATGTGATTAGAATGTATTGAGATATAGGCATATGTGATGACTATGAAGAGTATTACTTTGAAAGTAAGGCTTGTAATTATGAATGTTGATTGCTAGGGCTTTGAGAGTAAAGCTAATATGATGAACTATTAATGTTAAGGTTTTGAGTGTGAAACTTATATGATAATGGTAGACTATTAGATGGAATTGTTGTGGAAGGACGTTTCCCACATAATATACCTTATGATCTATGTTATGAATGTAGAATGTGAAAGATTTTCTCGCCTAGAATTATTCTAGGTTGAAAGGTTTACTCACCTAAAATGAATCTAGACTAAAATCCCAAATGAATGATGAGGCTAGCGGCGAATACCCTTGTCCTCCATATGTAAAGGATATGAGGTGATTTCCCATACTCCTTAGGATTGAACAAAAGGTGATTCACCACGTTTTTATTATGATCAATGGACATGGAGGTGAGCACCCATGACCCTTATGAAATGATGTGGAGGCGAATCCCCATGACTCTAAAGCTTGACTTGGTAAGACAAGACCATGCATGGTAGCTTGAGTAGAAGATCTCATGGATAGCCTTGGATTGAGAAATCGTACCCTTCCAAAAGTTAGCTTGAACTACAATAATAGAATGCTTGCATGTAATGCCAAACCATTTCATTTGTAGCTTGGATTGAGCAATAGTAACCTTCCTTGAGTAGCTTGGACTTGCATGAGAGTGTTCTTTCTATGATTGCTTGGTCTATCATAATGAGGTGCTTTTCCTTGTTAACCTTGAATTGGTAAATCGTAACCATTCATGAGTAATGCTTGTATTGGACTAGTAAAGAAGTAATTTTCCATGTATATTAGAGATAGCTAAAGAGATACAAGTCCCTAATCAAAGTAGCATGTTTATGATGAATCAAGGTTAGTTTAAGGAAGTATCGTAAGTATGTTTTAATATAAGATTTTCTTGTATGATGTAAGCTTAGCTTGGATTGTTGCTTGAGTTTCCTTCATTGATATGTATGAATAGAGGTGATGACCTATGTAATGACTAGAACAATTTGAGGTTACTTTAGAAATGTTCCTCTTATGATATGATGGTTTATGTGCATTGAATATCGTTATGGCTTATGTTGTTATCTTTTATGATTATGGTATATGTCTTATGTTCACTAATGCCTATATAATGCTTATGTTGATCATTCCTGCTAGCCATCATATTTAGTACATTTTGTACTAATGCATAATCTTGCCTACATTCTTATCAAATGTAGGGTCCGGCGATATTGACTTCCATCCCTGTGGCTAGGTTCTTAGTAGAGCATGGAGTGAAGATTTGGTGAGTCCTCATAGCATTGAGGATTTGATCACCTTTCCTTTATGTCTTTCATTTTTATGTTAGAACTTTTGTATGGGTTGTGTCCCTAAGACATTCATGTATTAGATGGTTTGAGACAAGTGTTAAAGACTTCCACTTCGTTTTATAAAAGACTTTGATTGTATGGAAATCTTTTAAATTTCCACACCATTTTATATTACTTTGTGTTATGATATATGCTAAGTAGCTTATATGAGGCCTCTCGGGGTCTTGTACGCCATGTTACGTTTAGGGTGTACCTCTGGGCCATGACACATTTCTAGGCTCGTGCAAGAAAAGTTTATGACCATTCATTTTAATTTCCCTTGTAGTTATATCCTCTGCACAGTTTCTTGTGGCTTCATCCTTTCTAGATGATGGCATGATTTTTCAATCTAAATAACAAACTACAAAACATAAAATATCTAACAAAATTAATGTCACATGTCTACCAAGTAAACCTATACCCTCCCATCGCTTAGTTTAGTATTGTCAAATGATTTCATGAAGGCATGTAATGAGTAAATTACAACATTGTTCGTTCATTTTATACAAGTGATAATCTCTATGTATCAAGTTGGTTATTTTTGTTGCACCTCAAGCCTACATCCTGGATGTGGCTGACACCCGATGTCATTGCTTGCCCGATTGTACCCATAACATGATATTAGACATGAGCATACCTCTAGACATGATCAGAAATAAAAATTAAAATCATTTGGAGAGACAAGTCTTGTGAAAGAAATAATTTACATAAAACATAGCCGTGGAATTTAAGTTGTTGTCGAAGGACACTAAGGTCCAAACAAAAACATAACCAACTTTTTATATTTCTATGAATCCTATGAACATAACTGAGAAGTGAAACTAGAACAAGCCCCTAAGTATACCTTAAACGCATAAACATAAGTATTGGAGATGTGTCAACTAAGCCCTAGAAAAAAAGAGGAGCCCACCAATAACAGAAGATATGAAATCAAGCAAGCAGCCTAATCACATGTTTATGTACCTGAGTCTGCATCAATAAAAAGTTGCAGTGATCCAGTTAAACGGATATAAGTACATATGGAATGGTACTATATATAAATGGAGAAATGAAACATAACATACATATTAGATCAATAGAAGCAATTAACATAGTAATAATCATAACATATGAAGGTTAAAAGGTGAGGTCATTTACACTGTCTTAAAGATACCTCTTGTATCATATTTTAGTTCATCATGAGAGTCTACTAGTTTAACCAACATAAACCACCATATGAGCACATGAAGTATGATCTCGGCCTGATAAGCTAAGTCATCTCATACCTTGTCTATTATGAGACATGTGTGTACATATCATGTTGATCCATAACTAGCCCTTACTAGGGGCATACAGAAGGAGTCACCCGAATTAATTGTATGATCCTTAACCTTCATCAGTAAACGTAGTTTCAAACATTCGTCATTTAGACTTATGCCTTATCGGTTAAATATTTATCTCCCTTAAGATCATGGGATAACCCGTAGGCTCATATTCATAACATTAAAGGACCATACTTCATAGTTTTAATTCATATCATCATATAGTGAAACTAAAATTCATGTATCAGAATTTTACATTCATGAGAGACATATATCATATCATAACAATAAAGTTATAGAATCATAAGAAAGTATCATAAGATCTCACATTTGGGAACATCCATAACTCATAGTCTAGTGTTCATCACATTTTCCAAGAAATCGTCAAAGAGTTATCAAGAAATCATAGAGAAAATTATGAAAGTAGTTCTCAAGATAAAAATTTCTTCTCTCAATAATCAATCGTAACTTCAGGTAAAAAATCTTAGAAAACTGACGGGTAAAAAATTATCAAGAAATTGAAGTACATTTATAAAGGCTTCTTGGGTTTCATAAATATTCAAGAACAATTCAAGAATATGGGGTTTCGTCCTAACCCTAATTCATTCATGGAATATTATTTGCAATGATGGAAATGTAGTGTTAGGCAATCTGTGTTTAAAATAGTACTACTGATTTCAACAAACTTTGCAGAAACACGAAGTTACCAAAGTTTGAATGAACCAGTGAAGAACAAAAATTAATTAACAAAACTAAAATCTGTAAAAATGTACCAAAATCTGAAAAATCAGAATGGAAAGAAGATCAAGCCCACTGAATGCATAGTATCCCCTTAAGGAAATTATTCCCCTCTAGTATCTGAGGTTTGGTTTGGAAGATGTCCTCCCAGGATAGAATGATCTCAATCACCAGTGTATTGATACCCAAAATGCTAGTGTTAGCGAGCCACTCAATGGCAGTAAAGTAAACGATTACGTATTGTGCAGAAGAAGAAGAAGAATTCAAAAATTTCGTAAGTAAAAATCTGAGGAATAAAAGGTATTTATAGGCAAGAGGAACTGGTTCTGAAAGGTTGCAACCTTTCAGACACCACTCGACCATTTATGAAAGTTTGCAACCTTTCAAACGGTCATGGATGTTCCTGAAATTTGCAACCTTTCATAACAATCATCTCCAACAGTGGAAAATTCAAATTAAAACGTGAAAGTGTTTTAAATAAAATGTGTCGCGCAGATCCGAGTCGGACAGAACATTTTGGTTAATTAACTAAATAATTGAAATGTTTTGGCTATTTAACTCAATTTAATTAATTAAATAAATAATTAAAACAAACTTTATCCAAAAATAATCTCTCAATCGATCATTTTCTAAAGCCGAAGTCGAGCGACGACGACGACGTCGCGAGGGGTGTCCCTCTTTCCAACCCTTTTAACAACTAATAGAAGTGTTTCTCTATTTGAACACTTCTATTTTTCTTTCCACCACCAATGAGGAAGAAATGCCTTTTCTTTAAGCATAAGAGCATTTTTTCCAATTCCTCTTTTCATTCCCTCTATTTCCCATTAACTCTTGATATACCCAACAATCTCTCACATTAATGGGGAATGGTCATAACATAAAGGAATGCACAGACCAGTGCTTACTTTACAAGAAAGGATCAATTGTATCTGGATAAGTAGGTTTCCCCTTGGACTTTCTGTAGTGAACATATGTCGGATATACTCAGTCAATTGGTATATGCGATATCTTTGAACCGTCGAGCTTTAGTATATACCTAGATAGCCATATGTCACACAACTAACCCTTTACCATTTATGTCTCTTACGGTTGTGTTCGTTTCTGCCATGAACAACTCCTAGTTTCATGAGTGTATAGAGAATAGGCTTTTGACAAAAACTTATTTTTGAAGCGGCTTACACTTCACACTTACATAGGTGATTTCTAACTGTGTCATCGTGTAGATACATTATTTGGTCAAATCTGCCAAACTTAGCAAATCATTAAAAACTTAAAGCTTTATTAACTCATTAACAAGCCTTAATGGTTTAACCTCATTCCTGAACATTTTCTTCATCATGAGAATGGATTGAGTTAATTGATAATGTCGAACTGTCAATCACAACTTTGTTTTTCTCCTTGAGTCTAGCTCTTGGGATCTCCAGTCTGCTAGATAAAGTTACCGCCATGATGACTTGTCCTATGCCGTAAACCCATTCACTTAGATGATCTTTCAACTACTTCTCTTACTAGGCCTTTCATTAGTGGATTTGACACATTATCTCTTGACTTCACATAGTCAATTGTGATAATTCTACTAGAGAGTAGTTGCCTTATGGTATTATGTCTCTGTTGTATATGACGAGACTTCCCATTGTACATGACGCTCCCTGCCCTACCTATTGCTGTTTGACTATCACAATGTATGCAAATAGGTCCCACAAGTTTGGGCCAGAATGGAATATCTTCTAAGAAATTCTGGAGTGATTCATCTTCTTCACCGGCCTTATCTAAAGCAATAAATTTAGATTTCATTGTGGAGCGAGCGATACATGTCTGTTTGGACAATTTCAAAGAGATTGCTCCTGCACCAATTGGAAACACACACTTGTGGATTTTACTTCATTTGACCCGATGATCCAATTTGCATCACTATATCCTTCAATTATGGCAGAATATTTATTATAATGCAAATCATAGTGTTATGTATGTTTCAGATACCCCAACACACGTTTCATTGTCATCCAGTGAGTTAGATTAGGATTACTAGTGAGCCGACTCAGTTTTCTAATAGCACATGCTATATCTGGTCGGTACAATTCATAATATACATTAAACTTTTCAACACTCTGGCATATTCCAATTGAAAGTCACTTTCACCTTCATTCTTTTGAAATGTAAAGCTTAAATCAATTGGAGTTTTGACATCATTGAAATTCAAGTACTTGAACTTATCCAATACTCTTTCAATATAATGAGATTGAGATAATGCTAGTCCCTGAGGAGTTTTGAGAATCCTGATCCCTAAGATCAAATCAGCAGCTCCTAAGTCCTTCATATCGAACTTGCTGGACAACATGCACTCAGTAGCATTTATATCGTCAATATCTTTATTCATTATTAACATGTCATCAACATACATACAACCAATGACTTCATGATTCGGAATGTTTTTAATGTAAACACACTTATCAGATTTGTTAATCTTGAATCCATTTGCCAACATTATTTTGTCAAATTTAGCATGCCATTGTTTGGGTGCTTGCTTGAGCCCATAAAGCGACTTCACAAGCATGCACACTTTCTCTTCTTTACTAAAAACTATAAACCCTTCAGTTGTTCCATGTAAATGTATTCCTCCAACACTCCATTTAAGAAGGTTGTGTTTATATCCATTTGGTGGATTTTAAGATCATGCACTCTCGCTAGTGCTATTAACATCATAATTGATGTTATCCTTGTTACTAGAGAGTATGTATCAAAGCAGTCCAGACCTTCTTTTTGTTTGTATCCTTTGACTACAATTCTAGCCTTATATTTGTCAATAGTCCCATCGGCTTTCATTTTCCTTTTAAAGATTCACTTTGATCCTAAAGGTTTATTTTTTGGAGGAAGATCAGCCAATTCCCAAGTATGGTTACTAAAAATTGATTCGATCTCACTATTGACTGCTTCTTTCCAACACGTTAACTCAGACGAAGACATAGCTACTTTAAATGTTTGAGGCTCATTTTCAAGCAAGAATGCCACAAAAATTTGTCTAAAAGAAGTGGGTTTCCGTTGGCGATTACTACGCCAAGGATCCTCGTTAGCTAGTGTATTTTCTGTTGATTCTTCTCGTGGTCGTTTAGGTCTTTCACTTGTCAATTCACATTCAATTTTATACAGATAAATGTGTTCAAAGAACTCAGCGTTATCTGACTGATTATCAAGGCATTCATCATTACTTTTAATGTTCTATTCTTCCGTTCTGCTAAACTATTTGACTGTGGTGTATAAGGTGCAGTAGTTTGATGAATAATACCATATTCCAAACATATCTCTGCAAAAGGAGATTCGTATTCTCCAACCCTATCACTATGAATCATTTTTATCTTTAGAATCAATTGATTTTTCACTTCATTTTTGTATTGCTTAAATTCATCAATTGCTTCATCCTTACTATTAAGTAAATATACATAACAAAATCGAGTGCAATCGTTAATAAAAGTTATAAAATATTTTTCCCACCGCGAGATGGTATTGACTTCATATCGCATATATCTGTGTGAATTAAGTTTAAAGGTTTTGAATTCCTGTCAACAAACTTATAAGGATGTCTAACAAACTTACATTCCACACACATTTTACATTTTGATTTATCACATTTGAAGTCAGGCAATACTTCTAAAGTAATCAATTTTCGTAAGGCTTTATAATTTACATGTCCCAAACGGGCATGCCATAAATAATTTGACTCCAATAAGTAAACAGAAGCAGAATTCTTATTAATACTGTCAACAACCATTACATTTGGTTTAAAGAGTCCCTCAGTGAGGTAGCCATTTCTTAAGAACATCTCATTCTTACTTATTAAATCGTTGTCACTAACTAGGACACACTTAAACCCATTCTTAACGAGCAGTGCAGCAGAAACTAAATTCTTCCTAATAGTAGGAGCGTGCAGAACGTTCTTCAAAGTCAACACCTTGTTGGATGTCATTTTCAACATTACTTTTCTAGTTCCTGCAATCCTCGTTGTTGATGTGTTTCCCATAAACAGATCTTCATCGAACTCAGCAGGAGTATACGTTGCAAAGGCTTCTTTTGCAAAGCAAATATGTTAAGTGGGACCTGAGTCGAGAAACCACTCCTTTGGATTTCCAACTACGTTGCATTCCCAAATCATTGCATAGATGTCATCTACATCTTCCATCACGATGTTTGCTTGACTTTTGCCTTTGTCCTTGTCCTTTCTTGGAGCACAACAGTCAGAAGACTTGTGACCAACCTTACCACAGTTGTAACAGTTTCCCTTGAATTTCTTCTTGGCCTGTTCTGACTTTTGTCTATTGGACTTCTTTCTCTTTTTTCCTTTGGTAGGAGCTTCTTTAGCAATATTAACTCCTATTATTGTCGAATTCCCACGAGACTTTTTTTCGGCGGTCTTATTATGTTCCTCGATCTTGAGCCAAATCACAAGATCTTCAAGCTTCATTTCCTTCCATTTGTGCTTTAAATAATTCTTGAAGTCATTTCACAAAAGAGGTAACTTCTCAATCATTGCAGCCACCTGAAAAGCTTCATTTACTACCATATCCTCAGCAATCAGATCATGAAAAATAAGTTGAAGTGCCTGCACTTGTGATCCAACAGTTTTACTATCTAACATTTTATAGTCTAAAAACTTTGCGACCACAAACTTTTTCAAGCATGCGTCTTCTATCTTATATTTCTTCTCAAGTGCATTCCACAATTCTTTCAAAGTTTTCATTGCACTATAGACATTATATAAGTCATCCTCTAAAGCACTCAGAATGTATCCCTTACATAGGAAGTCTTCCTGTTTCCATGCTTCAATAATCGTGATTTTTTCTCCATCTAACATAACAGCAGCAGGCACTGGAGTTTCTTCATTGGTACATTTCTGAAGACCAAGAGTGGTAAGCCAGAAAAATGCATGTTGCTGCCATCCTTTGAAATTCACACTAGAGAATTTTGTCGGTTTCTCTGCTGGTGGTACAGCAGTTCGGGTTGGTGCAGCAATAGCTACCGTAACATTATCATTTGCCATTTCAGAATTTGTAATAAACAGAAATCGATACAAATGACTTAGTGAGCAATAACTTAAATTACAAACTTAATAGGAATATAAAACCACGAAGTTTTTTGTCTCCACCAGAAACATAAATTTAAAAAATTGATAATTTCCTTAGGATTGTTAAGTAATCTGTGTTTAAAACAGTACTACTGATTTCAACAATTGCAAAAACATGAAGTTATCAAAGTTTGAATGAACCAGTGAAGTACAAAAATTAATTAACAAAACTAAAATCTGTAAAAACATACCAGAATCTGAAAAATCAAAATGGAAAGAAGATCAAGCCAACTACAAGCACAGTGTCCCCTTAAGTAAATTTTTCCCCTCTAGTATCCAAGGTTTGACTTAAAATATGTCCTCCCAGGATAGAATGATCTCAATTACCAGTGTATTGATACCCAAAATGTTGGATTCAGCGAGCCACTCAATGGCAGTAAAGTACATGATTAAATTTTGTGCAGAAGAAGAAGAAGAATTCAACAATTTCGTAAGTAAAAATTTGAGGAATCAAAGGTATTTATAGGCAAGAGGAACTAGTTGCAAAAGGTTGCAACCTTTCAGAAACCACACGACCATTTATGAAAGTTAGTAACCTTTCGAACGGTCATGGTTGTTCCTGAAAGTTGCAACCTTTCAAATTAAATTTAATTAATTATATAAATAATTAACAAAATAATCAAAACAAACTTTGTCCAAAAATAATATCTAGATCATTTTCCGAAGACGAAGTCGAGCGACGATGACGGCGTGAGGGGGTCCCTCTTTCCAACCCTTTTAACAACTAATAGAAGTGTTTCTCTATTTAAACACTTTTATTTTTCTTTCCACCACCAATGAGGGAGAAATGTCTTTTCTTAAAGCACAAGAGAATCTTTTCCAATTCCTCTTTTCATCTTCCCTCCATTTCCCATTAACTCTTGCTATACCCAACATGTAGTTCATAGGGAAGAACAAGGTGTTTCCACACATAGAAATAGTCTTACATACCCGGAAGAACTAGAGTTCTTGAAAATAAGTTTTGGGCTTGGAACCTTATTGCTTGAACTTGAGAAACCCTTCTATGAAGTTCTTGCGGAAGAAGTTTGTGGATGAATATTGATTCAAAACCCTTGAATTCTTGAAGAGAATCTTGAACTTTGTGCCTTTAGATCTTGGAAAATTTGAAAAATCCCTTTCATGATGATCTTGATCTTTAGGAGAAGTAGAATTAGGGATTATGGGAGTTAATATACTTATTATAAGGTTATTAGGTTATGAGATAAAGTTGGTGAAGTAAATTGAGGTTTAAAGATAAAAAATACCACTCTTGGAACGTAAGAAGAGTAGGAAAATCTTAGAAAATAACCTTTTAATGAATATGTAGGCCAATTCAGCAATTTGAGGCCCCATCGACAAAATATTCAGTGGATTGCTAATATTGGGCTTTGGATCGCTAAAATTAACATTTTTTGAAGGTTTTTGGGTCAATTCGACGATGCACCAACCTATTCGGTGATTCGCTGAATGGACAAGTGTCATCACCGAAATTCCTAGTCCAGACATTCCCTAGTAAAATAGTCATAACTTTCTACTCTGAACTAGGATTAACAAACGATCATCGGTGTTGGAAACAAGACTCATAGACCTTTAATTTGATAGGTTGTGGGTCACCAAAATCGTCATATTCAAAGAGATATCACTATTTGAAGTTGACCGTTTCATGATCTCATAGAAAAACTCAATCGGTAAAGAAATTTTAAACTTGACTTGGTGTTAGAGATCCCTATATGACCCTATACCACATTCGATACACTTGTGTCACTTTGGAATAGACTTTAACAAACATGTAAAAGTAGGATATCACCCATTCAAAGTAGGATAAACAATATAAGCCTTAACAAATAGACCTGTAAAGCATGAGGTCAATCTAAGTACTCTCTAATGCAAAGATCATATAGACATTTTGGCTATGTTAAGGATGTCGTCATATGTGTGGGACATAGCAAATGAAGACCCTTTTCTCGTATGTCATGTCATATAAGTTGTTTTTGACCTTTATAGGCAAACATATGACTCAGTGTCGTGCCTTAATGGTGAAGGAGGGTTTAACTTTACAAACCTTAATCCTTATTTTGGTAACTATGTATGGTATGCCAACTTTTCCTTTCAAGCTACAATATCTTTAGTTATTATTGAATAACAATATGAAAGCAATATAAGCAGCTAACCAAGAACCATGGTCACGCCAACAATACAACAAATAATCAATGAGCGACGAGCTTGGAAAAATACTATTATGAGCGGTGTATCACCACACCCTTCTTTCCTGCCTTCCCAAATGATCAAACGACCCTCTCAAGATGTTGAGAACACTTCCGCGCACCAACCTTACTTCATATATAACAACCCTCAACATACCCAATCAAATGCCTATAACTCGAACACCATCCCAAGAATTCTTAATAAAAATTCGTCTAAAAACTCATAAGAACTCGTACATCATAAGGAGGGAAGTAAAACCATACCTTAATTGACCAAACCCTAGGGTTTAGGAAACAAAAGTGGTACTTTAAAATGTACAAGGACAGTTCCCCCTTCATAATGAACTGACATGATACTAAAGAAAGAAAAAAAACTTTAATATTTTAATATTCAATTCAAGCATGTCCTCACACAAGAAAACAATATCCAAATCTGTCATGACTCATGAGGACTATCATTAAAATAGGAAAAGGACAAATGTACCCCTGAACTATCATAAATGGTATGCAGATACTCTCCGTCATACTTTTGGAACATTGATGCCCCTACCATCCAAAAACTAGAGCATATATACCCTTAACTCTAACAGAAGACTAAATAGGGACATGTGGCACAATCTTATCCATCGATCCAACATTTAATAAATTTTAGGTCGGTGGATAAGATTATGACACATGTATGTCCGTTAGTATAAAGGGTATATATGCTCTAGTTTTTGGACGGTGGGGATAGCAATGTCCCAAAAGTATGATGGAGGGTATCTACATACTATTTACAATAGTTCGGGGGGTATATTTGTCCTTTTTCCCTAATAAAAAAACCACAACAAGTTGCTATCACATCGAATATTTGACTTTGTTGACTAAAATGAATGCCTTACCTTACCTAAGTATTAAATTTTGTTTGATCAAATTATACAACTTCTTCTACCACATGTTCTGATCCTAACAACACATTTGCTAATAAACTTTTATTAATGGCCAAAAATATTTTGAAGAAATTGAACAAAATTCATTGAATAAGGAATGCAACAAAATGAAGACCATAAAACAGGAATAAAATTTATGAGAACATTCATGTTGTTCGGACTCTTCAAAAAATGATGAATAGGAACCCCAAAGTCCTTTCTTGAACCTTGAGATGAGTTCTTTTTTTCACTAGATGTGCAAGCCAAGGAGGATTTGATGTTAGTACACAATTATGGTAAATTTTGTTCAAGAAGGCATTTAAACCACAACTTCACAACCTACCAAGAAGTGGGTAAAAACTTATCGATACAAGTTATGTATATCAAACTAATGAACACATTATATATATATATATATATATATATATATATATATATAAGAGAATTTGGTAAATAGTTATATTCTTCTATTCAAATGATAAGTGGACATCGAAGAATGTTTTTTTCTTATCTTGAAGAATATATTCTCTTAAGATGGATTTTACTTATTTGAGAAGATACATATGATCATCTTTTGTTGGCATATGCTATCTCAACATCTCCACCTACTCATGGGGAAAGTAAAAATAAGATAGAAATGACAAAAAAACAAATTATTTTATCAAGGGTACCCTTTCAAATCTGAAATCACATAGGTAACCTCAACTTAACTTCCATTAAACGTTCTATTGAACCATTTGTGTTCAGAAAACAAATCTAAACTTAAGGGTGTGTTTGGCATGGAGGAACAACAACAACATACTTAGTATGGTCCCAGAAGTTATGTCTAGGGAGGCTTCTTAGTATACTCCCAGAAGTTAGGTCTAAGGAAAGTTGGGTGTAAGCAGACCTTACCTCTACCTTTGTGGGTAAGGAGGCTATTTTCAACAACACCCGGCTCCTGATATGGAGAAAAACATTTTCAATTTTTCCATGTGTTGGTCAAAATATTTAGGAAACATCTTTCTAGGAAAACAACATAGCCAAAGAAAAATAAGTTTTTTAAAAATGTAGAATATGACTTCCCTACTGGGAGTAGGGAAAAAATTCCATAAGTGACATTTCAAATTCATTTTCTCCTCCTCATCCACTAACGCCCCTAACCCCATCCCTCGACCAGACCCACCACCCGCAACCCCCCAAACGCCCTCCCCACCCTCTTCCACCCTATAGTGTTTAGCTACAGATAGTATTTTTTGTATGTCCTTACCAAACGCTACAAAATAAGTAAGAAATCAAAAACATTTTCCTTCGTGCCAAACAAACCCTTAACAAAGTTCAGAAGCCCTTCCAATAAGCCTTGTTATGTTTGGATTTTAGTGATATTTACCAATAGATGTGATGGTTGTTTCTTTAAACTGGCCAAGCTCATCCTGTGAGAACATGAATATGGCAACAAGCTAAATGAAGAGTATGACACAGGTAAACAAAAAATGACTCCACAACCACAAGTAAGAAGCAAGGTAAATTCATCAACTTTATTCACCTTTGGAAGGAGGAGGACGAGGAGAAGGAGAAGGAGAAGAAGAAGAAGAAGAAATTAAAGAGAAATTGAAGAGTTGATATTAAACATGGAATGCGGAAATTTGAAATTAAAGAGTTGCCGGAAAGGGAAAGGGGCATTCTTTTTTACAAGAACTAAAAAGAAAAGTAAGACAAACAAATTGAAACAAACTAGAATAATACTTTTAAGAGGGACGGATATCTTATCCTGTTTGCTTGGTTAATCAAGATCTCTTCCGCAATTAGTGAGTCAATGTTACTAGACTGAACAATGAGAATCACTTTCATTACTGGTGGATATGCGAGAAGCCATGTATAAGCTTCAAAGTTCATTTAGTAACCCATACCAGTACAAAAGGATTCAACATGCTTTCATTAAAAATAACCTTTCATGGACTTGTTAAAGATATCTGGGGGTCAGGTGAATTAACAAAAAACATATGAATGGCCTCTGTTCTGGTTAGCAGTTGAGGCCGAACGCAGAAGAGTTACAATCAGCAGTTAAAGTATATATATGCTCCCAATCCCATAAGACATTGGAGAAATGTTCAAATAAATGGAAAATCAATCTATTTGAGGAAGAAGAAATAGTTACCAAAGGGATGACAAAGAAAAACACTAGTTTCAAATGCTCGTGGATAGTAGCTCAGAAGATGAAACACCACATCTCCCATTGGGCATTTCATGTGCTCAAAGGTAGTTGACATGATTGCTACTTGTAAATAATAAACTCGGTGGCATTTCTCAAGTAGAATGATAGGCTTCCAAAAATTGTGAAGTCCCTATGTACCTTGTTATTTATTGAAGAGCTAGTTACTCGGCACGTGCATCTTATCTTAAGTATGATAAACTTTATATAAAAAAATAATAAGATTTTAATCACCTATTTAGTTTGAAAAATATGTTTGATATGATAAAATCGAAATTAAAGAAGCAAACGTCCCATGTATATGGTGGCTACATATACATATAGTCCACATGTTCACTTCCTTTTAACTTTTTCGATATTAGAATCTTCTCATTTGGTAAATATGCATCTCCAATCTTGGACTACTTATTCAGGGATGGGTAAAAATATACTGGAAGATTAGTAACACTATTATGATACTAGATAAATAACAATTATAATTGTTGGAATATGGTAATACAATAGATCAGCAGAAGGTCGAAATCTGTGTTTAGAAATGGAGGAAGAATGTACAAGGGATTATCATGCATTTTATGCAGTTTCATCTTAGACTGAATAACATACAATTATATAGTTTGACAGAAGACTTCATTTCCTTTTTCCAAATAGGTGGTTTATTCACAATAAATAGCTAGCAAGTCTTAAACATGGGGTTTTCTATCTCAAGAACCTAAAAACCAAATAGCTAGTAAGTCTTAAACATGGGGCTCTCCGTCTCAAGAACCTAAAAAGACATCTGGAAATCTGCTAGACTGCTACCATGCTGGAACTTCAAGGGATGAGTTGTTAATTAGGATTGACGGTCAAAAAGCTTACCTGGATGTATTGGTGGACTATTTGGAAGGTAAGTGTACCACCTTAGAAATCAGACCCAGAAAATTTCAAAATAATTTACTTGAAGCAGTGAACCACGGCAAGGTTCATGGATCATGATAGGGTCCATGGTCCATAGACCAGCCCATGGTCCCAACTTGGACTTCACCAGGACCAGGCGTCAGACCACGGGACCCTTCACGGGCCATGGTCACGATAACGGGCCATGGTGGCATCTATAGTGTCAGACCAGTAGACCCCCCAACTTGGCCCTAAAACCCCTCAGGTCTAAGTGAAGACCACAGACACTTTCACAGTCTGTGGTCCTTCACACGGACCATGGGAGGGCCCGTGGAAGATAGACAATGGCCCCCTTGGCCAACCCCTCAAACTCCCACACCAAGTGAAGACCACGGACGACTTCACGGTTCGTGGTCCATCACACGGTCCGTGGGAGCTTTCGTGGAATCTAACCAGTAGACTTCTAACATGAAGCCTCCAAACCTCAGCCCAAGTGAGGACCACGGGGACCTTTACGGTCTATGGTCCTCCATACGGGCCGTGGTAGTGGCCGTAGTACAGACCCCCAAGATTTCAGAACCAAGTCCAGATCACGACTGACTTCATGGTCCATGGTCCATTTCATGGTCTATGAAGATGGCCATGGTCAACCCGTCTGCAACTTTAAGTCAGGGTTATTTCGGTCCTTTCCTATTTCGTTAGACTTCTAGACCTCATCGTTTTTACCCTAAATTTCATGGTTTTGGGTAGTTTTAGCCTAGAAACATAATTAGAACTTACCCTAGTCAGTTCATTAATCAAACTTAGAGATATTAGAGCTTGAGAGAAGAAAACAAGTCAAGAACCCTAGTTTAAGAACGCAGTAAGTTTCCATCAGTTCCAGCCCCAACCAAGATGGAAAAATTCCTCCATAGAATTTGTCACCAGCTGTGTGGAATTTCACTACTGGATTCCTTTCATCCATTAGGTCCCTAGAATTCAGTCAGTTTCTTGATTCCCTTATTATGAACAGACCTAAGGTTTCTAGAATTTCAGCAGATTATCATATTATTACTCAATTTATTGCATGAATTTCAGAACCCTAGCTATGTATTTATCTATTTCTTGAATTACACATGCTAGGTCAGTTATTCAGTTATACATGCCTCAGTTATTAATGCATCATTATCAGATTAATTATTTCATTCTCAGTTTGCATGTTCAGTTTTGAGCTATCCAGTATTTCAGTCATAATGTGTTAACCACTTAATCTATTGGATGTAGCATAATACTGAGTTGGACTATAGCGTACCCATATAGTCCTAGAACTACGAGCCACGTAGATGTAAGTCCCCTCTATGTGCATCATTTAGTAATCACGCCAGCATGCCTCTATACCTTTGGTTGGGTATATTGGGTCCTCTGGATGGGGCGTATACATCGGACTCCACATTTAGCTCATGTGGTTATATTGTCGGTTATTAGTGGCTCCCACACTTAGTCAGATTCTATTGCATTGACCACATTTACAATACAGTCAGTATTCAGTCTCAACATGTTATAAATTTGGTCATTGCATTCAGTTAGCTCAGTATTCAGTACCTACATCATATTCAGATTGTACTCTTGCTTTATTGCTTGTTCAGTTATATGTTATTTCAGCTTTACTCTATCATACATGCTCAGTACCTTTTAAGTACTGACGCATACTCTACGCTATATCTTCTCGTGATGTAGGCTCAGGTTCTCAACATCCAAATCATACCTAGATCGATTCCCGATCTCCAGTTCAGTAGCATCAGTGGTGAGTCCTCATTCTTCGAGGCAATAGTCATGTTATTCTTTTTAGTATTTCAATCTTTTAGTTTCAGTTTTGCTAGACTTAGTTGGGGCATGTCCCAGCAGTTCTAGTCAGTTAGAGGCTATTTTCAGACATAGTTAGATTCAGCTTAGTATTTCAAGTTTGATATTTCTTTTGTATTATACTGTTAGATTTGCTATTCAGTTTTAGTATATGGGTATTCCCCATAATTCTAGATTTATTTATGATTAGCTTCTATATCAGTTTTATTTCTCAGTTTATCTTTAGTATACTCATGATTATGCCAGCAGGGTTAGCTTGGGGGGACTTGTGATCCTAGGTCCCGTGTCCGCATTTCGGGGGTAGCTCGGAGCATGAAAAACTTGGTATCAGTCCGTAGAGGGAGTTACTTGGGAAGTAAAAGCAGTCATGAAGTCCAAGTATCCTCACCTCTTTCCTTCCGATTCCACTCCAACTTGATGTAATAGTTCCTCTTCAGTTTTTCAGTCATTCATGCGTAAAATAAGTTTTAGCATCTTGTACCTTCAGTTTGTGCTTGCATTTTCAATGTATTTGCATGTCTTGGAACTCAATTCAGTCAGAAATTCAGTCTTTAGTATTTAGTGGTAGGGTTTGCAGCTCTCTCCCTCCATTCCAACTATTTTATTCTTCATTCGAGGACGAATGATCTCAAGGGGGAGATAATGTACCACCTCAGAAATCAAACCTAAAAAATTTTAGAAAAATTTACTTGAAATAGTGAACCACGGCAGGGTTCACGTACCGTGATAGGGTCCACAGCCCATAGACCTACCCGTGGTCCAGACTTGGACTTCACTAGACCTAGGCATCAGACCACGGGACCCTTCACGGGCCGTGGTCACGACGACGGGCCATGGTGGCGTCCGTAGTGTCAGACCAGTAGACCCCCCAGCTTGGCCATAGAACCCCCAGGTCTAAGTAAAGACCACAAACACTTTCACGGTCAATGGTCCTTCACACGGACCGTGGGAGGGCCCGTGGAAGTTAGACAGTGGCCTCCTTGGCCAATCCTTAAGACTCTCACACCAAGTGAAGACTACGGATGAATTCACAGTTCGTGGTCCATCACACGGTCCGTGAGAGCTTCCATGGAGTTTAACCAGCAGACTCCCACCATGAAGCCTCCAGACCTCAGCCCAAGTGTTCGTGGTCCTCCACATGGGTCGTGGAGTTGCCATAGTCTAGACCCCCAAGTTTTCAGAACCAAGTCCAGATCACGACTGACTTCACGGTCCGTGGTCCCTTTCACGGTCCGTGAAGATGGTCATGATCAGCCCATTTGCAGTTTTAAGTCAGGGTTATTTTGATATTTTCCTATTTCGTTAGACTTCTAAACCTTGTCATTTTTACCCTAAATTTCGTGGCTTTGGGTAGTTTTAGCCTAGAAACATAATTAGAACTTACCCTAGTCAATTTATTAATCAAACTTAGAGATATTAAAGGTTGAGAGAATAAAAGAAGTCAAGAACCTTAGTCCAAGAACGCACAACTTTCCATCAGTTCCAGCCCCGAAATTGAAAGATTTCTCCGTGGAATTTGTCACCAGGTATGTGGGATTTCACTACTGGATTCCTTTAATCCATTAGGTCCTTAGAATTCATTCAGTTTCTTTATTCCCTTATTATGAACAGACCTAGGGTTTCTAGAATTTCAGCAGATTATCATGAATTACTTATGTATATGTTCCAAATTAGATTATCATGTTATTACTCTATTTATTGCATGAATTTTAGAACCCTAGCTATGTATTTCTTTTGTTCTTGAATTACACATGCTAGGTAAGATATTTCAGTTATTCAGTTATACATGCCTTAGTTGTGAATACATCATTTTCAAATTAATTGTTGCATTCTTAATTTTCATGTTTAGTTTTAAGCTATCCAGTATTACAGTATTTCAATCATAATGTGTTAACCACTTAATCTATTGGAAGTAGCATAATATCGAGTTGGACTAGGGTTTAGCGTACCCATATAGTCCCAAAACTACGAGCCACGTAGGTGTAAGTCCCCTTTGTGGGAATCCTTTAGGAATCACGCCAACATGCCTCTATACCTTTGGCCGGGTATATTGGGTCCTCTGGATAGGGCGTATACATCGAACTCCACATTTAGCTCATGTGGTTTTATTGTTGGTTATAGGTGGCTCCCACAGTTTAGTTAGATTCTATTGCATTGACCACATTTACAGTACAGTCAGTATTCAGTCTCAGCATGTTATAAAATTTGTCATTGCAATCAGCTAGCTCAGTATTCAGTATCTATATCATGTTCAGATTATACTTTTGCTTTATTGCTTGTTCATTTATGTGTTATTTCAGCTTTACTCTATCCTGCATGCTCAGTACCTTTCAAGTACCAACGCATACTCTGCGCTACATCTTCTCGTGATGTATGTTCAGGTTTTCAGCATCCAAATCACGCTTAGATTGGTTCCCGATCTCCAATTCAGCAGCATCAGTAGTGAGTCCTCAATCTTCGAGGACAGTAGTCATGTTATCTTTTTAGTATTTCAATCTTTTAGTTTTAGTTTTGTTAGACTTAGCTGGGGCATGGCCCAACACTTCTAGTCAGTTAGAGGCTATTTTCAAACATAGTTAGATTCAGCTTAGTATTTCGAGTTTCATATTTTTTTGTATTAAACTCTCAGATTTGCTATTCAGTTTTAGTATATGGGTATTCCCCATCATTTCAGATTTATTTATCATTAGCTTCCGCATCAGTTTTATTTCTTAGTTTATCTTTAGTATGCTCATGAGTATGCCAATAGGGATAGCTTGGGGTCACTTGTGATCCTAGGTCCCATGTCCGCATCTTAGGGATAGCTCAAGGTGTGACAATAATGAACTCAAGATTCTTTGAAGGAAATTTTGTATTAGAGCGAAGATTTATTCTACGGTTTTTTGCGTTTTTTTAAGCTATCAATATAGCTCTTAGCACAAAATTTGTGCTGAATTTTATATAATAATCTTACCTTTCCCAAATAATGTTATATGCATCCTTTCTGCTCTACTCAAGTAAAATTAAAGCATTCACATAGAGACTATTTTTTAGCTAGCTAGCTGTCAACAAACCTAATGTAACTCTAAATTTACCCAGGTTTGGGACTAACTTTACTATGGTGAAGCTTAGATAGACAAAGTTGACAATTAGTATTGAATGAACCATGATGTGTTAAAGTGGTTCCTAATAAAAAGTAAATCTAAATTCTTCTTTGAAGCATTTCGTAGCTAGATATCCTAAATTAACTCGGTAGGGGCAAGGTCTGCATACACTCTATCCTCCCCGAACCGCACTTTACGAGATTACACTGGGTATGTAGTTGTTGTTGTAGTATATCCTGAATCTTTCCAAATCAATTCCTCATCATGGCATTGCCTTCTGAAAGTAATGTTCCAGGTGTAACATCTCACTAATTGAAAGAACTAGAAAGAGCTAGAATTAGAAAGAGTCATTTTTCTAAAGAATGAAAATCTTGAAATTTGTTTAAGTTAGGTTAAGAATGAGTTTTGGGTCAACTTAAAATGATCATAACTCCTTGCTCAGGATGAGTTAGGTGTGTTTACAAATATCGTAGGAAATATGATTGAATTATCTTTCCAACTCCGCCGAGTTTGCGCAATTCCAAGTTCATATGAGTAAGATATGCCCATTGGAAGTTGGGTTGTCTAGATAGGGAAAGTCCAATCCGGATTTTTAAAGGGTAGTTTGGTCTTTTCCTTACCCAATTGTTTTATTTCATTTTGGGTAATGAAGTTAGGGTCTAATCAGAATTAGATCAGTTTACACTTTTACCAAAACACACTAGGGCTTGGAGAAAAGAGAAAAGAGGAGAAAAGAGAAGAAAAGTTCAAGGTTCATCGATTTCATGGAGAATTTTCATGTGGATTTTTCCAAGGGTTAATCCCTACGAGGTATGTGAGATCACATAGCATTGGGTTAGTTCACCCACCCACCAATCATGATTTAATTCAGCGAAGTTGTATTGTTTTGAAAGAAAATCTTATGAGTTCTTGATGAAATTCGTTTGAAATCTTGTAGGTTCTTGTTGTTGAACTTTCTTGAGTTTCATTCATGAAATTAGGTGTAATTTTGAGTAGAATATTACATATATTGAGGATATAGTCGATTCTAAGAGTTTGGGGAAAGAACCAAGTCAATTTATAGGGTTTAGAGTTGAAAAATGTAGAAGAAAATTTAGGATTTTCTGGGGAAGGGGCTGGGGCGTCGCGCCTCTCAGTGCGCCCCAAAACAGTTCCTGAAATTTGACCTCTGGGGCATCGCGCCATCCAGCGCACCCTAATTCATCCTCTGAAGTTTCAAGGCTGGAGCCCCGCACCTCTCAGAGCGCCAGGGATGCTAGTCCTTCCACCTTTTCCCACTTCTTTTCGTACGAGTTCCTTAGCAATGTACCTATGTTTTCTAGTTAATTTCTACACTCTAAGGTACATCTAAACATCATGAAATCATCATTAACATGAGATCATGAGCCTTGAATCCATACTTCAATTCAAGGAAAGTTAAGAGTCAAGTCAAGAGGTTACAAGTTAAGTCAAGAGAAGTTCATAGAGTTTTCCAAAAGTCTTTCACAAATGTTTTAACTTGGTTTAAAGACTTAAGGTTTGAGTTGAGTAAAGAGTAAGAGTAAAAGTTCATTTCTTCAAAAGTTATAAGAGAATTTTCCCAAGAGTTCAAATATTTTCACATTTAAATAAGAAAGGAAACACCGATTTCCAAGAGAGCTTTTAAGCTAAGTTTTGAGTAATTATGTCAAATCAAAGAAAGATTTTTGTTTTTACGAAAGCATGAGCTAAGTCTATTTTAGGAGTAGTATTGAGCACCGATATGGGGACGCGAGTTCATAATAACTCAAGTCTCCATGAACCATGTAGCCATTATGGGTAGAAAGGGTCATACCTTTTAGATGACACCTTTTTTAGCATAGACTAGTGGATCCGCTTAGTTAAGGCATGCTAAATGAAGACAAGTATAGGACAGTTCTGGCAGCATGGGCAAGACGTTGTATCATCACTTAGACTCATAGTGGTGGTTGTCGGTTAGAGAAACTCCCACAGTATTATATTAATTTATTATATGAGTAAACTGAGTTGCTATTGTATTTCTTTAATACATTGAGTTGACATCTACTATTTTAAATGCTTTGTATAAATTATTTATTATTGTTTTTACTTTGCATTTGAGTTGAGTATTCATGAGTTGAGTAAAGCCAATGTAAATGTTCCTTTCAGATTTCTTTACTCGTACATTCAATGTACTGATGCCATTTGGCTTGCATCATAAAGACACAGGTAACCAGGATCAGTATCCAGTCCCTCATTGATCCAATTAAGCACTCAAAGTCAGTTGAGCCTCCTTTCTTTCCAGAGGACTCCTTTTACCTTGCTTTCTAGTATTTCAGTTGTTAGGATGTTTGGGGGTCTTGTCCCGACATCCCTCATTGTTTAGAGGGTTCATAGATGGATAGTTATAGTTCTTTAGTCTTTTGTATTTCAAATGTTTTGCTATAAAACTTGAGTTTGCCTTATTGGCTAGTTGAATGCTTTTTATTAACATTCTTGATAATATAGGTTTATCCTTGTTAAGCAAAGTCTTCCGCTTAGTAAGTAATCCAGGCCAAGGGTTCGCTTGGGCTAGCAATGGTTCTCAGTGTTAGCCACATCTGAGGTGTAGGCTCGAGGCGTGACACTAGGTATTTCCTTCTCTGTGGATTTTTTATCAACATTCAACAAAAAAACTGAACAAAGCAGGAAAATCTTCTTTTAGAGAACTGTTGCTACTCCATTTGTCTAGCCAAAAAAGTGTGTTTTCCCTGTTGCCAACTTGAATAGACACCTTACCAGTAAAATCTTGCCATAACTTGCTAATATGATTCCATTGACCAACACCATGTGATGATCTGTCGACCTTGTTCTGCCAGTTTATCTACCCTCCATTCTTAATTATCACCAGCTTTTTAAGAAAGCCTCGTCCTTTCTCATTAGGCACTCTGGTCCATTTCGCCAAATGAAACTTGTGTTGTGTGCTATTCCCTAAAAAACTTCTTATTTTGTTTAATTGCTTGATAACCTTACCTAGGATTGGAAACAAGGTCGTGAAATAGGTTGGAATGCTATCCAACAAACTATTGATCAAAGTTATCCTCTCTCGCAATAAAATGTATTGTGACTGTCATGTGACCAACCTTTTTTCAGACTTCTCTATCACTCATTGACATACTTGATTGATTTTATATACTAACTAGAAATTGACTGATTTTCTTCAAGTTAATGAGCAGGCCCGAGACTATTTCAAACACAATAAGCAACATCTTCAGATGTCTCAATTTGCCAATTTGAGTTTCACAAAAACTGAGTGTATCATCAGCAAATAATAGATAAGAAACTGAAATTTCTTCTCCTATTTTGGACCCTACGGTGAACCCCTTATCCATTGGTTCTGGACTGCTTTTTGTGTCATGCTACGAAAAGTTTCCTTTACAGAAATGAAAAAGAAAAGAAGCACAGGGTTACCTTGTGACAACCCTTTTTGAGATGGAAAGGATCCCACAACTTCAACATTTACCAAAATGGAATACAACACAAAACTTAATCCATTTAAGCCATTTTTCTTTACAAACCATTTGCTACAAGATATTGAATAAAAATCACCAACAATCATTATCCCTTATCCACATCAAGTTTACATAGGATCTTTGGCTCCACTTACTTCACTCTCCAGTTCAGTACCTCATTTGCAATACGAGAAGCATCTATAATATTCCTTCCTCTTAAGAAAGCATCTTGTTTATCAAAAACAAATTTTCTAAACCTTTTTTCAAACTAGCTTAGATATAATTGTATACACACTTTTTATCAGATTAATGGGCCTAAAACGTTTTAGATCGCCAGCACCCTTCTTCTTAGGTACTAAAGCAATAAAGGGGGCACTGCAAGCTCTTGCAAAGTTGCAGGTCTGATGGGCCTGGCATCCTTGACTAAGCTGACTGTACTCAGCATTTTGATTCAGGTCTAAGGCTATGTGGGGCGAGGCAAGGTGGTTTTAAGGCTATGTGGGGTGGAGTGGGGTGGTCTCTAAGTAGGTGCGGGGCGGAGCCGGGCGGGTCAAAGCCTTAGTTTTTAATAATTATGTGGGTGTGGGGCTCCTCCCTTCTTGTTTGATAAAAATCTCAAATAACACATATAGAAGATTTCCTGTACCATTTTATATTTCATTTTCCAAAAAATAGGAAAAAATTTATATAGCTATACAATTTGAATTTTTTATAAATTGGTGTTGAGGTGAAAATTTTCAAACTTTTGGAGAAAAGATTTTCCTTTTAAAAAATAATTTAAACCCAGTAATGAGAAAAAACTTAATTGATAAGGCCATATTAGTAGATTTAATACGGGAAAATTGTATGAAATAGAAAACTATTAATTCAAATTAAATGTTATAGCCATAGTTTATTTTAATTGAAACTCGCAACAAACATCCCTTTTTTTGTCATCTGATTCGGTATACAATTAGCCATTTTATACATTTCGGTATAAAATGTCTAAAATGCGTTTGTGTTTTTATAAAGCGAGAGAAAAGTGTATATACAAATACAAATACATATATTTTCATCATATACACTTATAATTATAAAAATACAGATCTTGTGTGAGCTAATAATTTGCAGGTATAAGCATGATTAACTGAAAGTAATGTCATGTATTGATCCTTACATGTTAGATTCAAAGGTTTGGGATACAAATTGTGCTTGAAATAGTTGTTGCGTAGGGTCATAAGTTTGTAAATGATGTGAGGACTGATTGTCTTTGTTTTACTCGTCTCTTGAGGACAAGTAATGGTTCTAAGTTGAGGGTGTTGATGTGCCATGAAATCTTGGCACATTTGACGCTTAAGAACTATGAACTAACACTGGAATTAAGTGAAATTTTGTACTATTTGATAGGTTTGTTGAATGTGTAGGCAAAAGTCTGGTTGGTATAGAAAATGGAAAAGAAGCTGCAAAATGATGACGATTCAAAGTAAAGTTCACGGTCAACTTCACGGACCGTGACCTCCATTGCGGTACATGGTTGAGCTCGTAAGAGTGAAGCAGTGATGGCCTTGAGAAAAAGAAGAGGAGTAATAACAAGGGACAACCACGGAAGGTTCCACCAGCCGTAGCTCTTACCAAGGACCATGGTACCTACCGTAGAGTTGAACCAATGTGAAAGCAAAGAAGAGTTGGAAGAATGTTGGAATCCAAGTGAAGACCACGAACACCATCACGAGTCGTGCACCTCACTACGAACCATGGTGCAGTTCGTAGTCCTTGTTCTAGTGAGTATCATCGAAGACCCAAACTTTGGGAAGTCCAAGGGAAGACCACAGAAGGCTTCACGGATCATGAAGCCCTTGATGAGTCGTGGTAGTGGCTGTGAAAAGGCCCGACAGCTCCATCCTAATTCAATTAGGACTCATTTTAAACATTCTATTTTGAATTACTTTAGGTCATTTTTTGAAGGATTATTCATTATTCAAGATCTGACGTTTCACGACTAAGAACGGAGTACTACTTTTAGCTTTAGATCAGGGATTCAGATTCTTTTATCAGTTTGAAGTTTGGATTTCAATTATCAGATTATCAAGTGGTTGTTGATTTACCAATTATTTTCGTAAGTATTTCTTAACATGTTTTAATTATCCAGTACTGATTTTTTACGTGAAAACATGAGTGGCTAAATATTACGACTGGGTGTGTGAGATCTATGACGGCATTCTAGTTGCGATTTTGTAACACGAGTAAAAGACAATATGTGTTTACAACCTGTAGTTTACAGCTTTCCTTATCATTTTAGTCTATTGAGTGCACGCTTTAGACAAGACTGTATCTGGTGTTTGTTCAAGAGAAAAGCATCAGTTAGGAAAAAGCTAAACTAAGTTAACTAATTGGAGTAAAAGTTGGAGCTCGAGAGAAGAGAACTTTAACACCATATCAAATTTAGCGAAGTCCAATATCGATGACACTTAAGTTCAAGAGAATTAGAGTTACTATTATCAGACTAGGCTGAGCAGCGTTAGATTAATTCAACTTGCAAAGGTTTTGTAAACATTGATTTACCTGACACTCAATTTACGGGAGAGCACTATAATCGATGTCATAGTGACGACAACACCTGGTTTCTTTAAATTAACTGAATCAACTTACAACGATATAGTCTGTGAACTGTTTATCTAAGCTTTGACTACAAACGTTGGTGGTACAATGAATTTCAATCAAACCCAAATTTACTTTCCGTGTTATTTGTTTAGGAAATTGTAACGACAATTGAGTAAACATGACAATTAAACTTTATCTGTAAAGAAATTCTCTGTGGGATCGACCTCAACTCTAGTTGAGTTCTGTAAATTGACAACGACCGTTTATACTTCTTATTTGGAGTGTAAGTTTGGACGTATCAGATTTCCAAAGGACGTTCGAGCTAGTTTTTAGAAAAGAGAAATCGCTTTCTAAATGAAGCAAGAGGGGAAACTTTGATTTTCAAGATAGCCTTTGAGCTAAGTTTTTTAGCACTAATGTCAAATCACATAAAAAGTATGTTTTTAAACATAATGAGCTAGTATCATATTTTGGGAGTAGTATTGAACACCGATATGGGGGAGCATTCACAGAACCCACTGCCCTCATAAACCATATAGCTATCATGGGTAGAAAAGGGTCATACTTTTTAGATGAATCCTTTTCGCATAGACTAGTGGGTCCACTTAGTAGTTCAGGTCTTATACATGTAGCAAGGTATAGGATGCGCTAGCAGCATGAGGAAGATCGTTGCATCATCATTATAGCTCTTAAGTGATGGTTGTCAGTTAGAGAAACTCCCACAAAAGTTATTTGTATTCTAATATACACAGTTGTTTGTATTTTTACATACATTTTAGATTTTTAGTGTATCTTTGCATACGCCTAGAGTTGACGTCATGTTTTAAACAACTTTTCTTTATATTGCACTTGTTTTAAAACTGTTTTATATTGAAATGAGTTCAGTTATGTTGAGTTGAGTTGAACCAAGTAAGTTCTTCAGTTTCCTTTCAGTTTATTTTCAAGCTTAAGTTGTGTTTAGCATTCCAACTCGCATACTCATACAATCAATGTACTGATCTCAGTTGGGCTACATCTTATTATGATGTAGACAGAGGTAACTAGGATTGGCATCCGACGCATTGTTGATCCAGTGAGCAGTTCAGAGTCTGTTGATGAGCCTCTTTGTATTCCAGATGACTCATTTTCATTGTTTTTAGTTTTAGTATTAGTTCATTAGGATGTCGTGGGCCTGTCTCGATATCCATCTCAATTGTTTAGAGGCTTCATAGGCAGACAGATAGTTAGTTAGTTAATTCAGTTGTCTTTACTTTTCATTTCATATGTTAAAGACTTGAGTTTGCCTTAATGGCCAGTTGAATGTTCCTTTATAACATTCTAGTTACTTCATAAATGTGTATGTGATGAGTTAAGTCTTCCGTTGAGTTAGTAAGCCAGGCCAAGGGTTCGCTTGAGGCCAGCAATGGTCTTCTAGTGCCAACCACATCTAAGGTGTAGGCTCGGGATGTGACATTTTCGTTCCCCTCTCTCCCCTCTCCCAGATCTCGCTCGCCACTCTCAGTCGCCTCTCTCACTTTATACAAATACAAATGTATAAATTGTGTTTGTGTTTGTGTTTGTGTTTGTGTTTGTGTTTGTGTTTGTGTTTGTGTTTGTGTTTGTGTTTGTATAAAGTGAGAGAAAATTGTATATACAAATACATATATACAAATACAGATCTTCCCTTGTCTAGTTTTCTTTTGTCTTTCCTTCTTTCTCGCTTTGTACAAACACAAATTATAAAATTGATTCTTTTGTATATTTACCGAAACAGATTATACAATTGCTTCTTTGTATATGTATAGCGAAATATACATATTAATAGCCATAGCAAACATAAAGTTTGCTATGGAGTGCAATTATGCAAACTATAGCTGTAACATACAAATATGATTTTTATGTTTGTTATATGCGAAAGTTGTTCATTTAATAATGATTTATAATTTTAGGAGGAGGGAAAAGACATGTTTTTAGAGTCCTAGTAAGATAAAATGGAGGTCACAGCAAAAGAAAATCAACCTGCAAAATTCACTCCATTTAACTTGTTCTAATAAATTCATTAATGTCTTACATTAGTTCAACAAATTTTATGGTTTTCTAACAAGCTAGTTTAGACTTCAAATTCCACAGTGATGTTTAGCGTCAGCAAGGAAGTTAATGACAATAACTTATTCTATGTATGTGGTAGTAAAACTTAATTGGGGCGGGGAAGAGCGGGTTTATGCAGAGCAGAGCAGATCAAAAATGGAAAAGAATGCAATGCGGACCGAGGTGGAGTGGGTTGAGATTTTTGTGGGTTTTATTAAGCTCGCCCCGCATCCGCCCCATTGCCATCCCTAATGTCAAATGGTTTTTCTCTTATTTTTTACTCAATATATGCTACTTGTACCTTCAGGAAAATGTGGTCATTTTTTGTCTTACCTAACTAGTATGACTGCATATCCATCTTAGGATCTTTATATCTGTGAAACTCATTTTAGAACTTACCTTTCCTTCTATTAGATAATACCACTACAAGAAAAGTGTGAATTACATGGGGATTTTTCCTAGGGATTAGTATGAAAATTTGCAAGAAAATAATTTTCCTGCGGATTTTTATTCTAATACTCAGGAAAATCCCCATGTAATCCAAAAAAAATTGTAGTGTATACCCCACTAATACTTCTCTATTTCAACCATCCTTTTAACTATTCCATTCAAGTTACTCATGCCAGAATTTAAAACAAAGGTTCCTCAAGCCCTAGCCATGTCAATCACTCAATATGTCTTTTTTCAGTTTCAACCTGCATCGAGGCCCAAATAAATCTGAATTCGCACCAAAAAGTATCACATTGAGGGATTCTCCCTAACGAATGCGACCCCATATCTAATGGGACTAGAACCCGATACCTCTGATTGACGATGAACCAGTACTTGTCATATCTCAATCCCAAACAAGTTGGAGTTGGCTACATAGAATGGAAATATTGGTGTATACCCATAACACAAAAATGGAAAACATCAATATCTGTATCCATACAATCAAACTCTTGTTTCTGCAGGACAAAGCTAGAAGAATTGGTTCTTGAAATTTGGTCTGGAAGCAAATCCCAAAGTATGCAAGTATTTCGCCCAAAACAAGGGAGATAAGTATGAATAGTATAAGGTATGTGGCCAACATCTTTTGTGCAACTAAGCTAAGCTCCTATGGCGTTTATCTATGTTGTATGATCAAATCAAATTGACTATTTGTCATCTAAAGATTCCCTTTCCTCTTTTCTTTTTGGCTTAAGTCATTTGCGGCCCCTTAAAGTTGTTCGCATAATTCATTTAGACACCTCAACTACACCTACTACCTATGGAACACCTCTACCAGCCAAGATTTGAATTGTTTAAGCATTTTTTGCCTACATGGCAAAATGCTTGTGAGTCACGCAAAAGGGGCACGTGAATCCGTTTTTCTCCCATTTTTTTTGCCTGCATTTAACTCCCCCAATGTTAAAATTTTAACGGTAATTTCTCTTCTTCCCTTAAATCCCCAATTCTCTCTTCTTTCTCTAAATCTCCAATGTTTCTCTTGTTTCTCTCTTCTAAATCAATTGTCTTTTATCAAATATCGCAAAATTTAGTGAATATCGAGGAAGACGATATATGTAAATGTGGTAATTATTGTCAACTGAAAACTTTGAGCACTCCATTGAATCCAAGTCGTCGATTTTTTGGATGCAAAGCATCAAAGGTTTGTAACTATTCGAACAAAAACTATTGTTATTGAATTATTCAAAAAATCAAAATTTTGTAAATTTATTACTGTTACGTGATTTGTAGGAAAATGATAGATGTGACTACTTTAGATGGATTGATCCGTCGCCTGAAAAATGTTGATGAATCATCTAGATTTGTGTCATCCATAATGAATAGATTCATAGATGGTGAAAATCCAATTGATCGACTAAAGAGAAAAGTGAAAGAGTTTGAAGAAGAAAGGTATTCTTTCAAATTTCAATTGAATGAAAATGAAGATAAGATGATGGTATTGAACAAGAAGCTCAAGGAAGTTAAACTCCAAAGGGATTGGAAAAATGTCAAATTTAACTAACTTGTGATTGTTTTTCTTTGTCTGCTAACTATAAAATGGTTCTTTAATATGGTGTAGTTCATAGTAGTTCAAGATTGTAGTACTTAATTGTTTAGTTTTATAGTACTTAGGAGACTAATCTCGACCAATTAGTGTTGTACTTAATTGGTCTGTTTTGTAATTGTTAGGCCTATGTTAAGTTCATATATTGTATTAAATTGGAAGTTTGAATGTGAATTGATCAGTCTCTTTTGTAACTTGCCTCTCTTTTGTAACTTGCCCTGTGTTCTGGAAAACCAAAGCAATTTTCCAAACCAATTAGTTCTAGGATCAAGTAATCTTATTGAGAAAAACACAAATGCATTGAGAGATAGTCTAGTTGTTGTTCAAAAATTGAGCTAATAACACAAACGCATGGTCAAAAAATACATAACACAACTGCATTGAGAGGTAGTCTAGTTGTTGTTCAAAAACTATTGTCTTGCCAACACAAAGGCATGGTTCAAAAATACATAGTCTTGCTAACACAAAGGCATGGTTCAAAAATATATTACACGAGTGTTCAAAATAAACTAAAGAGTAGATTGTTGAAGACCCTTTTAACATAGGCCAAAATCATAACATCTTTCCGAATATGATAGGAAGGAATATATGAACTTAACATAGGCCAAAATCATAACATCTTTTCATTTATAATATTTTGGATTTAAATTTTTTGGGTTTTTTACTCCTGATGTACTAGGTTTTTCAACCATGTCTACGTCTCCTGTATTTATTTCTAAATTCTTTGTATTATCTATATTTGCTAAAAGTTCCATATATGTTTCGCTTGTTTCCGAATGTTGTTCTAGATCATCGTCGTTTATTTCATCAACTCTTATTTCGGGTAGATTATCTTGGTTATTTTCTTCTTTTTCTTCTAATTCATCTTCTAGTTGCAATTTTTCTTTAAATTTAATTATCTCATTTGTTAATTTTGTTTTTTGTTCTTTTTCTTTTTGTTTTATTTCATACATTTCTTTTAATATTGCTAGCTCTTTTTCTAGCTCTATTATTTTGGTATTTTTTACTTCTTCTAATTGTTGTACTTCCTTTTTTTCTTGTTGTTTTATTTTTTCAATTTCCGTTTTTCTATCTATTTCTTCATTTTCTTTTGTTATTCTTATCATAGCAGTTAAACTATCTTCTAGTTTTACCGTTTCTTTTTCTAACATTAGACTTATATTGTCACCTATTTTCTTATATCTTCTTCCTAGATTAGAAAATATTATCTTTATTTTTAATCCGTCATAGTTTTCATATATTTTTTCATCTATTGCGTATTCTTCCTTATTCATTTATAGATTGTGTTGAAGTTTATATTCTAAGTTATTTATTTATATTTCTAGATATAAAATAGTCTTTCTTTGTGCTATTATAGATTTGTGACAAATTCTTGCAAATATATTACTGTTAAGTCTAATTTACCTATGTGTTAATTCTTGTCTTTTTGCTATAATTATTTCATTAAGTTTTTGTCTATATTCGTTATTTTCGTTATTCATTGTAATTTTAAATATTGAATATATTTATATTCTACTTTAGATATATTATCTATTAATTGATTTAATTTTTCGTTATCAATTCTTGTGATATAAAGTTGTTTATATTCCGGATATAATTTGTTTAATTTTCTTCTTATTTTTCTTATCTTTCTACTAGTATGTTTCTTACTATGTTTCTTATTATCCATAGCTTTGATACCATTTTTCAGTGCGGAACTGGTAGTTGAGGAATTCATGGAAGTGTTAGTGTGGTAGGTGATAGTGTGGTAGGTGAGTAATTTATAATAAAGTTTTGATTATAATATTCTTCTGCTAAGTGTCTTATTCTTGATAGTTCTTTAATAATATTTTTTGGGGTTGCGGAATTCATGGTAAAATATAATAATATTTATTGTAATATTCTTTCGATAGTTGTTTTAATCTGAGTATTTCACTAATATTATCTATGATATATTCTAGATATAACATATCTTGGGTTCTTTGGTACATAAATAAAAAAAAATTCATTAATTGTTCTAATAGTTTTATATCTTCCATAGATTCTATCCAATATTGTATATATTCGTAGTTCATCTTAATCTGAATTTATTTCTAGATCATACCATTCTATTCTTTCGTAGTCTAAATCATGTAGGTCTATTTCATACCATTGTTGGTTTAATATATCTTCTGAATTGTTATCATTAAATATTTTTTTCCATATAATTCTTCTTAATTCAATTATTTTTATATCTTTAAGTATATATAGGATTGAAGTTTCATAGATTTTTATCATTTCATCATGAACGTATGTAGTCATGTTCTTTATTATGCAGGTTTTTTATTTCAAATTATTCCTTCCTATCATATTCATAATTGATTAAATTCATATTAGATCATTATGAACTAGATTATCTTTATCATGTTTTCTTGTCACTACTAGCATCGTACATTAGCGGATACTTCCTTCTTATCAGTGCCACAACTTTGTTTACTCCCCTAAACGGCTTTCCTCGCCTACTAGTTCAACATTAGGATGGCATAGTATAAAAGTTTTCTCCCTGTTTCCAGTGTGCTAATAAACTAGAAATCATGATTCAAATAATTATAATACATAATAACTAACATAAATTTATTCAATCATATATATGATATTCAGGAATATATGAAATTAGTTCTGCATATTCTTTGAACAATATACATTTGCCTCTTGCTTAGCCATGCTATCTGAAATATCTGATTGGATTTCAGATTTTTTCATTAGTATTTTAAATATTTGTCTTAGTTAGGAGAGTTTTTGAAAGAAGAGTTTTATATATTAGGCATTGCCTGCTTTACAATGTTTACGACTGACTCTATATATAGACATACAAATTTACTATTCTAAACAGATATCCTAATACGTTTTTTACATCTGTCCACTATTATTTACTACTATTCATGAATAGTTTCCTATTCTAATCTACTACTATCTTATTAAGACTTATTTACAGCCTTGTCTCCTAACTTTTACACTTGTCCTTAGTATGCACATGCATGGTTCTACACTTATTGACTATTTTACACTTGTCTTTCTTACAATAATAATGCTGACTAATAATTTACATTGTCACGTTATTTTAGATAATTTAGTCAAAAAACTTTAACTTTTCTCTATCTTTTTTGCCACTTTGTCTGCCATCTTATCTTTTTTATTTTGTCCATATCTTATCTTGTCTTGTCTACATCTTATCTTCATCGTCTTCTTTTTACTCTAAATCGACATCTGGAATTATGTTATCTTCACCGTTTCATTTCGAACATATGTGATCAGGGTATTTGTGTCCAATTAATTTGCAATATCTGGTTAATAACTCTGTTGAAATAAATCCTTCTTTTAGTGCTCTCGTCGTAGGTCGTTCTTCTGGCTTAAGTAATGACAAAATCCATCTCTGGACTTCATCCATATCTGCTTTCCTTAGCTCCCTTGAATTGGAATATATCATTAATTGATCTCTCGAGTAATAAATCCATATAGCATTTCCGTTTAAATAATTGTTTGTTAACTCTTGTATAATAGTTGATATACCAATTATTCTTTTGTTGGCATAAAAATTTGGTATCTCTATTTTGCATATCTCTTCTTGTTGTCCGATGTCCTCGGGTATAATCATATCTTTAGTTAGTCCTATCTTGATAACCTGTATTGGAGGTTTTATTTCCTCGTATAATATCTCCGCTGGTGCTATATAGAATTTTATATAAAATAAATTTCCTTTTGTAACTCTTTTGTATGTGACGAATGCCTTGTGTAGTTCTGGTATTCCACTAACTTCTTCTCCATCATGTGTGTATACGATATTTAACAATCCATAGTTGTAATATGTTCTTACTAAATTAGCGTTAGTTTTTGGCCGTGCAATTAACTTGTTATATCCTTGTAACTTTTGTGTCAAATAATCCTGGTTTGATTCTTTTGTAGTTGATCTGGGGTTGAGGTTTAAATAAGTTTGGATTTTGTGTATATTTTTTATATAGGTTCGTGTGATGTCCTAGGTTTTAACATAGGCCAAAATCATAAATAAGGATATATGAATAACTTGTAGAACAAACATAAAATGCAAATGAATTTTTAAATCTAATCTGACTCCTGTTTGAGTAGTTCTTGGCAAAACAACGGTGTCACCACAAATAGAACTTTGTTGACTTGATTGTGTTTTAACTTATTGAAAAAAAAATAAGGAGATATGAATAACTTGTACAATAAAAATTAAATACAAACGAATATGTAAATCAAATCTTACTCTTGTTTGAGAATAACTTTGTTGACTTGAATTTCTCTTACTATCAATTTGAGAAGTGCTCCCCCTCCCATACTATGTCACCACAAAATAAAATATATGATTATTATATGTATAAACTTTAAGCAATTTACAAATGTGAATATGAAGTATTACTTACTTTTTCACACACAACATTGTTATGACCAGTTTTCTTGCATATAGAGCATGTCATCTTTGCTCTTTTTTTTTTAATGTTTCCTATATTTTTTTGGCTCATCCTTACTCTTTCTTCTCTTCTTACTAGGTCTGCTTGGCATTTTTCTTGATTTTTGAGGCTCTATTGATGGATTTGTAGTTTCAGGTCACATCCTCATATTGGGAATAGGTTGGATGAAATGGTTGTAAGCCTTGAGAAATGATTCTTTCTTATACCATTGCTCTACATGTTGATGAGGATATTGATTCAAGTAATAATAAGCACAAATAACATAAGGGCAAAGAATACCTCTCAGCATCCACAACCTACAGTCACAATGCTTCTTGTCCAATTGAACAACAAATGAATATTCCCCCTCATGAATTTCAAAACCATTCACCCCATTTGAACTTTACAGTTATTATAATACTCCTTGTTGTCTTTGCCATAGGTGCACTATCTGATATTCATGTTTCAACAAATTTAATCATGTCTATATGTTTATTCATCATTTTATGCCTAATATCCTTTAACATGGTAATAATTGATTTATGTCTAGCAGCTAAGACACAGGAATTAAAAGTCTCAGACATGTTATTTTCTACAACATCACACTTGGAGTGAGTTTGGAAAAAAGCCCTAGACCAATTCCTAGGATCATAATGTTGCAAGTCCTCCGTTATTTCCTTCTTAGTAGCTTAGACATTGCATGAACTTCTTCTCTAAACTTGACTTCAAAGGAGGACTTTGAGCATCTCCAAAACTGTTTCTTTCTTTCTTCTCCTCTCCATCTCGCATGTCAGTTACTCCATATATGTCTCGCACACATCCTTCTCTCAGCATTTGGTAACAACTCTAATAAGGCAGGAACAAGTCCCTAACAAAAAATATGTACATAATAAGAAATTGAAGTAGTCAAGATCAAATTAAAACTAAAATAAAATAAATTGTGTAATCAATACCTTTTACATATTTGACAATACAGTCAAACCTTCACCAGTTCCCAAATTTAGATCAGCAATTAAAAAACTTATGAACCAACTCTAACTATGTTTTGTTTCTGTATCCACAACTGCCCAGGCAGTGGGATACATTTGATTGTTCCCATTCTTTCCAACATCAACTAATAGCTCACCCTTACAAGCTCCTTTGAAAAAACAACCATCAAATCCAATTATATTCATACACCCCTCCAACCATCCTTGCTTAAATGCATGAAAACACACATAAAATAAAATAAAAAGGTTCCTTCCTGGTTCAGTTTCCTTATCAATTTTACCCAACAAGAGCTTCCAGGATTGGTTTGTTTGATCATATCTGCATAGTCACATAATCTGGCGAATTCCAAATTCCAATTACCCATTTTTCCTTCATAACCCTTTGTTTACCCCTGTAACAGACAGTCTTACCAACATAAAGACCCAACCTCTTTCTTACCAAATCTTGAATTTCCCAAATCCTTATGTATGATTGAGATACGATTTTGTCCTTAAACTTTCTAGCAATTAACTTTGAATTACACAACTTGTTCATGTTTAATGGAATACACTTGTGAACAAAATGATAGTTCTTTACAATGAAATCACGTAAGTCCCTGTCAATGGAAGCATATAGCAACCACTTACAATTAGAATTTCTGCATTTTACCCTTACTCTATGTCTTTCATTAGATCTTAACTTTATCTGCCTCCTGTACTCCAACATAATTTGACAATGCCTTCCTGAACTGATTTGCACCCTCAAAGACCATTCCAAGCTCAAATATTGGCACTTCACAATCTTTATCATATCTTACTTCTTTACTTCTCCTCCTAGAAGGTATATCTACTCCCCTAACAACATCCACATCAAGTTGTTCATCATTACCATCACTCCAACAGTCAGAGTTATCAAGATAATTCTCATCTCCACCCAATTTTCCTGCATAATTGTTAGGTTTATTTTTTTCCAATATCCTCAAAGTCTCTATCTATACCACCAGCCTCTCCAACTGGTATTTCTTCATATTCAGTGGCCTTTTTCCTCTGTTTTTTGTTTCTTCTTTCTTGTCTAAAAGCTCTCAACCCCTCATCAATATTTGAGCCATCTTTTGAAGGTATATCCCCTAGATCTAAATCACTACTCAAAAAATCCAATTCACCTTATCCACCTAGGTTATCATCCACACCCTCTCCACCTAGGTTAACATCCACAACCTCTCCACCTAGGTTAACAACCTCACCCTCTTCACCAAGGTTAACATCAACACTCTCACCACCTAGGTTAACAACCTCACCCTCTTCACCAAGGTTAACATCAACACTCTCACCACCTAGGTTAACAACCTCACCTTTTTCACCAAGGTTAACATCAACACTCTCACCTATGTTAATCATGTCACCCTCTCCACCTAGGTCAACAACCTCACAAACATCAACACTACCATTACTTAGATAGCCTGTAGGTCCCTCAATGTCAAGTAAGGGTTCATCTAATACATGGCATACAAATACTTCAAAAGTGTCCTCATGTTTTAAGTCTTTAATTAGGTGTATGAGATGTTGGTCAGATGTAATTATGATAAATTGTTTATTCAATAAATCCTTGACATAAAAGTCTCCCACAGTTTCATACCCCAATTCTTTAGTATAATACAGTAGTTCCAAAATGGAAAAGTGGTCCTTATCTATATACCCGAGTGGTGGCACACAGTTTCCAACATAAGTGAGGACAGACATCTTGGATAAGATTCCACCATGGTAAATGTTTGTAAATAAAATCTCCTCCATGGTCAATTGTTAGGTAGCCTTGCAAAATATCAAACAAACCCTAGCTTAAGATAATGGAATATACAGATATAACCCATACAACAACAAAATATCAAAGCTTAAAAGCATATTTACTGGGGAATTGAAAAAAAGGACAGAATATTCGCAAAAATCATGAACCCTAGATTTTAACAAAACCCTAGCCTTTTGAATTCATTTCACAAAATATGTAAAAAAAAAAACATTAACAATCCTAACTTACACAGAGAAATCTTCAAGATCATAACACGAACAAGACGATTTCAACTTCAATCTGGAAGAAATTGCAAAGAGAGAGAACTTTAATTTTGTCAAAGTTAACGATTTAGGGATTTTTTCCATTTAACCCATTAACAATACACGTTGGATACACGTGGTAGTTGTTAAATGGTCATTTTATACACGTTGGATACACGTAGTGAGCTTATTAACACGCGCCACACAATTTATGAAAAGTGACAAAAAAAATGCTTAAATGGTTCAAATCTTGGTTAGTAGAGGTGTTCAATAGGTACTAGGTCTAGTTGAGGTGTCTAAATGAATTATGCGGACAACTTTAAGGGGTCGTAGATGACTTAAGTCTTTCTTTTTTGTTCTTTCCCCTGTTGCAATTGTTTAAAAAATGGTTTAACACATATAGAGACATCTAAAGTTTGATATAATTTTTTATTTAGATATTTTAACTAATATATGTTTTAATTAAAAATTTAATGTGTTAAAAAACTGTCATATTATATAGGGCTACTCCCTCTCTCCTTATTTATTTGTCCATTTTTTACATGACACATCTATTAAGAAAATAATAACTGCATTTTATCCCTATTAATTGATAGAATTCAAAAATCAATTTACTCATCAAAAGGGTTCTACCTTTTTCAAAAACATTAACTTTCTAAATAAATTGAGAGTATAATAGGTAAAAAAAAATATATTGTATTTTCTTGATTTATCAAAAAATGACAAGTAAAAGGGACTGGGGAGTACTATTTTGACAATCAAAGAAAGAATAAGAAGTGTAATATGCTCTCTGCTGATGTAGCAAAATTATGAATTGACCGATTGTAGTTGCATTTTGAGTTTAACAAGATAAAAGAAAAAATATTTAAAATTATAATTTTGGTGTATTTCGTTAAGATATGAAATTAAAAAAAATAGTTTAGTGTGTTTTTGATATTTAACTCAAATATAACGTGTATGTTCATCACACCGCCAATAATTTAGATATAAAATTCAAAAAAAAAGGCTTAGCAAGAAAATAATTTTAAAAATTTCACAATTTCATATCATTTATCCAACAAGTAGGGCGTGAGAGATTGAAAACAACAAATTGTGCTATGTAGGATAGGTTGAAGTCTTGGCGAATTTATGCAGTTCACTCACTCCACGACAATACCTCTTGCCATCCCTAAGCTTGCACAATGACATATATGCATTCTATGTTTACTCGACAAAAAGAGACCTAAACGTAAATAGTCCAAATATTTAAGCTCCATGTATGTGATACATGGAGATATAAAACAAAACATCAAAACAAGACAATTGAAGTGCAAAAAATGATATTGTAGTGCTATGTAATAACAAGTTGTATATGATAGTTATAAGACTAACAATATTTTATTTATTTATATATAAAGTAAATGTTGGAACAATAATTGAAAATTCCAACATATGATGATAAAGTTAAGGTTAGCAAAACCAATAGAAGAGGATTGGCTTTCCTACTTTGCAAAAACAACAACACTAGGGATAAGATTGAAGCAAGAAACTAAACAAAGATCAAATGATCTTTCTTGCTGAACCAAGTTACAGAACATAATCTAATTTAGGTTACAAACAAGAACTTCAAGTCTGCCTCTGTTAGTTTCCCCAAGGCCTCAGAAGAGCCACCGACCGTCCTGCACAAAACATCAATATTGTACAATCAGCACATCAGAGAGAGAATAGAGGAGTGTCAGAGTAAGAGAGGAAAATCGGAAGCCAAGTGTAAAACGGTATAGGCCAATAATCTGTCCAAGTGAGATTTGAAGGGAGAAGCATTTAAGTGTTTATCATTGCAAGTTGCGACTTATATGAATGAGAAACAGCTCTCTCTCCATGTTCCAATTTTTAAGAAAAAAAAGGAAAGAAGATAAAATAGGGTATGCCCTACTCCAATCCTTAAGCTCAACTGTCTTAATGATTAGTTGTCAACTTCTAACAAGTAGTCTCTGACCATAACGCTCCATTTAAAACTCATCTCAGCCCAATATTATATGTTCTTTTGAGCACAAAAAAAAATCTCAATTCTCTTAAGTTATTTTGAAATCATTTCTGAAGAAATTACTCAGCAATTTCAAGTCATCGAATTATTTTCTTTGAATATCCATGCAACTAGAACAATGAACTTGGAGAAACTTACCCTTCAAAAACTAGCTCCTTCTTCTCTTGCAACTTTAAGATCCTCTCCTCGATTGTATTCTCAATCACAAATCTCACAATCCTAGAAATGAGAAAACAACAATAAGCTCCCTTTATTGGTATAGCTGGTTAAATAAATACAAACACATACCTGATTGGTTTATACTGCCCTATTCGATGGATTCTATCTTGGGCTTTGCTGCTCCACAGCAGGATTCCACCAAGGATCCATCAAGAAAACCTAGTAAAGTGCAAGAGGAGAGCGACACATCAAGGAAAGTAGTCTAGGTCATTCAACAAAAAATTACACGTCCCAAAAAGCGTTTGTTCTTTAGGTGCACAGTGAAGGAAGTTTAAATATCCCAAACAAAATAAATATTTGGAACCTAAAAAGAAGAAGGAATCCAACAATAGATTCAACCCACTTGGTATTTGACAAGAAATGAAGAATATGCATTGACAGAGAAAGGAAAGAAAAACTTTACTTGTGATGCCACTGTAAGATTGAGGGCAACACCTCCGGCTTTCAAGCTCATAAGGAATATCTTGCAATCTGGATCCTCGGTGAATCTTGTAATTGCAGAATCTCTGGCAGTCATAGACATGGATCCATCTAATTAAACACAACTGACGCCCGACTGCCAAATTCACACAAGATATGTTTTTGTTGTGACTACTGATGGCAACAAGAGGGGTAGGTGTGGAAGGGGATAAAGAAACATATCTTACCTTTTGTAGAGAATAGTGTATCAGATCCAAAAATGATGTGAATTGACTGAAGACTATTGCTTTCGCAGAACCATCTCTTTCAATCATGAACCTTATTTCTTCTCTCTAGAACCAATAAAACAAGCAGCAATCAGAACGAAGCATAGTGGTTCTTTTTACCATAACAGAGATACCATAGATATTCACAAGAAAAGCATTAGACAAGTTTAAGCCATAATGTCAAAGGATATAAATAAGATTGAAACCACAACGAGAACTTATTATTCCTCAATTAGTTTCCACTAATAGTGGGGGTGGTATTTGATGCAACATTTCCAATGGTAAGCAAACTCAATTAGTTTCTACTCAAAGTGGGGGTGGTATTTGATGCAACATTTCCAATGGTAAGCAAAACTTCAATTAGACCTCATGTATCCCCCATTTTGGTCACAACCAAACTTGACGAGAAATTTATCAATTTTCCTAGGTGCATATCAAGCAAATTCACCAAGATACAATATCTAGAAAGACTGCAACAATTATCCTGAACTTCTGCATGTGTAACATCTTGATCCTATGCATGGCAAGTTAGATGGTATGGGAGCCTTAGGAAACATATCTAATTCCTGCAAATGATGCAATATTGCGGCATCTTGCACTCTTTGTGAGAGGAAAATAATAAAATAAAGCAACATATAAAGATGGGATAAGATATATTTATTGATTGAAAAGTAATTGGATACCAAAGCCTCTATTTTTGTGCTTGTCTGGAAATCATCAAGATGAATTCTGTTCAGTATACTTGAGGACCTAAACCCTTTGATAGTCGCTTTAGATTTCTGATCCCCTTTATCATTGGCCGTGAAATCCACTGTAAGTGGTTTAGAACATGAAGGGCATGAAACTTGTCCCACACTTGCAGAAAAATCTATTAGACATGACTTGCAAAAGACATGTGTGCAAGAAGTAACCTGCAATAATCAAAAGAGGTGCACATTTTATAAGAGAGTCGGTTCAAACTTCAAACGACAGATTAATGTAAAAGAATTCATAGCATCTTTTCTTAGATTGTCAAGAAATGAGGTACATGAATTTAAATCATGAAGTCCACAAGTTTTATGGAAGTCCTTTTAGGTGTTTAAAGGCTTTCCTAAAAGCATTTCTAGTTTAATATTGAGGTCTTCCATATAGTGTTGGAGAAGAATTTGCAGAAGCTCAGGCACTCAAAGAAGGCTAAAGAAGCTATTGTGAATAGATTTTGAAAAGACATCGTAGATGTAAATGCGGAGAAATATGGCCACATTAAGATTTGAAATATCCATCATATAATACATGGAACATTAATGTAGTACAAGTAGGAACTCCGTCAAATTCAAAATAGTGAATTATCAAGTATCTTCGTGAGCCTTGTGATACGCTCAAATTACACTTCCCTACAGAAGTATAAGCAATCGTTATCAAGTAGAGAACCCAACTTGTAGGTTGGGGTCGATCCCACGAGGAAAAAATGGTTTAGACTTTACTTTAACCGATAATTATATTCAATTAGTCAAAGAACTTTCAGAAACAAGTAATTAAAAGGGGGGGGGTTGTTTATATGAAACAAATAATAAGAATTCAGTAAGAAATCAGTAATCAAACAAAACTCAATTTTTGGTTGTTATCAAGATAAGAGAAATAACTAGGGCATACGTGTTCCCCACAAGCTCATAACGCAATAATCCTAGTAACAGCAATCCTTTCCAAGTGTATTACATGCAAAGTGATAAGTTAGGTATCTCTAAATCCTTGATCCTGCATCTAGAGAATTTCACACCGCACCTTGATCCGGCTACGTGTGTATAATTTACTAACCCTTACCTTTACCTCATATTAGACATCATAATCGATGTTTGACTTAGTTATTACTTCGCACCAATCGACACTAGTCTATTAGATAGTATCACACTAAATCTATGTTGATAATTCTTTTCTTGTTGATTACCTCCTTGATCCGGCAAGTAGCAACAAGGCGAGTTCTAACGTTGGCCACCATTAAAAAGACTTCTAAACGAAAGAATTATAAATGCATGCAAAACACTATTCACGAATTGCTTATTTACTATTCATATTTTGTTAATCGCTTATGGTTCCCACAACCCTAGTTGTGGATTTAGTTACTCATATTAGCAAGAACACAATTCATAAGTTTAGACAAAGAAATCATGAACTTACGTAAAGAGAATAATAAACCCAAAAATTCAACTTGAGTTGCAAAGCCAAAATCTTCAAAACGAACTTGTAAAATTAATAATTGCTCAAATTGTAATTCAATCTCCAAAGACACCAAATAGAACTAGAATAATAATGTCTAACCCCCAAAAATGAGGTTTACATGTCCTATTTATAGAAAAACAAATCCTAATTTAAAAAGGAAATAATTTAAGGAAAGTCTGTTCAGGTACGCGTCTTCAATCCACGAGACTGACTTACGGACCGTCAATGGATCTACGATCCGTAAATCCCTTCCGTCAGCCAGGACTTAAAAAATATTTTAGCATCCAAAACTCAGCCTCTCTGAAGCAAACGACGGAGTTGCAGTACGGACCGTAGATCGATCTACGATCCGTCAATCCCCTCCGTAGCTCCATACTTAGAATCTTCAAAAATCAGGTACTGGAACCCTCGCAGTCTCCTTCTACGGTTTGCTCAGGACGGTCCGTAGACCAATCTACGGACCGTCAATTTCCTCCGTGGTTCCACACTTGGTCAGATTTCCCTGATTTATCATCTATCCCTTGGCTGCTGATCTACGACCATAATCTACGGACCGTCAATGGACCTACGGTCCGTAGATAGTCTCTGTGAAAGCCATTGTTCTGCATTTAGCTCAGTTGTCTTCATACTTTTACACCTGAACATCTTTCCTGCAAAAACATAATAAAATACATAAAAATCAATACGATAAGGCCCTAGACACACACAACTTGTAAGTTAACTGTATTAGAAATACCGTAAACTCACGATATATCACCTTGTTCCTTTCTTTTTTTCTTTCTTTACTACTTTTTATTTCTTTTCTCAGCGAAGGGGGAAAGGATGCAACTCACAACTAGATCTTCTACTGGATCATGACATAAACCACATGGTTGTTCAACAGAGCCAACATCATTTGTGCTTCCTCTTCTAGCCAAAGCAGTGCTCGAGTATACCACAAGGTAAGGATGATCAAATACCTGTGGTCAGATCAAAAATAAAATCAAGGAAAATAAATTCCATCAAATATAAGCAATTTTTTCTAAGTTATCACTTTTGAGATAAAATTATGCATAGATCATAGAAAGTCAAATTCGGTGCTTAAGTACAAGAAATTTGAATTATTTATTTCTTCAAGGACCTAAAATTATTAAAGAGGTTCAGAAGATGCAAACGGAGAAGGCAAGGTTTGTATACAAGGTCATATACTAGAGAATAACATCCCAAATACGGAAAATCGTAGCCAAGGCACGCTAAAAACAGTGAAATAATCAGAGTAACCACTTTCAATCACAAAGGAGACTAATGAAGTCAAAGCTCGTTGTTGCTCTTGCATGGCACTTCTTTATTCAAGGAATTAAAAATAAGAAATATAAAATAAGCACTTTAATATGCAGAGTTTCATAAAAAAAAACATAACTTCAGATATATGCATTTTTAACATATTCAATGCTATATCTTAAGGACCATTCAACTAAACTGGATAATTCGGGATTGTATCCCAAAAAAATTAAATTATTAGCAAGGGGATTGTAGGCCAAATTGGAATCCTTGTCTAACATTTCGCCACACTAGATCACACATCAGGTTGGGTTTCTATAATCCAAACCAACATCGTCCACAATGTCAAAATGAGGACAAGGAGTTCAGGATGACGCTGGGTTTGCCAGTAATGGTGATGGTGAACTACACTAATAACACTGGTGCAAAGACTCTGTACATTATTTAACTTCAGCTTATGTTGGAGACATGGTTACGCACACTGTCAACAAGGGTAAACCAGATCTTACGAAGAAGGTTATGCCTGATGTTATTGTTCGCAAGCAATGATAGAAAGGACGTTGTTAACATGTACTTTGAAGATAATGTTGTGGTGATTGTGAGTCCAAAGGGTGAAATGGAAGGGTCTGCAATCACTTCCCCAATTGGGAAAGAGTGTGCTGATCTTTAACCTAGGATCGCTAGTGTGCTGCCAATGCTATTGTGTAGAAGTACATTTTCCAAGTAATTTGTAATTCATGTTTTGATGGTTTATTTAAGTTTTTGGACATCTAAGGGTTTTGTCTTGGTAAGAATTATTTGCTCCGAGTTTTGCGGTACTTGAAGATTTTCACCCATTAACAACATCAAATATTTCATTTCCATGGTCTTGTTCTTTTACCACAATTTATGTAGAAATATTGATATATTTCTTTATAAGGGAAAAAAAAATACATCAGATCTAGTGGTGGCAAATGGGCAGGTTGGGTCAAATTTGGACGGGTTGAAAATGGGTAATAATTCAACCTGCCCATATTTGATATGGGTAAAAATGGATTGGGTAACAAGTGGGTTGGGTAAAATACTAATTTACCCGTATTTATTCATATCTTCATGTGTAAATAGTACTCTACTTAAGAATTCAACCTTTTTTTATATGAAAAATGTTGAAAATGCTTCATTTAATTTTATTGTATCATAAAAGTCAAAAATAAAAATCCTATAATTTTTCAATATAAAATAAATTTATGTAATAACAAGGAGAAAATATTTTTAATTTCAAAGTAAATGAATAATTGCATTTTAGGACTAAAACATGCTTAATGCACTTTAAGCAATGTCAATACTAATACATGATTTGCTTATTTTACACTATTATTTATTATCCAATATAAAATTAAACAACTAAACAAAAGAAATGTACATTTAAAATATATATTTTTGGAGGGCCAAAGACTTCACCTTTTCAATTATAGATAAAAATAATTAGTTATATAGAAGAACATAACAGGAAGAGAAGTTACAATTTTTTTAGTGATATCATGAATTTTGAGTGAATAAAAGTTAGAAGCTTAACCCATTTGGCTAATCCATATTTTACCCATAGTTTACCCATATTTTACCCATATCTTTATGAATTGAATATGGGTATCAACCCATATTTTACCCATGTAAAAAGTCACTCACCCAACCCATTAAAATATGGGCGGGTTGGGCGGGCTACCAAAATATGGGTTCATTTTGCCGGCACTAATCAGATCCATTTTTGAAGGTTAACAATGAACCTATACCAGCAACACAGACTGTCATTCACAACTAAAACCAAATGCAAGCAGGCACCATTACATTATTCAGAACAGTTCAGATTGAAAGCACGATCTCAATACCTGTCGCAGGCGTGTGAGTAGATCAAAAATGTGAGCGTAGTTATTCATCAAAGTACCAGCTTGAATGTATCTGCAACAAAAAACATCAGGAAGAAACAGTATAGTGATAAGAAGAAGGTGAAATAACTACTATTGAGCACTTTCGACGAAAAACGGTGTAAAATATTTCCAAGAAGAAGTCAAGGAGTGTCAATATATATATATATATACACACACACACACACACCATGAGCTGTCCCATTAAAACAAATTGAATAAGAACATTACCATGAGTAGCAGATCGAGAACAACAAAAACACAAAGATGACTTTCAAACAAGAAAGTGTCCAGTTGCATAAGTAGTGACTAAAATAGATGGCATACGTATTAAATTGTGCCTGGCTTTCATTGTACAGTCATGTGTAGTAGTCTTCTTCTTTAACATCCAAAGAATCTTTCCTCAAGGTAACCTGAACACGAAAGTAACTAACAGGCTGAGTGGAGAGAAAATGATTATCAACTCGAGCACTGCGTTAATGTGAACCAAAACTTACAATCCTTGGAGGAAGTGCAAGATCAGCAGGCCTTCCCTTTTTAGTACGTCTTAGCAATATGCTTTTCAAAATTTTGTGTTTCAACAAAACCATCGCATCTCTACCAGTCCCATGATTCCCTTGAGATTGTATGGGTGACGCAATATACTAGAGACAGAAAACGTATCAAACGTCTTGATGTCAGCAACAATTTTTTTGTCCGAAATAACAGCAAGCACCAGAATAAGTAAATCAATTTGATAACTTACTCTATTCCACCAGCAGAAGTGCCGAACAGATTTGTGGGGGCAATGTGGGCACTCGGATGAGCTAAAATAAGCACAAGCTTAAGAGGGAACAACTGAGATTTCAAAATGGAGCAAGTTAAAAATAGATTCAAGTAAGAAAGATTTCAACTGTCATTTAAACATTCATGATTCAACGACAAATTCTATGGTAAAAAAGAACAATTATAACAGAGTAAAACTAAAACAAATCTTGAGAATTATGTTATCTCTCCAACCAAGTTAGATGCCAAGATCAGAAAGAAACTTTTAAGTGTACCTATAGTCCAGAACTCTGCAATCACAATCTTTGCAGAAGTAGTACGAGTAAGGAAGAATTTGCAGGAAACGGACCTGTCCAAAAGTGAGGATGTATTAATTTCAGAAAATAAAGATGCCAATTATGTTAGCCACAAAAGAACATTAATCCCAAGAAACTTACAAGTGGTACAGCTCTCCTACACGGTTCTGGAGGGGAGTACCACTTAAGGCCCACTTATAAGAAGATTCTAGCGCAAGAATAGCTCTTGTAGTGTTGGAACGTCTATCTTTTACATAATGGGCCTATGCCACAAAAGTGCAATCAGTTAGAGAACTGGAGATGAAGGGTTAGTTCACACACACAATATATACATATGAGAGAGAGAAAGCTGCAGATGAAGGGTTTGTATCGCACGTAAAGAAGAATTTTGAGATGCAGACGCAAACACTTCATGCCTTATGTATACTATGATCATATAGATGGAAGGAACAGACTACTTAGGGCTTCACTATGAAGACCAAAATAAACATAACTTTATTAAGAATGGAAAAACAAGGTAACGAAGACCAAACAAGAGTGCACATGAAAGTTTCATGTCATGAGAAATTGTGTATTCAATGTGCTTTAGGACAAAGACAAACTTTTTACCTCATCCAAAATGATACAATTCCATTTCACAGAGTGCAAAACTGACTTCCTCATGGACATATCTTGACCAGCAAAGGCTGAATCATCAACAGAACCAGTATCAGTCTCGCTTTTGCGCTTTATGCCCTTCCCACGACCTCTTTAACCCGTATCAATCTCTGAATCACCTTCAATAGGATTCTTTTTCAGCTTTGACGGTTTTCCTCCAGGCTTGCTCTGCTGCTTTGATTGTTTGGCTGTTTTAACGGCATCTGGTCCACAAAAGTACTTTTGGTGAAAAGAAAGCTTTTGTTCATAAAAAGACTTTCCACACCACTGACATTTTTCTTTTGGTGGCAACACATTTTTCCGGTACTCAGCCTCCACTGTGGAGTATGTAGTGATGACAAAATCATATTCCGCAAATTTGTCAATGTTCTTCTCCCTGTTGGCACCATGGTATACCAGAATTTTGTTGCTTCCTTTAGTGGTGAAGCGGCCAATCTCACTGACCCACTGAATCACAGCAACAACCGGACATATAACTAGGGTTCCTTTCACTGCAAGGAGCTCCTGGGAAGAACAAGGAGCAGGTGAGAGCAAACTGGAATCAGAAATTGCTTGCCCTAGTTCACGTTTAGCAAGCACAAGAGCTATGGCTTGAACAGTCTTCCCCATCCCCATCTCATCAGCAAGTATACCGCCTCTAGCAGTAGATTCTTCTTGCTTCAACGCCCAAGCCAACCACTCTTTCCGGTACCTCAGCAAGGGCATAATCAAATCAGATGGTGGCTGAGCAGTTTCAGTCACCAACTCATCCTGACTATTGAAGTCAGGATCATTTGGATAGTTTTCAGCTATCCAACTATCGTTTTCTTCTTCCCAGATCTCCCACAGCAAAATGGGTCTCTTCTTTTGATTCTTTTCACGAAGCTTCTTCCTATCCTCTATCCTCCCTATCAAGTGAAGGTAGGCAGCATCTACTTCACCACCCACTCCTACTTCATTCATTACCCAATCTACATGTTCCTCTTCTTCTCCCTGATCTTCTTTTGTTTCAATCCTCTTTTTGCCCCTATATCTTTTTGTTCTATTGGAACATACCACTTCCTCAGTTAAATTAACTACTTCATCTGCTTCATCAGCTACATCTGCATATATGATTATACCAATTAGTACAATCCCATAATTAACCGCTTGCATTCACTATTCAACACACATCCATATTTGTCTGCATGAGTTTTTGCCTTAGGTTATCCAATAGGTATCACGCAGTAGTGAAAAGAAAGTCCCGGCACACTATTAAAATTTCACTGTAGTTGCAGCAGTTATAAAAGACCAAATTGAGGGCATATTAATTCTGTCTCATAAGTGACAATATTTGCATGAATAATAAAAGTTATATGAATTACCTTCATCACTGATTACATTGTAATCAGAACCCGAGGATATAGAAAGAAGGTCATCCTCATCAAAGCTGTCCTGATATTGGCGGCTTTGATTTCCTAATTTCACAATTCACATCAAGTCCAACCACATCATTTACCTTTATAAACAACACATACTAGATATAGATATATATGACATATACCATCTCAGAGAAATGCCTTATCACACACACACACACAAAATATATTAAAAAATTAAAATTTTAAAACAAATTAGGCCTTACTTGTTTCTAAGGATGGGGACAATCTCAAAACAGAAGATCTTTTTGAAAAAACGACAGAGAAGAAAATCGTTAAGACTCCAAAATCGAAAATGGAAAGCGAAATTGGTCTATAAAAGCAATGTAAATTCCTCCATTCCAAACACACCCTAAAAAAATCCCATTTCACTTTTGCAATCAGTAAAATTCAAGCAAAAAAGCTGCAAATTCACATTTTACTCCAGCAATCAGTAAAATTCAATCAAAAAAGGCAAAAAATCATATCAAAAGAAGAAAAAAAAAGTATGATCGCACATGTATAGAGCAGCAGAAAAAATAAAAGGAAGGATTTTTCGATCGAACCTTTGGCGGATGACGAAGAAGGACGAGAACGGAGCTTCATTTATTAGGGTTTTGCAGAGAAAAAGGGGAGAAAACACTCAACAGTAGTAGTGTGAACAGTGTGTCTCTTCCCCTGAAGAGAGAGTGAGAACTGAGAATGTTGTTGTGTGTTGGTTGAGTAAGACATTTGTGCAGCGGGAAAGGCGTTTATATAGCCACAATTGTTATGCTAAAAAGGGTTGACCATTTAAGAATTTTCGGATTTTAGCAATCCATAAACTTGACCAATTTTTAAATCTTAATTTTTGGAAAATTTGATGAACTTTTAAATGTAAATTTATGGATGTCAGTAATTTAAATTTGACCAACTTTAAAATCTGAATATTAGGATTTTAGCAATTAATAAATTGACTAACTTTTAAATGTAAATATTTGGATTTAAGAAATTAATAAATTTGACTAACTTTTAAATGTAAATATTTGGATTTTAGCAATTCATAATTTTGAGTTACTAGTAAAATTATTCGCGCTTCGCGCGGGAATTTAATGTCACGAAATTTATAAAATAATAATTAAAACCTACCAGGCATTGATTACGTAGTAACAAACATTAATAATGTAAAGGAAAATGAAAATTGTTATATCTTATCATTTATCCTTAATAACATAAGTATAAATTAATTATTGTAAAAATACATACCCGGATTTGTAACATAAGCAATGGTGTCAGTGAACTATTCAACAGGAGCAAAGTACACAAATATTTAATTTTGAAGAAGATGAAGAAGAAGAGGAGGTTCAAAGTTTTCATTATTTTAAAATGACAGGAAATCTCTCTATTTATAGACAACAAAGGATAGTGTGAACAAATGTTTATTCTGTCTTATCAGAAATGTTATAACTATTTGAAAAAGTTGCAGCCCTTCAGAAAGGTCACAACATTTCATAAAAGTCATAACTTTTCACAAAAGTCGCAACTCTTCATTAAAGTCACAACTTCCATAAAAGTCGCAACTCTTCATTAAAGTCGTAATTTTTCATAAAAGTCACAACTTTTCATGAAAGGGGAAGGCCAGTTTTGAAAATAAATAAATTAACAGGGAATTCTGGTTTGTGGTGATGCCACGTAGGCGGGCCTAAGGTTCTCTTTTATATGATTTTAAAATTTAAATTTTCGTATTTTAGAAATTTATAGATTTGACCAATTTTTAAATTAAAAAATTTCATATTTTAGCAATTTAAATTTGACCAATATTTAAATCTAAATTTCTGGAGTTCATCAATTTAAATTTGGCCAACTTTTAAACTTTAGCAATCTAAATTTGACTGAATAATTCTTTTATATATCTTTTAAATATTTTTAAGTTATTAATTCTTGTGATTTGTAGTTTTTTTTACATAATTTTCAAGTAATATATGTTACTTTCATTATCTCAATTTATGTGGCACTCATAGAATTTCGAGAGTCAATCCAATCTTTTAAATATTTTAAATTGTTAATTATTGTGATTTATAATACTTTTATGTAATTTTTTCAAATAATACAATTTACTCATTATATCCCAATTTATGTGGCACTTATAAAATTTGAGAGTCAAATAATTTTTTTATACATCTTTTAGATATTTTAAAGTTGTTAATTATTGTAATTTATAGTATATTTTATGTTATTTTCAAATATATATACACATATATATATATATATAACAAACTAAAAAGAAAAGTGAGTCAAACAAATTAAAACAGAAAAAATACATAAAATTCATCTATATCCTCAACTAGAAGTAGACACATAAACAAAGAGGTGTCTGGTTATGACCGAGTCTATATAGTATTAATTCAAATATATAACAGACTAAATAAAAGGTAAGACAAACAAATTAACATAAAGAAAATACAAAAAAAAAATCATAAATACCCTTTTATTAGAAGCGTCAATAAAAAAGTGCATTATGAACACTTCTCTATAATAGTAAGTATAATTATTTTGTGTGAAGGACATAAAATTCTTATTGAAAATATATCTATTATATGTGATTAAAAGATGATTTAATTAATATACTTAATTATATTTGATGTTTTGTTTTAAAATGAAAATTAATCACAATTATGCAAGGTTGACATGCCCTTTTTGCTATTGACAAAGGATGATAAAAGCAAGTATCTCTTTATCCCTAATTACTTATCCACTTTTAAATTGACACACCTATTAGGAAAGTAATTAATGACATAGTGAGTTTACCATTTTACCCTTATTAATTATGAAGTTGAAGAATTGAAAACTTAAGATTTTCAAGAAGTTCTACCTTTTTCAAGTAATTAATTGAGGGTATAACAAATAATTAGGAACAACTACAAAAGAAAAAATGAACAAGTAATTAGGAACGGAGAGAGTATTTGAGCAATCTAAATTTAAGAGGTGTAATAAAAGCATTTTATTTTCAATCGTAGAATTTTGGGATTTGAGCAATCTAAATTTGACCATTAGACTGCTTAAGCATGAAGAAAGAAAAAACGAATTGCCAGGGATGATATATTATGGATAGATAAAGGATATTAAGTGTGTTTTTGGTATGGAGGAAATATTTTTTGAAAAATGTCTTCTTATTTTTTTATATTTGGTTGGATAAAAATTTTTAAACATAATTTCTCTAAGAAAATAAGTACCTAAGAAAAAATGACTTTTTAAATGAAAGTAGTGAAAATAAGTTCTATAAGTGATATTCTATGTTTGTTGTATCCTCTCACCCATAAAACTCCCCAGCTCCAACCCTTTGACCATCCCACCCTTGAGGCCAATGACTATTGTTTTATGTTTATTACTCTTGACTCACCCCCCTCTCATCCCTATTGTTTTATGCTGGAGTACATATAAATACTTTTTAAAATAATATATTTTTCTTATTTATCAAACATAAATTAAGTTTGCGACAGTAGAATATTGTGATACTTATTATCTTGTGTAACAAACATAAAATTATATATAATAATTATCAATTAAGTGTGACTAAAACATGATTGAATTGATATACTTACATTATATTTGATGTTTGTTTTAAAAAGAAATTTAATCACAATCAGGCAAACTTTACAATGTTTTGCATGGAAATGTAAAAGTTGATACCATATAGTTATCAGGGATTGAAGGAGAAACACACATGCATCTCTACATTAGACGCTGATTGCCGTGCATGGCCGTCTTAACCACTAGGCCACTAAAGTCATCGCTTGGGGTGTCATATTTTTAGGGGGCGGCCGATTTAAAAAAAATACTTATATAAATTATTAAAAAAAATTATACATACTTTTTATTTTTTATTAATTTTTAAAAAAGAAAGAAGTATATATAAAAAAAAAACAAATGACTGCTAGTTTTCCCCTTTTTTAAGGCAATGAAACATTATTTGGGAATAATTTCCTTAAGTGGGAAACTGTGTTTCCTTAAAATCTGACTCTATATTATTATTTACCTTATATTTATTTTTTATGTTCTCTATTTTATTATTTTTATTCTCAATATTGAACCTTTTCCTACAATTTTTTTTTTTACTTACGGTTGCTTACAAGTTACAAAAGAACAAAACTTGCTTTTGGGTAACTTCTTCAAAATCTCAAAAAATGCAACAAGCAATCATTATAGTGAAGGAACGCAACACTATTTTGATATTATTTTATCAACTTATCAAATTGTGAGCCATGTTTTATTATTCTAACTTTTTTTTTCTTGAAAATTTATTTTTCTTGATATTCTTAATTCATAAGTGTATATATATTCTTGTTTTAGTTATTATTGAAATTATTCAATTTAAATATGTCAACTAGAAAATATGATTCCAATTATACAATAAAGAGAGAAAAAGAGAACTTGAAGAATTAAATAAATCCCAAAAAGGAGCCCTTGATAGATTTTTAACAAATAATAAAGATTTTGAATTAAAAAATTATTGCTTAAAGAATAATGTTAGCAATTTCAATAATTGTTGTCTCAGCCGAAAGAAGTTTTTTAAAGTAAAATTGATAAAATCTTATCTAAGATCAACAATGTCTCAAGAGATATTGAATTGATTAACTATGTTATCAATTGAAAAGAAATTACTAAAACAAATCAATTATAAAACAGTAATTAATGACTTCGCATAAAAAATGCTAAAAAAGTAGATTTTAAATAAAAGTATATATAATAAAAAAAAATTTAAAATAATAATATTAGGGCCCCTCCTTAAGGTTTGATTTTAGGCCCCCAATCTTGTTGAGTCGGCCCTGTGCCCGTGCAGAGCAAGGACCCAACTTTGTGCCTTCCAATGACGTTTATCTTTTATATGCAAGAGACTGGAATATGTATATTTTACTTTGGGATCGAATAATCACAATTTCAATTCCATAAGCAACATAGGCTGCATTAATCGAGGGTATCTGTCAAGAAGTTTTCATTATTTGAGATCAGTACTGTACAATAAAAGACGTGTCAGCACAATTAGCATCCACTGAACACATCCACATAACGTAGAGGAGAGTAAAGAAAACTTGAGCAATTTGAATATAAATATATGAGTTTTTGAAATCTCTAATTAACTATACCAAAAAGGACCTTCAGCTTATATGCAGTATGTCAAGGAGCAGCCATGGGAAGAATAAAGGTTCACAACATCTGAATTGAGTAACAAAGTCGAAGGAAGAGCCAACGGATTAATTGATGGATGTGAAGGTTGAGGTTTGCTATGTAGAAAATATAGAAGGAGAATATTATCTTTAGAGAATGCTCATGTTTTATATAGGCTACTTAAGGCCACTTGAGATGATTAGAATCATCAATTACATCTCTATTTATACTAGCAAAATGTAAAACCAAAGGTCTTGCACAAATAACTAGATACATGTATCATAATTAATTAGATACATGTATTACAAACTCCTAACAGACTTCTTGAAAAACTTAGAGACAATATTGAATGACTAAGCATCAAGGTGTGAAAGCATTAATTCCAATACTCCCCCTTAATGCATTTGCTTGACAACTTCACTGTCTTCTCGAAGATACCAAAACTTTTCTCTTTGAAGTGCTTTGGTGAAGATGCCAGCAAGTTGTTCTCCTATCTGACAATAATTGCAACTGAATTTCGCCTTTCTCTTGTGCTTTTGAATATCTCCTTCTTAATTGAGTTTGATTTTGTAAATCCACTTTAAACTTACAACCTCTCTTTCTTTGGGTATACTGACACACTCCCAAGTATTATTTTTCTCAAACATCCGATTTTTTTTGCCAAGGCTTTCTTCCAAACATCATGCCTTATTGCCTCCTCATAATTTTCTTTCTCAACACCAGCAAAGTTGCATCTTTGATAAATGTCACTCAACATTTTTGTTCCTGTTGGAGGTGGTTCTTCATCATCTGATTCTAAGATTTCTCCCCCTTGAGGGATATATTCATCTTTCTCTTCCTCTTCTTGATTTGACACATCTAAAGATATGATAGAAATATTCTCTACCTTAATCTCAGTATGTATCTTAGGAAGGCCTTGCACCATGTCTTTTTGCTTGAGAAGCTTCAAATCCCGAAAATTCAAGTGACAATCTTTTGTAGGAAATATAGAAGGATAATACTATCTTTAGAGAATGTTCAAGTTTTATATAAGCTAATTAAGGCCACTTGAGATGATTAGAATCATCAATTACTTCTCTATTTATACTAGTAAAATGTAAAACCAAAGGTCTTGCACAAATAATTAGATACATGTATCATAATTAATTAGATACATGTATTACAAACTTCTAAAAGACTTCTTGAAAAACTAAGAGACAATATTGAAAGACTAAGCATCAAAGAATGAATGCATTAATTCCAACATGCTAGTCTCTATGTTGCAAAAGTCAACTCCAGAATTGAACAATCACTAAAACACTGCAACTCCTTTAAATTCATGTGTCCTATTATATGGTACAATCCCTCACATGGTAGATTTTCATTGTTCATTTAGTTTCTTTCGATTGTTCATGAGTCCTTGTGGTTGCATGTTTAATTCTTAGTCAACTGGCTTGGTGTAATTTATTTCACGGATAAATTTTTATTTGGGAGAAAGATAAACATCAATTTTCTGATGCGGGTAGCTGAAACAAAATTCATTAATTTCGTCTAAAAGTCTATGGATAGAACATTTACCAAATTACTGTCAACATGGGATTTGTTTTTTCTTTTGTAAATGTAAGCATGTAACATATACCCAATTTATTTACTATCAATTCACTTTTTATCACTACTCATGAAATAATTGAAAGATGTATATTTATATTTGAAAACACAACCATGATATTTGAAGTAAAAGTGAAATCACTATTCAGATTTGAATAATGAGAGAAACTAAATTTGAAATCATAGGAGAATAAGAATGTTTAAGAAGAATCGTCAATTGTTACCTTGCTCAAAATCAAAACTTCAGCCAAAAAAAAATAGTTTGCTGTCAGTGTTGGGAAGAGAACATATGATGGAATGTACACGTCCACTAGTGATCACAGGACCAAGTCCTTCGATGGGTTAATGTGCAGAAGTAAATAATTCAAAGTAAAATAGGCACAACAGTTTTTACGTGGAAACCTCCTTGCTCAAGGGAGTAAAACCACAAGCTGTAACACATGATTTTCAACTGCCTTCGCTAATCTTCAAGAAAAAGTGAATACAAATTTCAACTACACCAATGGGACTAAACACTTAATCTCACACTAAGTAATACACCTATTACTTACTGAGTCAAAGCAATGCATTTTCTAACAATGTTCTTACACTCATTCACACAAAGGTTTGAAACATTTCTTTATAAGAGTGAAACGAATCTTACAAGTTTAGCACATTACAAGCATTCAAAAAACAATAGCACACACAGATAACACTTCTTCAATTGATCAGGTCTCTTGCTGTATTTTGTATTTTGAACCTTATTTTCTTGAAAAGACTCACTCTCTCACTTTGAATGAATGAATCATAAAGTTGTTTGTTTCTTCGAATATATCAATAAAGAAGAATTGTTGATCACTGGACAAACAACCTCATCCGCTCCTATTGGTGAAGTACACCGACTTGCTTCACCGACCTCCTGACAAGATAACTTTACAGCTGTACACCATTTTGAACCTGGACGAGTGCACTCTACTGAGGACCGGGTCCCTATATTTGTGAAGATCATCAAATCACCTAGAACACAACATTTTCCCCCTTTTTGATGATGCCAAACAAACCACCTCACATCACATTCATTCATTCATTCACTCTGTCACCAATATTCCTCCTGTCACCAATATCTACTTCCTGTTACTGAAAAACTAACAAACCACCCAGCAGTTTACGAATAATTCCCCCTATTGACATCATTGAAAAGGAGAAAAGTAAACATACACAAGCATCATGCAAAACTGTAAGGAATTCAGAGCCATAGGCACCACAACACATGAGCAAACAAGCCAAGTAGAGAAGAAATAAACATAACAGAACAGGGAAAATTGCAATGTTGATTACAGTACCACAAAAATAACTGCCGAGTTCAGCCAAAACAGGCACATTGCCACTACAACATTGACAAGAATCAAGAAGATGAAAAAAATAAAGGTCACTAGACAGACTCTTTAGGACGGAGGGGGATGGGGAGAGAAGGATTGCAGCAAAATATTTAGGCGAGAGTTAACATTAGTGTGTGCCTAAAGGAGCTGCTTGGTAACGGACTTAACTTCCTCACTCAGTGAGGCATTGGATTCTACCGGTCGAGCATTGTCAGCTCTCAACCTGTCGACTTTCTCCTTAGTCTCAGTGCTGGTACCAGGTCCTTGAGATTTTGCTTGTTGAAGCAAGGCTTGGAGTCTGGCAATCTCTACATCCTTTGCACCCGAGAGAGTAGTGGAATCTTCCAATTCACGTTAGAGGGTGTCCTATTTCTCAAGAAGCTCAGAAACATGAGACTTAACCTTTACATTTCCCTCCACACACTCACATTCCATGAGTGTGGCTATACAAAATGTCTGTTTGACTGTCCCTGTAACTCCTCTGCCAAGAGGTATCCTGAAGTGATCAAACACATGATTCAGAAGGTACCTATAAGCTATTCCATGCTTGCATTTTTCGAGGTCATGATTTGATACATGTGCTCAAGCATGATTCCAGGAAGACTTATAGCTTCAAGTTCATGTAGTTGCTCCATGAGGAAGAGGTCTACTGAAGAGGCCACTGTTCGCTTATCAGTCCTAGGTAGGAGTACCTTGCTGACAAATTCAAAAAATAGTTGATACTCCCCCTTTAGAAATTTCTATGGGAACCTAGCACACTTCACTTCACCATACTTAGTAGCTCGTTGGGCATATTCATGTGAAAGGCTTGCATCCTTCAACTGACCGGATCCCTGTGGAGGCCCCCAAGATGATGCCCAAACTTTCCTTATTCAAAGCAATTTCCTCTCCAGGAATAATCGTACAGATTCCCCCGTCTTCAAGAAGATCCATGTTATAGTAGAATTCTCATGGTTCAGGCTCTTAAAGATATGGCACAGGACATTCAAACAAATGTTCCCAGCTTTGCAGAGTCACAGAATCAAAGAGGGTGCACATCCCAGGTTCAATCAGAATCTCAAGGCCTAACTCATCTAGAATAGAATGGTTTACTCTCAACTCGTTTGGATTCATAAACCCAACACAAACTCAACAAAATTCCACACAAAAACCATCAAGAACAACGCTCATCCGCAAGACCCTCACCTCAAGAATTCAAAAACCTAAATTGTTAAAGAATGGGGTAAAAACTCAAGAACTTCACCAGAATCTCAATATACACAATCTCATGGATGAATTCATAAATGGAATTACATGATTGGCGTGATGGTGAAAAAAACCCAACACTATGAAAGCTTACATACCTCGAAGAACACTTGTTGTTGGCAAAATCTTCAACTTCTTGAAAGAACACTTGAAACCCTTATTCTTCTCCTCTTGAACTTGCTCTAAAAACCCTTAATGCTTTTAGATAGAATAATTAGACCCCTATTTGGGTGAAAGAAAAGCATGTTAGGCTAGTGGGGTAAGGAAAAGACCAAAATAACCCTTCTTAAAATGGATGAAAATGCCTTAACTAGAGAGTCTGTACTCAAACAAGCATAACTCCTTCATTTGAGCTCGAAATTCAGCAAACTCGGTGGCATTGGAAAGAGGACTCAAAAACTTCAATTTGATAACTCATGGGCCACCTAAATCCTTATGTTATAAAATATATGGTCATTTGAAGTTGATCCAAAAACTCAAAATTTGAAGAGTAACTTGTATGAAATCTCAATTAAGCTCTTTTGAAGTCTGAGGTGTTACAAGACGAGAATAATTTCCTTAAAGGGACACTATGCATTCAGTAGGCTCAATTTATTCCTTTTTGTTTCATATTGTTACAGACCCTGTTATGTTTTTTATAGTCATTAATTTATGTTTATTGTTAATTGTTGTTATTGAGTACAAGCTTTAAACTTTGTTGTTTATGTTTCTGCAAAGTTACTGTTATAAGTATTTGTTAGTAAAAATTAAATAACACATGTTAATTGAGTATTCACATAAGTTTTTACTACTGGAATTGTTGAAGGTACAACAAAGAAATCCCTTAAAGATCTATACTACCATCTCTTTGAAGACAAAATTCAAATTTGGTATGCCATTATAAGGAAGACCTTAAAAACCTTATCGTACCTTGATATGCGAAGTAAACCAGAAAAAGAAGACAATAATTAATAAACTTTTGACATGGCTTCAAGGATGTTGTGACGGATGACCTATAGAGGAGTATGACTAGACTGGAGTCTCTTTTAATCCAAAAGACATATATAACTACACAATAAATTATTTGCTCATATTCAATATGAAGTATGGATAGATTCTCAAGTTTATTTCAAGTTGTAAATACTTTTCTTGAAGTAATAGATATGTTTCCCGACACTGCGATTAGAATAAAAGTGTAGTTTCAAATTGAACTTTGTCACGCTGGTATGCTGATTTTTTAAAAAGCACCCAAACAAATTGAACAACTTTGTGTAATACTTTTACCTTTCAAGTATATATAATATGTTGAATTTTTGTCCAATATGATATATTCTTCCTTTAATTTTCTGTTTTAATAATTTCTTATGATACATTTAAATGGAGAACTTTAAAATGATATATGTAAACCAAAAGGTACGACTGAACTTTCTACACGTTAAAATTAGAATATTTGTTCACTTTTTCAACCTTTTAAATTTTATTTATCCCTTCACCAACGATTATTTATTTATTAGAAAATTAAATATCTCAAATTGATGTTTATTTTATTCCCCAAAAATATCAAATAGTACCACACTTCCTGGAAGCAAAAGGATAAATTATAAAAACAAATTAAAGATGATGGATTGAAGGATAAATGATAAGATGTTATAAAAGTATTATTTTATAAATTCCGTGATATTACATTCCTGCACGAGGCGCAAATTATTTTACTAGTAAGGTATTATTGAATTTGATAGCTTTGATTATAACCTTCTTAGAGTTAATTAAATAAATTAATCATTATTAATGTAGACAGATATATTTTTAAATAGCTGTGTAAGAAAAGGTATACATGATATCATGTTCAAAAGTTATCACAACCCAAAAACTCAAGTTATGATGACACCTACCATAACTCACTGTTAGAATGCCCGGACTTGAACTATTGCTAGAACACTCTAAAGAACTCCAATATCAAAAGATCAACATTAGGCAACAAATAACCATATATTGGTATCACCTTCGGAGTCACAAGGGACTAACTCTAGCTTGAAAGCCATGTTTTGATCTAATGTAACCAATGAGGTCTCAAATAACAATCAAAAACACATCGGGATGTAGAATAGGGAAGTTATGGGTTAAAGTTCAATAGGATCATATTTGACACCGAGCTAATGATTCATACTATCAAACCCAAGTTTGTCTACAGGAAGCTATAACTATCTGAAATGATGTTGGAGGATTCTAAGGCATAACGGCTCCCAAATAGTCACTAGCCTACACATAGGATAAGGGAAATCATGTCACCAAGATCAATACAACTAAATATATAGTTACACATGGCATGATGCTACAATGCACAAATGGTAGTCATGATTAATTACCCTGAAATTATCCAAAAATAAAACTAAGACACGATTTATATCAACTAAACATGAAGACATTCTAAGAACCTTCCCAAAACTAGCTAAACAACATGTAAATACCAACACAAGCTCAATCTAAAATTGGTAAGTCGTTGCCCACTTTAAAACCGATCAAACTCCCTCTAAAATCACTAAAGTGGAGTTTTACCCTTTTGAACCACCGGTGATCATTAAACGTTAACAAAATAAATGATAACAACGTCAATATGGATGTTTTGATACCCAATTTTCAATAATTGAAAATGGGACTAAAGTCAAATCCAAAATGACATTACAAGACCCACGCAAGGAATCTCGCAATTGACTCCATCAATTGGTCTCATTCAACTCAAGGATTATGTACCCTAAAAACAAGCACAATGTGAAGTTTCAAATAATCCAAAATAGGCCATGAACCAAGATGATCAACAATCACCATTGAAACTAAAAGCAAAGTGAAAGGGAGGGAGACTTATGGGTCAAACGCCCAACCAATGTGCCTAACAATTTTGCAAAACAACTCTCGAGCCAATTCTTATAGCAATTAGCAATTTCCCATAGAAAATCGAGCTCTCCCAAAGCTCAAAATTGAAGAAAAAATGAGAAATGAGAGCATAAAAACTCAAGGTAAGTGTGCAGGAGTATGAATATTATGGACCATTCTACATCCTGTGAAAGGATCTACGATCTTTAGATGGTCTCGTGGAATAACGTTTTGAAAAAACCTGACAAATCTCATTTTACAGACCATTCTACGACCTGTGAAAGGATCTATGGACCGTAGATTGTCCCATAAAAACAAAAGAATCAAGTCTCATTTTACAAACCATTTTGTAGCTCGTAAAGGGTTTATGGCTCCTAAAAGGGTCTATAAACCAGAACTTTAAAAACCCAAAAATCTAGACTTTTACGGGCCACAGAAAAATATATAAACTGTAGAAAGCTCCGTCATTTTTTTAGAGGGGCCATTTTATTTTTTTCCCACCCTTTCTAACCTAATCCCTGATGTTTTGGGACCCAATTAATGTCCTTATCAGTATTATGCATCCAAATTATTCTCATAATCATTCCCAAGACTTTGAATAAGAATCAAAAGCAAATCTAGGGTTTCAAGCATCTCCACCAAATTTCTTGAAGAACTCTTGTTCTCTCATGTATGTAAGGCTATCATAGTGATGGACTAAGTTCCTCCTCATGCCCTACATCTAGAATTCAGTTAGTGGGATTAAACCTAGGGTTTTTACCCTAAGTTTCATGAATTTGAACTGAATTTACTTCATTTTCATTGATTTATGATTCTTATCATTGATATTGTAGTTCTCCCTGTATTTTTGATATGTGATTATTGTTCATAAATATTTACAACATGAACACTAATTAACATTGAATTCTTTGAAAGGTTTTGCACTTTCACTTTCATGCATTAATTGTTTTAAGACTCAAAGTATGTTTCAAGAATTTAAGATATCATTTAAGAAGATTTCTAAAGGAACACTAAGCATTTCAAATGTATTATTTCCATAGTAAGAGCATGACTAGTTTTAAGGAAAGAATCACCAATTTTAGAAAGAAGTTGTAGTCAGTTAAATGAGAGTTTAGTATGATTTCAAAGAAGTACTTTTGAGTATTTACTAAGCACATGTATTTATATAAGCATTAATGCATGTTTTGGGAGTATTATTGAGCAGATAGTTGGGTAAGGGTTTAGATAACTCTAACTCCATAAACTGCGCAGCCATCATGTGATAGGATCATGTTATTGATTCGGGTGACTGCTCACACATCCCCTGGTAAGGGCTTAAAGATGGATCCATAATTTTAGTTCCTCTTTTACCTGCAAAGTATTGGATGGCTTTGGCAGTGTGGGAAATATATTGTTTCATCATGAGGCTTCTAGTGATGGTTTTTAGTTATAGAAACCTCCCAAGAAAAGGAAAGTATACTATTTTAGTCTTTGATATATTGAATTATGTCAGTTGTAATGGTTTGCTTGTTTTCATAACATTTACATGTTTTACTTCAACTTGAGTTACTTTTAGTTCCCTTAAAGCATACGTATTTTAGTCAGTCAATGTTTCATTTAGTTGTTTTACATACCATACATTCCATATACTAACAACATCCGATATTGCATCATTTTATGATATAGATATAGGTTTTCACGATCGATAATAGGAACTTTATTAAGATCTTTCCTACATCAGTATTTGGGGAGACCTCCTTACTTTTAGAGGGATCCTTATCATTTATGTCTATCAACTTTATTAGAAACTTAGTTATTATTTATGTAGTTATGGGTCTTATCCTAGCACCTATTTCAGTTTAGTGGAGGCTTCATGGATAAGTTAGTGATTCGGTTGAGTGGTTGATACTTAAATGTTTAACAATATCATCATTATTCAAATTTATATTAGACCTCTACATAAAGTACCTTTAAATGATTTACATGCTCATATATTTTAAATCTTTTAAATAGTTGTTCAGTGTATCACCAATAGTCAGTTAGGCTAAAGGTTCGTTTAGGACCAACAATGGTTTTCGAATGTCGGACACGCCAGTGTATAAGCTCAGGGTGTGACAAACTTAGTATCAAGGAATAAATTTCATGTTTCCTAGGATGTCTATGAAATTGTGTCTAGTAGAGTCCTTGTGGGTGTGAAAAGCACCACATCTATAATAGGAAGGCTACTGAAAATTAGGAAATATCACACTTCTTTAATATTATAGTTCGTGTGATATAGTTCAAATCTATAAAAGTTTCTTCTAACTCATATGTTTGCGTATTTTAGATCATGTCTCCAAAGCGTACCACCAGCCAAATAAATGCCTTAAAGTATTGAGGTTCCCCCTGGAACCAATGCGAGCAAATATAGACATGAAATTTGGGATTGGTCCCGAACAACTTTGATAGCATTTCATTGTTCCTTCTCATGTTGATGAGTTTATTCTTACTAAGAGAGTCTATAGAAATCGCACCATTTCAATTTATCATAAAGACACCACAACTGACTTAGTTGAGTTAGATATGATGGATTTTGATGTCATCTTAGGCATGGACTTGTAATATGCTTGTTATTCCTCAGTTGATTGTATGACCCAAGTAGTAAAGTTTTTGTTTCTAGGTGAGTCAGTACTAGTGTGGGAAGGTTGTCTAGCAATGCCTAAGGGTCATCTCATTTTATACCTTAAGGCTAGAAATTTAATTTCCAAGGGGTGTATCTACCATATAATCAAAGTTAAAGAATCTAGTGTTTAGACCCCACCCATTCACTTAGTTCCAGTCATGAGTGAGCTTATAGAAGTGTCACGACCCAAATGTTTATTGAATATTTCAAGATTGAGAATCCTATTATGAGTAGCTAAATTCCTTAGTGATAGGGTTGTGGCTACATGATGATTGTATTTTATTGACTTTGATGGATTAATATTGGTTATCATATGAATCTCTCTTTTGTTCTTAATTAGTATTTCATGATTGGCCACCATTGAAATAAATGTATAGTCCAAATTGAACTCGAGAGAAGAATAAGAGGATAGAACGTGGGGTAAAAGGAGCATGATATTCTCTAGGTTTAGGGTTTATTTGTATCTAGGATAGGAATATACCTAGAAACCTTGCTTGGTTAATAGACAAGATGAAAACATAATACTCGATAATTGGTCCAGTCTATCCCCGCTCAATGTCTAGTTAGGGTGCTAATTACCGTAGGTGCTTAGAGGTCGGGAGACCATGACCATACATTTAACCATGTAATCATTGATTCGATAATTGATTGACTTCCATTAGAGAAGATAATTTGCATGAATCCATAGCAGGCTGCAGCCCTAAATTTCCCAAGTCATTGTTTGAAATCCAATTGAAATTGAATCATAGTAGTTTACTTTAGTATTTAGATAATTAATCATTTAGAACCATGCATCACTCTTCTTGATAACACTTGCTCTAAATTCTAATTATTTGAAGAATTGAATACGATCTAATCTTAAGTATTTGTGGGTATGATTCCCAACACTTAAAAAAAGCTACTTTAATACTAGCACAACCATGTAAGCGTGCATGTGCGTTTGGGTGCAACAAGTTTTTGGCACCAGTGCCGGGGACTTTAGAATTAGGAAATATTTGATTTACCTAATTTCTAGAGTTTTCATTAAAAGTATTGACAACTTGATCTTAGCTATTGTTACTGCAGGTTGTGTTTGAACTTCAAGATGGAAGACGAACGGGAACAGGTAGAGCCACTCATTGAACCGAAAAGATTCATTCATTACTAGCGAAGACAAATACGACTTACGTATCATGTTCCTTAGTTGTGAGCAAACCAATAATACCAGAAGAAAGGGTTGAAAAAGCTACACTTGTAGTAGTGGCAGAGATGACAGTGAGAGATGTGGCAATATCGTGCACAACCAATGTCATTTCTTGTATTCAAAAGCTTTGGTGGTAGGTTTGAATCGAAGTAGAGTATGGTGAAACTATTGCACTCTAATGGGCATTTTGGTGGATTATCTCATGAAGACCCACAAGTGCACATTTAGAATTTTCTTGAAATCAGTGACACGTACACTCCAACTGGAGTGAACCCTGATTATGTGAGACTCACACTATTCCCTTTCTCTCTATTAGGGAAAGAAAAAATATGATTGAAATTTAAGGCAGTAAACTCTATTACATCGTGGGAAGATCTTGCTTGAAAATTTGTGAGATGGTTCTTTCCATCTGGGAAAGCAACTAAGTTTAGGAGTGAGATATTGAGTTTTTGGTAGAAAGGAGGGGAGAATTTATATCAAGCGTGGGATAAGCTTAAGTCGTTCTTACTAAGTTGCCTGTACCATCATCAAGTGAACGAAGTATTGGTTCACACCTTCATTAAGGGTTCAGAACCAAACACCAAAATTTTACTTAATTTAGTTGCAGGAGGACAAGCATTAGAAAAGACTTATACTAAATTGTTCACCTTACTAAATTGAATCTCTAAAGGTAATCCTGATTAGAATGGAGAAGGTGTGAAACCTGTGATGCAAAAGACTGCTGGGATGTTAGAAGTGGATGCAATTACAACTTTGACTGCCCAAATTGCTGCTATGCAGAACATGATGAACACTCATTTTAGCAATCTGCCATTCTGACAACATCAGGTACATGTAAATGTGGTACAACAACCACAGACATAGTGTGAGATATGTGGAAGTGGTGATCATCCATCATATAGCTGTAGATCAAAGCCATATTCAGTTAACTTTGTAGGTAATGCACATCGAGGAGGGGGTCACTAATGGGAATTCATATAATTTGAGTTGGCGGAACCACCCTAATTTTTCTTGGGCTGGAAATCAAAATTAGGCACAGGACCAAAATCAATATAGACGTCAAGGTAATATGCAAGGTTACCAATAACATGTCAGCAAGATAATAAAAACAACCAACACGAAAACATGAGCACTGAGGAGAAGGTTGCAGAAAAGCATGGTTGATCAGGCTAAAGAAAATGCGAACATGGAGAAAATAGTTTTGGATTTGAGAAATAACCATCTGGCAACTCAAAATCTAGAGAAACAGTTTATGTAATTTTTTAGTGCTCAAAAGACACGTCCTTAAGGAGGCTTTCCTGGTAATACAAATGTCACACCCCGAAGCTACCCCCAGGACATGGACATGGGACCTAGGATCACGAGTGACCCCAATCTAACCCTGCTGGCATATCATAAGCATACTAAAGTAAACTGAAGTAAAGAAATATTGTGTGGAAGCATAAGATATGAGGTAAAGGAAAATGATGGGGAATACCTATTCCAAATCTAAAATAAATAATTTGAGAAGAGTTCAATAACAACTGAAGATGAAACACAAAACTAAAGCTGAAACTATCTATGTCTAAAAATAAGCCTCTAACTGACTAGAAGTGTTGGGACATGACCCAACTAATTCTAGAAAAACTGAAACTAAAGACTAAAAGTAGAAGAAATATGTCTGACATCCTTGAGAAATGAGGACTCACCATTGATGTTGCTGAACTGGAGATCGAGAACCGATCTATGCGTGATATGGAAGCTGAGGACTTGAACCTACATCACGAGAAGATGTAGCGTATAGTATGCATCAGTACTTGAAAGGTACTGAGCATGCAAGATAAAGTAAAGATAAACAGTAAACATAGCTGAACCAAAGCATAAATCTGAGCAATGCTAAGAGATAAGCATGATACTATACTGGAAATACTGAACATGAAATAACTGAATGCATTGACCAAGTTTATAGCTTGATGAGACAGAAATCTAACTGTAACTGATAACATGATCAATGCAATAGAATCTGACTATAAGGGAGCTACTAATAACGGGCATAAAACCACATGAACTAAAGGTGGAGTTCGATGTATATGCTCCATCGAGAGGACCCAATATACCCTTCCAGAGGTATAGAGGCATGACTGGCGTGCTCACTAAGTATAATGCCCATAGAGGGGACTTACCTATGGGGCACGTAGTTCTGGAATTATGAGGTTGACTGACCCTTGTACAATCGATATTAAGCTACTCCCAATTAGAATGTATGTAAGTAACATTATGATTGAAATGTGAAAGTAATGGATAGCTCAATTACTGAAATTGTAAACTCTGAGAATGCAACAATTATGACTAATAATATGACATTCGTAAACTGAAGCATGTATATCTGAATAATCTGACCTAGTATGTATAATTCATGGACTAAACGAATATATACAACTAGGGTTCTAAATATCATACAAGAAACTAAGCAACAATATGATAAATCTAATTTGGATCATTCTAACAGCTAAAACCCAACAATTTCTAACATTCAAGAAACCCTAGTCTAGATAATATTAAGGGAATCAGGACCTAATGGGTGAAAGGAACCCACTAGTGAAATCCCACATACCTGGTGACAAATTTCATGGAGAAATCTTTTGGTTTCGGGGATAGAACTGATGAAAATTTCTGCATTTTGGAACTAGGGCTTGTCAACTTCTTCTCCTCTATTTTGCTCTGAGTTTAATAGACTTTTGGTGAATGAAAAGACTAGGGTAGGTTCTAATTAATTTACTAGGCTAAAACTGACCAAAGCCACATAGTTTAGGGGTTAAACCACATAGTTTAGGGGTCCAACGCATAAGGAAAAGATTAAATGACCCCTGACTTAAAAGCTATCGGGGGTCACCGACGGACTAGACCAACGAACCGTGGGTGGACCGATGGTCCATTCTGGTCACCGTCGATGGGGTTCTGGGAGTTGATTTCTGACGGTTTGACCTACAACCCTGGACCATAGACCATGGTCTGACCTACGGTACGTAGGTCTTGACTTAGGGGGAATTTTCTAGAGAGTTCTAAGACTGAAGCTGGGGGCTGACCCATGGCCTTGGACCACGAGACGTGGTCTGACCTCAGGTTTGTAGGTCCTGGATTAAGTCTACCCTTAGCCTAATTTTTTGGATGATTTCTGGGAAAGGCTGCAGTCACCAGGACGGTCTGTGGGTTTGCAACCGCCTGCAACTTCTGAAAAGTCTGCATTTTGGTTTTCTAGGATACGAGGTGTTACAACTGATCCTAATTTGAGGAAAATAAATGTGGTTCGTACTTGTAGTGGGTTCCAATTGGAGGAATTGGCTCTAAACAAGAGAAAAAGTGAAACTCCAGTGGGGGAAAAGAAGACCAATAAGAGTGGATAGGGTACACATGAGGAAATAGTGCTACCAATAGTGAAATCACCTTTATCATTTCCTCAGAAGTTTTAAAAGAAAAGTGAGGATGAATGCTTTGGTAAGTTTCTTTCTCTTCTCAAACAAGTTCACAGTAATATATCTTTTGTTGATGTTTTGCAAGGAATACCAAGTTATGCCAAATATGTGAAGGATATTTTAGCAAACAAGAGGAGGTTAAGGGAGTATGAAATTGTGGCACTCACTGAAGAGTGCAACTCTAGGAATCAAAATAAGCTTCCCACTAAACTGAAATATCCAGGTAGTTTTATGGTTTAGATCACGATATGGCAAAACATTCATTCTCAAGGATTGTGTGATATAGGGGAGAGTATTAATCTGATGCCAACATATCTGTATAATAAATCAGGGTTGGGAAGTCCTAACCCCACCACCATTATCTTACATCATTCGATAGCTAGGTCAAAGGGTGTTGTTGAAGATGTATTAGTTCAAGTGGGATCTAGTGGACTTTGTTGAGCGGAATTTTAAGCCAGATCCTAAGGTGCCTTTCATTTTTTTGAAGACATTTATTGGCCACTAGGCCTGGTATAATAGATGTAGTAGCTAGTCAATCTGTTTGATGTGTATAAAGCGTTGAAGTTTTCGGTTGTTTATGAAGAGTTGTTGGCCATAACAATGATAGATCTTGTAGCAGAAGCTCATTACATCGCATCCAGAGATCCATTGTAGTGAGTGTTGATGGGCCACGATATCTATGGTGATGCTGAAGCATAGGAAATAGTGATGTTTCTGGAGATGTCTAGTTTTGCTATTTCGAAAGATAGCTGGGAGCCTTTGAATAGGGTGTTGGGGCCTCCACCAAGCCTTAAATTGAAGAAGAACCCAAGCTTGAACTAAAGGCATTACCATCCCATCTAAGGTATGCATTGTTGGGAGATGATAAGACCTTACTTGTGATTTTGTCTTCAGATTTGTCTGAATTATAGGTTGGAGTGGCACTGACAATATTGAAAAGGAGAAAGGTAGCCCTAGGCTGGTAGATGTCTTGAATTCATAAGATCAGTCTGGTATTGTGCATGCACAAGATATACATGGAGGAAGGCCACAAACCTAGTGGACAACAATAGTGCTGATTGAACTCGGCCATGAAATATAGGAAGTTATGAAGTGGTTAGATGCAGGGATAGTGTACCCAATATCAGACAGCTATTGGGTAAGTTATGTGCAATGTGTTCCCAACAAAGGGGATATCATTGTGGTGACTAATGATAAGAATGAATTGATCCCTACAAGGACAGTTACTGGGTGGCGTATTTGCATGGATTATTGCAAGATGAACAAGCCCACTAGAAAATATCATTCCTCAGTTTCCTTGATTGATCAGATGTTAGATAGGCTGGCAAGGTAGGAGTATTATTACTTTCTAGATGGTTTCTGGAGGTATAATCAGATTGTGATTTCACCAGAGGATCAAGAAGATTACCTTCACTTTTCCATATGGCATGTATGCTTTTAAGTGTATGCCCTTTGGACATTGTAATAGACCAACCACATTTCATAGATGTATGATAGCAATCTTTAACGGTATGGTGGAGGATTTTGAGGAATTGTTCATGGATGAATTCTCAGTATTCGATGAGTTTTTTACCTATGTTTGCATAATCTTGACAGGGTTCTTGCTCGATGTAAGGAAAAAAATATTGTATTGAATTGGGAAATGTTTCATTTCCTAATTCGAGAAGGCATTGTCCTGGGTCATAAGATCTCAAGAAGCAGGTTGGAAGTTGATGGAGCCAAGGTGGAGGTAATCGAAAAGTCGCCACCTCCTATTATAGTGAAAGGAGTCAGAAGTTTCCTTGGGCATGCTGGATTCTATAAGAAGTTCATCAAGGATTTCTCCAAGGCTGCTAGACCAATGTGAGGTCTATTGGAGAAAGAGGTGAAATTTGTGTTTGATGAAAGTTATGTGAAAGCCTTTGAGTTGTTGAAGAAAATCTTATTGAAGCTCTGATCTTAATTGCTCCTAATTGGGAGCTACCTTTTGAGCTTATGTGCGATTCTAGTGATATAGAAGTGTGTGCAGTGCTGGGCTAGAGAAAGGATAAGGAGAAGAAGGAGAAGGAGAAGGAGGAGAAGGATAAGAAGAAGAAGGAGGAGGAGGAGGAGGAGAAGAGGAAGAAGAAGAGGAAGAAGAAGAGGAAGAAGAAGAAGAAGAAGAAGAAGAAGAGGAAGAGGAAGAAGAAGAGGAAGAGGAATAACAAGATGAGTAAGAAGAAGAAGAAAAAATAAGACGAGTAGGAAGAGGAAGAAGAAGCATGAGAAGAAGAAGAAGCATGAGAAGAAGAAGAAGAAGAAGAAGAAGAAGAAGAAGAAGAAGAAGAAGAAGGAGAAAGAGAAGGAGAAAGAGAAAGAGAAAGAAAAGGATAAGGACAAGAAGCAGGAGAATAAGAAGAAGAAGAATAAGAAGAAGAAGGAGAAGCAGGAGAATAAGAAGAAGAAGGAGAAGCAGGAGAAGAAAAAGAAAAAGAAGAAGAAGAAGAAGAAGAAGGAGAATGAGAAGGAGAAGGAGAAGGAGAAGGAGAAGAACAAGAAGAAGACAGACAAAAAGAAGAAGAAGAAGGATAAGAATGAGAAGAAGAGGAAGGAGAAGAAGGAGAAGGAGAAGAAGGAGGAGAAGAAAAAGAATGAGGAGAAGAAGAAGAGGAGAAGAAGCAGAAGATGAGGAGGGTGAGGAGGAGGAGGAAGAGGAAGAGGAAGAGGAAAAAAAAAAAAAAAAAAAAAAAGAGAAGGAAGAAGAAAAAGAAGAGGAGGAAAAGGAAGATGAATCATCATCAGAAGAAGAAGAAGAGGAAGATGAATCATCATCAGAAGAAGAAGAAGAAAAGGAAGAAGAAGCATAGGAAGAAGAGGAAAAAGAAGAGGAAGTAGAAGAAGAAGAATAAGAACAAGAAAACGAAGATGAAGAAGAAGAAGAAGAAGAAGAAGAAGAAGAAGAAGAAGAAGAAGAAGAAGAAGAAGAGGAAGAGGAAGAGGAAGAGGAAGAGAAAGAGGAAGAGGAAGAGGAAGAGGAAGCAGAAAAAGAAGATGAAGTGGAAAAGGAAGAGGATGAGGAAGATGAAGACGAAGAAGAAGAAGAGGAATAAGAGAAAGAAGAGGAAGAAGAAGAAGAAGAAGAAGATAAAAAGGAGGAGGAGAAAGAAGAATTATTATCTATTGTTGTATTAATGACTCAAGTTGTTGCTCTTTATATTACATTATTATGTTGCATGAAATTGTTATCCGATTGTCTTACTGATAGCCCCAGTGGCCATGAATTGTCTAACTAATCACTCTAGCTTGTTTTGTTTTATAGGATTGACATAACTTTTTGTCACGACCCAAGCCTAGGGCTTAGACGTGACCGGCGAATGGGGAACCCGAGGGAACCCTAAACAAGCCTCATAGCATATCATTACACATTCTTGGTCGCGGAAGCAATTAAAATGACCATAAGCAATAAGCATAATCAAGGGAAAATCGGGACTAAGGGAACAAGAAAAAAAAAAGGAGAATAATACATAAATACCATAGATGAGTCAAGCTCAAGTAAAATACACAACTTGTCCAACACCACCTCTAAACATGGATACTTAGCGGGGGACGAGACAAACTACCGGGCTCACCCTCATAGTCAATACATAATTAAAAAGGAAAAGTCTTATACATAGCAAGAGATCATAAGCAACGTCCCCGGAATGGAGGACTCACCAATAAGCTCGATAGAAAATCAAATTAGCCACGCGGAGAAGGATGGTCAGACGGTGCTTCGGTCCCTACATGGTGACATCATGTAGGCATAGAGTATGCATTAGTACGTTTGAATGTACTAAGTATATGGGATGCAATGCAATGCAATGCAACAATGGATGGACATCATAGGCAAAATGCATAATCGTACCCGATAGATAGCATATTAATGAGATGATATGTATAATGATGCTTATATAAAAAAATCATATTTAGTAGGGCATAGTATATGTGTAGTGAGTGACCATCAATATAGTATTTCCAAGGCCTACCACCCCCTTGGAGAGGCGAAAGAGGTACAAACCCCTCAATGTGGTTACCCGGGCCTACCACCCCCCGAGCTAGGGACCAAGGTACAAACCCCTTAATATGGTTATACGAGCCTACTACCCCCCGTACTAGGCAACCAAGGTACAAACCCCTCGATACAGTTATACGGGCCTACTACCCCCCGTACTAGGCAACCAAGGTACAAACCCCTTGATATAGTTACCCGGGCCTACAACCCCCCCGAGCTAGGCTTGGTTGACTCACACACTATATAGAGAAAATCATATACATGTATCTATTTCATCATCATTTCAATACTTATATAATCATCCGACTCATAGGACATACATTGGACCTTCCATTTCATAAGAATTCTATAAATGACATTTTATCAAACATATGGTGGGCTACTTGTTCATGTAAATAAATCATATGTTTCAAGAGTACTAAGTCCAACTAATTTCAAAATCCATATAAAACAGCCCACCAACAACATACATATATATATATATATATACATATATAACAACCTTCATAATTTGATCATGGAGGCATGAAAACCATAAATATCACATAATAATACAATTTCATGATAATATGCAAGATAGACCTTAATAGGGTGTGTAGTAGTGATTCCATACTCAAGAGTTCATAAATAAACATAAGGACCCATAAACTTGAAGTAGTAATAGAGGATAAATGGTTGGGCTTGTGGAAAGGAAGGTTTCCACAATCAAACCCACATACCTTGAGTTTTTATGAAGGTCTTGAGAGTGTCTTCAATGAAAGCTTGAAACTTGGAGCAAAATCTCTTCAATCTTGATGAAGTTTTGGATTAGGGTTCTTGAGAGAACTTGAGAGAAAATGTGTCTAAGTATGGGAGAGGTGTTTTGAGAAATGTTTTAGAGATGGGAATTGAATTAATGTTATATAGGAAATAACAAATGCCCTTTGGAAAAACGGAACCAACACTTAGAAAAAAAAAGAGGCGGGTGAACAGTAATTTCGGTCACTGGAAATTGCATTTCCTGCCGGACAGATTTTACGAAAATGGGCATAACTCCTTTGTCCGAACTCCGAATGAGGTGAAACAAATTGCGTTGGAAAGATAACTCACAAAGCTTTAATTTTTACAGTTTGAGCTCCTTCCAGTTCCTTGTGTGCTAAGAGATATGCCCCTTTAAAGTTGACCCTCAAAATCGCATTTTTTTGCGATTTTTGAATTTTGATACGGTTGCTCTAAAATTCGGGTTAGACCCATTTCCCACTCAATTTGACCCCTGAATAAGAATATGAAGTCAAATTTCCGAAATGATGCACGGATTTTGAGATATATGAAAATTACAATTTTAGGTGTTTCCAAAACACATTTTCGGGCATTTTTGGGGTCGTTTCAATATCTCCCCCTTGGGAACATTCGTCCCCGAATGTCAAAGAAATGTACATGAGAGACACAAACATGGCAAATTCAGCCCACATAAGGATGCAACAATGCACTTACACCTCATTTCAAAAACTTCAACATAGTTGTAAAACCACAATGAACTTGTTAACTTAAAATGAATGTATGCAATGGCATAGTGGCTGAACTTAGGACCTGAGATTTTATAAAGGGCTTAGATCAATACCTTAAGCTTGAGTGGAGTGGAAAAGATAAGGATATCGCCTTTGCATGTCCGCTTCGGCCTCCCAAGTAGCACTTTCAACTTGTTGATTTCTCCAAAGGACCTTAACGGAAGCCACATCTTTGTTTCTCAACCTCTTCACTTGTCTATCTAAAATTTGGACCGGAACCTCTTCATAGGTCAAATTATCTTCAACAACATCCACAACATCAAGAGGCACAATGGCATTCAGATCACCCACATACTTCCTCAACATAGACACATGAAATACCGGATGAACCAAATCCATTTCGCTAGGCAATTCCAACTCATAAGCTACCTTGCCAATTCTCCTCATCACCTTATAAGGACCCACGTATCTTGGGCTCAACTTACCCTTCTTACCAAAACGAATCACACCCTTCATGGGTGACACCTTTAAATAGACCCAATCACCAACTCGAAATTCAAGAGCCCTTCTCCTCACATCGGCATAGGATTTTTGGCGATTTTGGGCCGTCTTCAACCTTTCTCTAATCATCCTAACCTTCTCAAGAGCCTCCATAACTAGATCCGGTCCTAACAAGGCCACCTCACCAACCTCAAACCACCCAACCGGTGATCTACAACGCCTCCCATAGAGAGCCTCAAAAGGAGCCATACCGATGCTAGAATGATAACTATTGTTATAGGCAAACTCAATCAATGGAAGATGATCATCCCAACTACCCTTAAGTTCCAATACACAAGCCCTAAGCATATCCTCAAGTGTTTGGATAGTCCTTTCGGCTTGTCCATCCGTTTGCGGGTGAAAGGCCGTAGTAAGCTTAACTCTCGTACCTAGACCCCTTTGAAAGGACTTCCAAAAGTGTGAAGTAAATTGAGTACCACGGTCCGATATGATGGATAGAGGAATCCTATGCAACCTTACCAAGTCATGAATATATAACCTTGCATAATCTTCCGCCCCATATGTTGTCTTTACCGGTAGAAAATGAGCCGATTTCGTCATCCTATCAACCACCACCCAAATAGAATCAAAACCTTTTCTAGTCTTGGGTAAACCAACTACAAAATCCATATTAATTTCTTCCCACTTCCAAGTAGGAATCTCTATGTCTTGGGTTAGGCCACCCGGCCTTTGATGTTCAGCCTTGACTTGTTGGCAACTATGACAATCGGAGACGAATTTGGCAATGTCCTTCTTCATGCCTCCCCACCAATACACATCTCTCAAATCTCTATACATTTTGGTGGAACCGGGGTGGATGGAGTAGGAAGAATTATGAGCCTCCTCAAGAATTTTCTCCCTCAAACCATCAACACAAGGCACACACAACTTACCTTGGTACCTAAGGGTACCATCTCCCCCTTGGGAGAAAACTTCCACCTTGCCCTCTTTCACCAAGGCCTTCAATTCTAACAAGGAAGAGTCAAGATCTTGTTTTTCTATCACCTCATCAACCAAGGAAGACCTAGCACCATCAACAACGACCACACCACCATTACCAACTTCTTCCAACCTAACCCCCAACCTAGCCAACCGATGCACCTCCCTAGCCATTTCCCTATCACCAATATCAACATGAGCTAGGCTACCCATAGACACCCTACTCAAAGCATCCGCTACCACATTAGCTTTACCGAGATGATAATGCACACTCATATCATAATCTTTAAGAAATTCTAGCCGCCTTCTTTGTCTCAAGTTGAGATCTTTCTGGGTGAAGACATATTGGAGGCTCTTATGATCGGTAAACACATCAACATGTACCCCATACAAGTAATGACGCCAAATCTTTAAAGCAAACACCACCGCGGCTAATTCAAGATCATGCGTAGGATAGTTCTTTTCATGCACTTTGAGTTGTCTAGAAGCATAGGCTATCACCTTACCATTTTGCATTAGAACACAACCCAAACCAACTCTAGAAGCATCACAATACACAACAAATCCCTCAAGCCCATCCGGTAGTGACAATATAGGAGCGGACACAAGTTTATCTTTCAAGGTTTGAAAACTCCTTTCGCACTCATCGGTCCACTCAAACTTAGCCTTCTTTTGTGTCAACTTAGTCATGGGAGAAGCAATAGAAGAGAAAACCCATTCACAAATCTCCGGTAGTAACCCACTAAGCCCAAGAAGCTCCTAATATCCGACGGGGTCAATGGCCTAGGCCAATTTCTAATCACATCGGTCTTCTTAGGGTCCACCTTAATGCCATCCCCCGACACCACATGACCTAGGAAGGCAACCTCCCTCAACCAAAATTCACACTTTTCATACTTGGCATACAACTTCTCCTCTCTCAATCTTTGAAATACAACCCTCAAGTGACCTATATGTTCTTTCTCACTATGCGAATAGATTAAAATATCATCAATGAAGACCACAACAAAGGAATCAAGGTAGAGTTTAAAGACCCTATTCATTAGGTCCATAAAGATAACCGGTGCATTGGTCAACCCAAAGGACATGACCACAAATTCATAATGCCCATACCTAGTCCAGAAGGCTGTTTTAGGAATGTCACACTCTCTCACCTTCACTTGATGATACCCGGACCGAAGATCAATCTTAGAGAAGTGGCTAGCCCCTTGCAATTGGTCGAATAAGTCATCAATCCTAGGAAGAGGATATTTATTCTTGATGGTGACCTTATTGAGTTGTCGGTAATCAATACACATCCTAATGGACCCATCTTTATTCTTCACAAACAACACCAGTGCACCCCATGGTGATTGGCTTGGCCTAATAAAACCCTTCTCCAACAAGTCCCTCAATTGTTCTTTCAACTCCTTTAACTCCACCGGGGCCATACGGTAAGGGGGAATAGAAATAGGTTGAGTATCGGAGAGGAGGTCTATGCCAAAATCTATTTCCCTTTCGGGAGGAACACCGGGAAGGTCATTAGGAAAGACATCAAGAAATTCATTTACGACCGAAATTGACTCTATAGGAAGGGTTTTGGACTCCACATCCCTAACCCTCACAAGGTGATAGAGACAGCCCTTAGAGATCAACTTACGGGCTTTAATGCAAGAGATGAACCTACCCTTAACTATCACATTTTGGCTCTCCCACTCAAAAATGGGTTCACTTGGGAATTGGAACTTGACCCTACAGGTTCTACAATCAATGGAAACATAGTATGCATGCAACCAATCCATCCCAAGAACAACATCAAAATCGACCATGGTCAACTCAACAAGATCACAAGGCAATATTTTATGCAAGATACAAATAGGACAATTTCTATAGACCTTCCTAGCAACCATATATGCACCAATAGGAGTAGACACCTTATATGACTCATGCAATAAGTCGGGCTCAACATGAAACTTTTTGGCAACAAAGGGGGTGACAAAAGAAAAAGAGGCACCCGGATCAATTAATACATATACATCAAAGTCAAAGATTTTTAACATATCGGTAACGACGTCGGGGACTTCCTCGACCCCTTGCCTCCCATGTAAAGCATAAAATCGATTGTGCCTTGGGGCACCACCTTGTCGGCCCCCTCTCCCCAAAGGAACCGCATTGGCACCTTGTGGATGGACCTCCTTACCCTTGTTGCGATTCCGAGGACTGCCTATTTTATCTTATTTTTTGAACTCCCTTTTTATTGCGCGTAAAAATGATTAAAAATCTTATGGGTTTGTGCATGCGTGGTGTTTATGATTGTTGAGTGTATGGGTCTGAGCTTAATTGTACTAGTGCATAGTTTAAATTTGTTTTCAGGGGTTGTGGGGTTGAAGTCAAGAAGATAGGTTGGAAATAAGCGCGTTGGGCCATTTGGCGAGCTGGGTCGAGCTCGACAAACCACTCGGCGGTTCGCCTAATGACCCAATCTCGCCTTTAATTTCATGCTACTCATGATATGGATTCTGTAACTTTCGGCAAGAAGTCTTTGATCGCCAAAAGCATTCGGCGACTCGCTGAAAGTCTCCTTGATCACCTTTTGTCTGCATCCTTGAACCTTTGTTGCACTATATCTTTCAGCGGATAAATCCCTGCTCGCCGAATCAACTTGGCGATTCACCGACCTTTTCGATGAAGTTTTTCTGCAATGGTGTCCCTATGAATTTGATTTAGTTGTTTTAACTTCTTCCCAATTCTTTACAGAAATGGCTAGATCTAAAGTTGCAGGATGAAGCAGGCCATCCTAAGGTAAAACAAAAGGGATTACAATCAACGAGGATGCAACTGCATGCAGAAGCAAGGTTGCTAAACTTTCCACAATGTGGGAAAGGCAAGGGCAAGGACAAGATCCTTGAATTATCATATGCAAGCACTGACAGTGATGGCTTTTATAGAAATGACGCCAACCAATCTGAAAGCGAAGGTGTGAGTTCTAATGAGGATGATCTGATAATAGCACAAAGGGCTGAGCGGCAAACTAAGAAGCTGAATGATCCATCCAGGGTCAGGACTCCCCAACCTACCACTACTACACCTCCAGTTCCAGAACATGCAATGGTATTAGCACCGCTACTACAGGGTCCTTCGCCTAAGTCAATGAATCGAGTAAAGGCTGAGGGGCTGTGGACAATTCTGGAGGAAAAGTGTTTGTCCATAGACGAGGTTATAGACAGGCACCCAGAGATAATGGAGTGCCTAAGATACCACAAGTTCTAAATCTTCACTAAACCCCGTGGCCCTTATATTCCAAACTGGGTAAGAGAGTTCAATAGTGCATACAATGCACTAATACCCTAGAAAAAGTAGCTAGCAGCAGCAGCCTTCAAAGAGGTAGACTATGTGGTTGTGAGAGGAAGGAGGATGAAGTGTGATAGTGGGGCAATCAATGCAATCTTGGGAATGTTCACGACTATTAGGGATCACTGCCAGCACTTGATCAGAACAAAGAAGCTGGATGAGATGAAAAATTAGCTAGCCCCACTAATTTTAAACGAGACTTCGAAGTGGTTGGCGGAAGGAATTCTGATTGAAAAGAAAGAACTAAACATAGTCGTAAGGTTCTGGTTCATTTTTATCAGTAGCACAATTATGCCGTCCCAAAATGAGTCGATCCTTCGCCTTACCAAGGCAACTTGCATGGGTTGCATCATAGAGGAGACTCGGATAAACTTGGGTACAATCATTGCTTCAGAGATACTCATGCGTGCAAGGCAGAGCCGGACCTCACTTTTATTCCCAGTATTGATCATAGAATTATGCAAACAAGCTCGGGTACCTCGAGATGCCAAGAAAGATATGGAAGTGATGCCTACAATCTCAACTGATATCCGGAGGATTGAAACCGAGTACCTTAAGGATCAAGCAGAAAGGAAGAAGGCATCATGGGTAGAGTTAGTAAACACAAAGTCATCACTTGTAGAGGCACATCTGCCTACTCCGACCCCTGGGCCTTCAGGTATATCCATTACCACTTCTACTCCTACTGATACTCTAGGTTCTTCTGCTGTTCCATGGTCTCCCAGACCCACTATTATTGTTGGTGTTTCTCGGCCTCCACTCACCCAGGCTTCCCTACTCCGAATGGGATAGCTCGCCCTTTCTACTGATCGTTGGGCTGCCAGTCTAGAGGCCTCTATTCCAGGCATGATCCAGATTGCCCTAGCTGATGATGTGATACCTCTGAGCACTACCATTGATGACCTAGCAGCCAGGATAGCGGTGCATGAGCACAACTAAGGGGCCACAGAGGAGGTGACGACTTTAAAAGCTACCATTGCTGAGCTGCGAAAAGATGTAGACCACCTGAAGTCCACCAATGTGTCCATGGTCTTTGGAATAGTGGATATTCTAGATGTGCCTGAGATGCCTCAGACCACCACTTGACATGGGGATAGAGCGGAGCAGACAACCGATCCTGAGTTAGAAGCAGAGACTGATGAAGAGATGCATGAGGAGACTGAGGGAGCTGCAGAAGAAGACCTGACCGAGACGAAAGCAATTATGATAGATGTTATTGTGCAGGCTTCCTTACCACATGTTGCTGGATCCAATGGAGATGGTCTTTCTAGGGTTACTCTGGACACTAAACACCAGACAGATGGAGTGACTGATTAACCAGGATACCCTCTTTACTACCCTCTCTGTCTTACTTTAGTTTGACTTTTGGATTCTGTGTTAATTACATTTAAGGACAAATTGTTTTTATTTGTGGTGGGGTGAGGCCCACCTTTGTGTGCTATTGATGTTCGTACTTTGTTTATATTTGGGCTTTGTGCTGAAATGTGTTTACACTGCTTTCTGTGGATGTTTGAGATTGTGGCTCCTTTTATTTTAAATTGCAAAATGATTTTTGACTCATCCAAAAAAATTTGCCACCTCTCGTGTGTTGAATGTGGCTGTTCTTTTGCAAAATTTGAGTCTCAATTTGGATCAATACCAATGACTTGAATAGTGCTCTTAATCGAACAAACATGAATGCGCAGCTACGATGAGGCCAAATGAAGTTGCATAGACAATATGTGAACTCTTTGCATCTCGTTATGACTAGCCTAGTATCGAATTAAGTCTCTTGTGATGATCATTGCACACTAGCAAAAGTGTGGAGTCTTGCTTGACTTATAGTGTCAATGCCTAGTGTGATGAGCTTACCTGTGAACTATGCATGATGGATCCTAGAATTTTCCCCATTGGTCCGGTCAACTAAGTGATGTTATCTCTTGATATGATCTTAGACAACTTCTAAGAGTGTGATCCAATTTGACATATACCTCTTTTGTGACCTACCTTGTGAGTGTGTGAACCACTTCTGACCACCCCTTGAGCCTTACCTTCCTTTGGAAGAAACTTGATGAAAAATAGATATTTCTTTATCCATCACCCATAATCCTCATGAAGTTGTGGTTAGTTGAATGTCCAACTTAGGCCAAAAGCCTAAGTTGGGGGTGTGGTGAAAAGATAAGGGCCAGTCAAGAAGTGCAAGAAAAGTCTCCTCTTACCCATGGTTCTGAGAAAAATGGAACCCCTCCATATACAAAAAAGGAGATAAAAGAGAAAGAAAAAGAAAAAAAATGAAAAGAAAGTTGTGGAATAAAGTACAAAAGAAATGTGATTTCCAAACAATTCATGAAAAGTGAATAATAGGATGACTTATGAGAACTAATGAAAATGATGAAGGAATAGGAAAAGAAGTGTTGAGAATACCACATCTCATGAGGATAAAAGTCACTAAGCCTAAATGACCATACCTTTGCACTCAGCCCTATTACAAGCCTTGAAAAGACCTTTTTGATCTTGAGTGAGCAGAAACAAATGTTGATCAGAAAATACGGGCAAACCTATAGGTGAAAGTATGCATTGTGTTCTTCCTTGTGAGAGTGAGCGTTGCATTTGATTCCGAGACTTTAAATTATTAAACCATTGTGTATGAATATGGAATCACTCCTTGTGTGAGGGCATTTGAACACTTTGTTAAGCTTGAACTTGCATTTGAAGAAAGTAATGTGAGCATGAGATTCTTTGATATTGGGGAGTCACAACTTGAATCTTTGAGTGTACATTTGATCTTCGCATAAGTAAATTCAATCTTGTTGTGTGCCTTCATGATTGAGTCTTGTATAGCACTGTTCGAGATACCCTTTTTGAGCAGCTGAACTTGAGTTTGCTTGAGGACAAGCAAAAGTTTAAGTTGGGGGTGTTGATGAGTCCACAAATTAGACTCATTTAGGGCTATATTTTGATAGAATTAGTGTCCTCAAATGCATATTTTATCTCAATATCTTATGAAAACCCTTAAGTTTCAGATATTTGGAGTTTGAGGGAAAGAGTGGACACTACTTAACAATAAAGGAACAAAGACAGCTGAAAGAACGAAGAAATGAAGATTTGAGAATCGCTGAAACCATTTGACGAATCGCAAAAGGTCTTACCCTTGCCTTTTGTTCCAGTGTGCTGAGCCCTGAAAGAAAGGATCAAATCAGCGGTAGAAAGGAGAAGTCGGCGTGTCACCGAGCATTTCTGCAAAGTAGTACTATGTCTCCCAATGATCCACAACACGATGATGCTGAAGGATAAAGCAAGACAGCAATGAAACCTACCAAAGGGCGGATTGTCGAGTTGATCGGCAATCTCGACTAATGATGCCGAATGATTTGCTGCAGCACAGATTTTTGAAAACTATAAATACTCATTCAGAGTTGTAGCTTAATATCAGATTTTTAACATAGACTTTTGAGCTCTAAGTTTGGAGAGGGTTTTGAAGAACTTGAAGATTCAAAGGGTTTCAACTCCAAGAATTTGGACTTGGGTCTTATGGATTCTTCACTTTTGACTTGTTTTGAGACTTAAATCTTTATACCCATTTGAATGCAAACTCATTTTTGGTATAAATTTCTATCTCTTTTAATTGTCTAGCTAAACCCCCAATTTTTCGGGTGTGATTTTGTGAATATGGGTTAGATTATCTATTGGGTCTTGCTTGTTGATGGTTTATTTATTATGTAAATGTGATTTCGTTTAGTAGTTGTGGTGGAACTTAATGAAATTGTAGTTACAAATACGATTTCACCTTTGTGTTTTTGGCTTGCTCGAGAGAGAGATCGTAACACTAAGACTACTAAATTAATGGCCGGTGGGAGTGGGTCGACATAAGGTTCAACTCGAGAGAGTGAACCCTAGTCCTTCTCCCACACACTCAGCTTGAGAGAGTGAGTGGGCTAAGGTGGAGGTTGTTCTTCATGCAACAAGTGGGTGTCTGAGAGGAACCCATTTGATTTGGGGTAAGTTGCTCAAGAGAGAATTTACCCCCACTATAGTCTAGCCTAGTCACAAATATTCAACGGATTTATTATCAAAAGCTTGTACCCAATAGTTTCATTTATCCCGTATTCCTTTCACATCCCAAGAATCCCGTCTCCTTGATTAATACTCTTTGCATTTTTGCTGTTTTTGCTCATTTGTCACAAACCCCCATTGATAATTGACGCTTGCATCACCCCTTAAATTTAACATGTTTACATTCGATAATGTTTTTAGCTATGACTAATTATAAATTAATTTTTTTCTATTAATTCTCAATCCCACTCCCTTGGGACTCGACCCCAACCCTTGGTTGGGTTACTTTACTATTGTGCGATCATAGACACTTGCATTGGAAGTTGTGTCTTGATTACACAAACATCACCCACGTGCAACTCCCTCCTCAGAACCCCAAAAAATCCAGCTAAGTCCAGAACCACGCCAGGACCTACAGACCGTAGGTGGGACCATGGTCCATCGCCCAAGTTTGTAGTTCAGGCCCTAGATATCTGTCCTTTGAAGCCAATCACGCTGTACCAGGATGAACCATTGGTCAGTCCATGGTCCGTCGGTCAGGGGCCGTCAATGGCTTCAGCAGATTTTAAGTTAGGGTCGTTTGGTCTTTTCCCTATGTTTTGGGCACCTAAACTATGTCATTTAACCCCTAAACTACGTCATTTTGGTTAATTTAAGCCTAGTAACTAAATTAGAGCTTGCCCTAGTCAATTCATTCTCCAAAATTCTTCCAATTAGAACGTAAAGAGGAGAAAGTAGTCGACCAGACCCTCTCCAAGAATGCCACAAGTTTTCCTCAGTTCCAACCCCAAAATCAAAAGATTTATCCATTGAATTCGTCACCAAGTATGTGGGATTTCACTAGTGGGTTCCTTTCACCCATTAGGTCCCTAAAATTTAGTCAGATTCTTGATTCCATTCATATTGTTTAGACCTAGGGTTTCTAGAACTTCATATAATTGTTGTGATTTAGCTAATAGAGTATTCCTAATCAGATTATCATGTTTTTGTGGAATCGTTGCTTAGTTATTTACATGAAATTCAGATCCCTAGTTGGGTAGATTTGTTTAGTTCATGAATTACACTTGCTAGATCAGTTTATATAGATATGCATCCTTCAATTAAGAATGTTTCATTATTACTAATTTATTGTTGCATTTTTAGTCAACATGTCTAAATATTGATCTATCCAATATATTTCAGTTATGTTGTATTGTATAGATTTCCAGTTGGGAGTAGGCTTAACACCGAGTTGGACTACGGTCAGTCACCCTCATAGTCCCATAACTATGTGCCCCCATAGGTTTAAAAGTCCCCTCCGTGGGCTTTATATTTACTGATCACGTCAGTCATACCTCTATACCCCTGGCAAGGTATATTAGGTCTTATCGATGGGGAGTATACATCGAACTCCACATTTAGCTCACGTGGTTTTATGTCAGTTAATAGTAGCTCTCACAATTAGACTCTAGTGCATTTGATCAGGTTTTAGATATATTTCAGTATTCAGTTTTAGCATGTCATGTACTTGGTCATTGCATTTAGTTTAGTTCATTTTCAGTATATCTCAGTATATTTATCATGTTTAGATTATACCATTGCTCAGTATGCTTTGTTCAGTTATATGTTTGTTCACCTTATCCTATCCTACATGTTCAGTACCTTTCAAGTACTGACGCATACTCTGCACTACATCTTTTCGTTATGTAGGTTCAGGTCCCCAGCATTCAGATCACGTGTAGATTGGTTCCCGATCCGTATTTAGTAGTATCAGTGATGAGTTCTCATTCTTCGAGGATGATAGACATGTTCTTTTACATTGAGTCTTTCATTTCAGTTTCAGTTTTGCTAGAGTTAGTTGGGGGTTTGTCCCATCATGTCTAGTAGTTAGAGGCTTATTTCAGACATAGTTTTAGATTCAGCTTTAGCTTGGAGTGAATGTTTAGTATTAGTAACTCTTACTCAGTGTTTTTATATTCAGACTATTATTGGGTATTCCCCATAATTTAGTTTATCTTATGATTTAAGCTTCTGCATAGTATATCTCTTATTTCAGTCTATTTTAGTATGCTTATGATATGCCAACTCAGGGTTAGCTTGAGGTCACTCGTGACCCTAGGTCCCGCGTTTACGTCAAGGGGGTAGCCTCGGGGCATGACAGCAGTGGACTGGAATGACTACAATACCCTCAGCTAATAAGAAAAGGACCACATGCACACATGTTGATACCTCAATTCTACTCACTCTTCTACTATAGTAGAAATGTGGAGCAACTGAAGAGGTCTTAAGTGCTCACTTGCTTCTTCTACTTGAATGATGAGCTGGTTTTCTTCCCATTAACACAAGTATCACAAACTTTGTCATTTACAAATTTTATCTTTGGTAGACTATGAACCAGGTCCCTTTGACACGAGTTTGTTTAGTAGAGAAGCAATCACATGACCAAGTCTCTTGTATTATAGATCAGTATTCTCACCTTAAGCACTAAGGAAAGTAAGATTGTTACTATGAGTAGTGTTTAGATCAACAATATACATGTTCTTGCATCTCTTTTATGTCAAGATCACCATCGAAGAGATCAAGTTTGTGACCACACATTTTGTTTGATAAGAGCTTAACTCATTTTCCTTTATGACAACTCTGTGAAACACATGGACGATAGTACTTCAACCCATTAACATAGTACACAATTTCAATGGAGTGTTCCACAGACTTTAAAATCCTACCTACACTAAGAATGTATCCTTTCTTTCCATTGCCAAAAGAGAAACCTCCACCTTAAATTGCCTTGAGAGAGAAAGTCTTTAGGTTTCCCAGTCATGCCCTTTGAGCATCCACTATTCATAAACCAACACTTATTGATGCTACCTCCTCTAACTTGCATAGAAAATCACTTGTTAGCTTTGGGAACCCATTTGAGACAGAGTTCCAGTAAGCAGATAAAGGAGTGATAAGAAAAAAATTGTCTAGTAAGGTAGAGTGATTTTCTTCAACTCAGGACCAGAAGCACAACCAGGTCTCTTATTCTGCATGTTTCTTTGTTTGGAATAATTTTAGAAGGAGTGGTCTATTTGATGGATTTGTTCAGTTCCTCTTTTACAAGAACCAGGTTCCTCTCCAACACAAGATTTCTTTCAATAGCCAATTGCATCTTCATTTCAACAATGCAAAATTTATTTTCAAGCACAAGCTGCAAGCTGGTGGCATCGTTCTTTCCTTTAGAAATCATTGTAGTCACCATTTTTATATTTTCCTTCCGTTCTAGATTTTCAACTTCTAGAACAACCATTTATTTTTCAATATAAGATATTTGAGTAACCAGAGAAATTTTTCCATCTTGAAGATATCTAGGCTATTATTCAACAGATCATTCTCAGTGGTTAGCTCACTGATCGAATCATTTAGTACAACAACTATCTTTCTCAATTTTCTAATGGAAAAGATATTCACATTTTGCTTGAAGTAAGATAGTGTTACCTATTCATTAACATCATCCTCTTCTGATTTTTCCATGAAGGCTAACATAGAATCAAATATTTCTTCATCTTTTTTTACTGTGAAAATGGAAACATCATCAGAGTGTTTGGAATCATCTGAATCACTTGCGGTATTTCCTTAGACGGCTAGAGCTTTCTTCACCACATAATCAACAGTTTCTCTTCTGCTTGACTTGTCAGAGAGACCTGGTCCCTTCTTTGTCCTTGTCTCCTCTAGAATTGATATTTTTCTTGTGCTCACCCTTGTGCATAGGGCAATATTTGATTAAGCGACCTGGTTTAGCACACTTGTGACAAGTCAATTGAGTTTGTAGCCCTATCAAGATTTCCTTTCTTCAAAAGACCTCCATGTTTTCTCACGTTTTTTGAAATCTTCGGGTGAGATAGGCCATGTTCTCATCTATTTTAGGGATTTCATTTTGTGACAACTTGCGAGCAAGTGATGCATCCATTTTTGCATCTTTCTTCCGATTAGCCTCATTAATTGGATCCAACCTTTTTTCTTTAACTTTGAGAATGAGACCGTCCTTTCTTCTATATATCTCATGAACTTGAGGATGTTAAAATAGAGCATTCAGCATCAGTACTTCAAGATCCCTTGTCTCCTCGACAATGTCAACTTCATCGCTCCAAGAACTAGGAAGAATCTCTAGTATCTTAGTGACATGCTTGCACGCAGTGATAGGTTCTTCTAGGGACATGAGCTTATTTGTAATGGTAGAGAATCTTGTATGTATTGTATGAATATATTCACCTTCTTTCATGGTGAAGCTTTCAAACTAAGTAGTAAGGAAATCTAACTTAGATTTCTTTGTTTGCTTAGTACCTTCGTACACTAATCTCAAATGATCCCAAATTTCCTTGGATGATTCACAGGATGAAATCAGATCATATTCATTAGCCCCAATGCCACACATTAACAGCTTCCTAGCTTTGTGATTTTTCTCAACTTTCCTTTTGTTGAAGTCATTATATTGTTGTCGAGTTTTGGGAATGACCCTTATGACATCCCCATCTTTTACTTCTATAGTTGGGACAAAGGGACCTTTAGGAACAACATCCCATAACGCACTTTCCTCAACCATCAGATAGTCATACATGCGAATATTCCATCGTCTATAGAACTGACCATCAAAAGGAGGTTACCTTCTACGAGACTGACCTTTTTGCAAGTTTAGTGGAGTCATCATTCCTCACCGGAATCTCTCTCTAGGCATTACCCAGATAGAGAGCCCAAGCTCTTATACCAATTGTTAGAATGGATGTGTCCACTAGTGATCCCTAGACCAGGTTCCTCGACTGAATAATAGTGCAAAAAATAAACAACTAATAGTAGATCAGGCACAAGGATTTTACATGGAAACAGATTAAAGTTTCAAGGATGCTTCATCCAATTCTAAGTGTCAACGATCGCTAGTCAGTATAAAACCCAACTAAGTGAGTTGGGATCGAATCCCAGAGGGAGTGGTACGTGTTTAAGATTCAATAGTAAAGTGTGAACATGGTCAAATCAGTCATAGGAATAGAAGTTTTTGAGTAAATACATCATTCAAAGTAGGGGGTGACACGAATGTTAAATGGGAGGTTTTGGTTTGAAATTATCAACTACAACAACAACAAACAATACGAAATAACAATAATGAGACGGGTTCTTGGGATGTGCTTCGATTATAGGCTAACATAGACAAATGGGTAATTGACACTATTAGAAAATAGCTAAATATTAGTGAGTAACTAGAATATAGAGGAGGTAAACATTCTGTCGAACAATTTACCCCAAATCAAGTCGATTTCTCTTGAACATCAACAAGCATGCAAAATTAGAACCTACACTTTAGTCCATTCACTCTCTCGAGATGAACCCATGACAACCCAATACCCACAGACCATCAATCAATAATCTTAGTTTTAAAACCTCTCTCTCGAGCAAGCCAAAAACACAAGGGTAGAATTGCATTTGCAACTACAATTCTTAAATTAAACCATAATTAATGATTGAATTCACTTTTAAATAGCGTTTAACCTAACAATTAGCAATACCCATAAACTAAATCAACCTATAATCACATAATCACACCCCAAGAATTGGGGTTTTAGCTAGACATTATAAAGAGATAAAAATTGTTACCAAATTGAGTTTCCATCAACTGGGTAAGATCGGTTTCGTCTTTATAATGGTCCAAGTTGAAGAATGTCAAAGACCCACTTCAAATTTCTCAAAAGTGAACAACTTCAATTCTTCAAAGCTAAGGAAAACTAGAGAAAACTTGTCTCACAGTTCAAAACTTGATAAAATTTGTTCTAAAGAGTAATTGATATTAAACTAAATATTCAAAAATGTATTTATAATCGCCAAAATGTGCTGCGAAGAATCACTCGGCGAAGTAAGTCGGGCTCGCGAACTACTCGGTGATCCGCCCTTTGGTCATTTCCATCGCTTCTCTGCCTTGGCCTTCAGCATCCTCAAGGTTTGTAACTTTGGGCGATCCAACACTGCATCGCGGAACCACTTGGCGATCCGCCGACTACTTCTTTCTCTCACCGACTTGGTTCTTTCCTTCAAGGCTTGGCACACTAGAACTTTAGGGGGTCAAGTAGCCATTTGGTGATTCACTAAGTGGACTTGGCGATCACCAGACTTGCTTTTCTTCAATCTTTCAGCTTGCTTCGTTACTTTTTGCAAATCAGTATCCTTGCTTTGCTCCTCAATCCATATACCTGGAAATCAAGAGTTTTACATCAGTTATTGGCACAAAATAAGCATTTGAGGACACTAAATCTATATAAATAAAGCCCTAAATGAGTCCAAATCTCTGACTCACCAACACCCCCAACTTAAACTTTTGCTTATCCTCAAGTAAAACTCAAGTTCAGCAGTTCAAAAAAGATGTCTCAAACAGTGCTACACAAGACTCAATCATTAATGCACACAACAAGACTCAACTTACTCATGCAAGGTTCAATTGTGCACTCAAAGGTTCAAGTTGTGACTCACCATTACTAAAGATTCTCAAGTTCACAATACTTGCTTCAAATGCAAGTTCAAGCTCAACAAAGGTACTCAAATTCCCTCACACAAAGGATGATTCCATATTCACACACTATTTTTCAATAATTTAAAGGTCCAGAATCACATACAACTCTCACACTCACAAAGATGAATATATGCATGCCTTCACCCATAGGTTTACCCTTATTTTCCAACTAACATTCGTTTCAACTCACTCAAGATCAAAAAGGTCTTTTTCAGGCTGGTAACGGGGCTCCGTGTAAAGGTATGGTCATTTAGGCTCAATGGCTTTTATCCTCGTGAAATGTGGTATGAACAACACTTTCTTTATTTTTCTTCAACATTTGCACTCATGCTCAAAATTCACCTCATTATTCACTTCTCATGGAATACCAGACACCCCACTTCTTTTGCAACTTTCACAACTTTATTCCACAACTTTTTCATTCTTCTACTTTTTCATTCTTCTTTACTCTTTTTTTTTTGTATGGAGGGGTTCCATATTTTTCAAAACCATGGATTAACGGGGCACTTCTTTGCACTTCTTGATTTACCTTCTCCTTTTACCACACCCCCAACTTAGGCTTTTGGCCTAAGTTGTCTATTCAAACAAACCACACTTCATGAGGATTATAGGTGAATGGATAAAGAGAGGTCTCATTTGCTCAAGTTTCTTCCAAGAAAAGGATAAGGCTCAAAAAGGGAGTTCAAGCAAAGTTCACACACTCACAAGGTAGGCCACAAAAGAGGTATATTGTCAATTTGTTTCACTCTTAAAAATTGTTGCCTAAGATCATTGTAGCCACACATTCATTTCTATTCTATTAAGAGCACTATTCAAGTCATTGGTATTGATCATAACCGATACTCAAATTTGCACAAGAACAACCACATTCAAACACAACAACAAGAGGTTCCAAAATCAAATTTTTTTAGAAGGTTCAAAAACCATATCCAATCAAAACAAGGAGCCACACGCTCAAACATCCACAAAACAGTGTCAAACACAATATGTACAAAAAATACTAATCACAAGAGGTAGGTATGGAAATACCTCACCCCACCCCAAATAAAAAGCAATTTGTCCTCAAATGCAACAAAATACTAAAAATCAATAAAAGTGATAGAGAGGGAGGTAAAGAAAAGTCATGTCTACGCAGTCACTCCATTAGTCGAGGGATCAGTACCCGGTGTAACACTCTGATCTTAGGCATCAGTGCATGGGGTATCAGTAACACTAGATCCGGCCATGGTGGTATCTGCCAAAGAAATATGCACGGCTGAATCTATCATCGCTTCCTCAACCTCTGTTAGGCCCTTATAGGTCACCTCCTCATCGACACCAAACTGCTCCTCATCAGTCTTAGCCTCGAACTCTGCAGTAGCTATCTCCTCAACTCAAACCTCATCTCCGATGGTAGCCGAAGACACATCTGTATCAGTAGTCATATCGGGGATCTCCATAGTCCCGAATATCATGGACATATCCGTGGACTTTAGCTGGTCCACGTCCTTCCTCAGCTCAGCAATAACAGCTTTAAGAGTCGTCACCTCCTTAGTGGCCCCTTGGCCTTGCTCACACACCGCTATCCATGCCACAAGGGCATCAGTAGTCACATTCAAGGGTGTCACAACATCAGCAAGGGCCCTCTCTATCATGCCAGGAATGGTGCCCTCAAGCCTAGAGGCGCGCCTATTAGTAGAATGGACTACCTTCCCCATCCGTAGTAATGCAGCCTGGGTGACTGGAGGTCGGGAAGTAGCAATAGCAGAGGCACCAAACCTAGGAAGCAAGGGAGCTACAGAGGAACTAGGCGTCATGGAAGGGGTAGTGCTAGATATACCTAAAGGCCCAGGGCCAGAATAGGCAAAGGTGCCTCTGCAGGTAATGCATCAGTATCCACAATCGGGGATATATCCACCGGGGCTGCCTTCTTCTTCTCGGCCTCATCCTTCAAGTACTCTGCCTCAATCTGTCAGATGTGAGTAGAAGATGTGGGAATCACTTCCACATCCTTCTTTGCATCAAAGGGCACTTAGGCTAGTCTGCACAGCTCCATGATCAACACTAGAAAAGGGAAGGAGGTTTGGCGCTGCTTGGCCCTCATGGCCATCTCCTGTGCAATGATCATCCCCAAGTTCAGCTTTGTCTCATCAATCATGCAACCCAGGCAAGCTGCTTTCGCGTGTCGGAGGATAGACTCATTTTGAGATGGCATTATGGAACTGCTAATGAAGCCAAACCATAACTTTGCTGCTACATTGAGGTCCTTCTTTTCAATGGGTGCTCCAACCTCGATCCACTTAGGAGTACCATCAGATAGCAGGGGAGCCAACATAAACAAAATTCAACTTAACCAAAAGAATCTTAACCAACACCACTCCCCGGCAGCGGCACCACTTTCATTAACGTTGTAAGGACACTTCATCTAATTCTAAGTGTCAACGATCGCTAGTCAATATAAAACCCAACTAAGTGAGTTAGGATCGAATCTTATAGGGAGCGGTACATGTTTAAGATTCAATAGTAAAGTGTGAACATGGTCAAATCAATTATAGGAATAGAAGTTTTCAAAGAAAGACATCATTCAAATCAAAGGATGACACGAAAGTCAAATAGGGGGTTTTCATTTGAAATTATCAACTACAACAACAACAAATAATAGGAAATAACAATAATGAAATGGGTTCTTGGGATGTGATTCGATTATAGTCTAATATAGACAAATGGGTAATTGCAACTATTATAAAATAGCTAAATATTAGTGAGGAACCTAGACTATAGAAGAGCTAAACTTTCTCTCAAACATTTTACCCCAAATCAAGTCGATTTCTCTTGATCATCAACAAGCATGCAAAATAAGAACAACCTACACTTTAGTCCATTCACTCTCTTGAGCTGAATATGTGGAAAAGGGTTTAGGATTCACTCTCTCGAGCTGAACCCATGACAACCCAATACGCACAGACCATTAATCAATAATCTTAGTTTTAAAATCTCTCTTGAGCAAGCCAAAAACACAAGGGTAGAACTGTATTTGCAACTACAATTCTTAAATTAAACCACAATTAATGATTGAACTACCTTCTAAATAGCGTTTAAACTAACAATTAGCAATACTCATAAACTAAAGCAGCCTATAATCACATAATCACACCCAGGAATTGGGGTTTTAGCTAGATATTATAAAAAGATAAAAATTGTTACCAAATTGCATTTTCATCAACTGGGTAAGATTGATTTCATCTTTACAATGGTCCAAGTTGAAGAATCTCAAAGACCCACTTCCAATTTCTCAAAAGTGAAAAACTTCAATTCTTCAAAGCTAAGGAAAACTAGAGAAACCTTGTCTCACAGTTCAAAACTTGATAAAAAATTATTCTAAAGAGTAATTGATATCAAACTAAATGTTCAAAAATGTATTTATAGTCGCCAAAAATATGTTGCGAAGAGTCACTCGATGAAGCAAGTCAGGCTCATTGAACTACTCGATGATCCACCCTTTGGTCATTTCCATCGCCTCTCTGCCTTGGCCTTCAACATCCTCAAGGTCTGTAACTTTAGGCGATCCAAAACTGCATTGCGGAACCACTCGGTGATCCACCGACTGCTCATTTCTCTCACCGACTTAGTTCTTTCCTTCAGGGCTTGGCACACTGGAACTTTAGGCGGTCAAGTAGCCATTCAGCGATTCGCCAAGTGGACTTGGCGATCACCAAGCTTGCTTTTCTTCAATCCTTCCGCTTGCTTCGTTCCTTTTTGCAAATCAGTGTCCTTGCTTTGTTCCTCAATCCATATACCTAGAAATCATGGATTTTACATTAGTTATTGGCCCAAAATAAGCATTTGAGGACACTAAATCTATATAAATAAAGCCCTAAATAAGTCCAAATGTCTGACTCATCAGAAACCCCCTTACTCAAGGGAGGTGAAAAGCATGACATGTATTCATAGGATTTCAACCCAAACTGCATTTCACTCAAAACGAAGGAAATTTTCACATTAAAAACTCTTGCAACCTAGGAATTAAACTCTTAATCCCTTCCCCCTTACTGTATCAATTCTACTACAAAGGAAAACTAAGCAATAACTCTATTGCCCACTAAACTAACTAACTTTAGTTTATCTAAACTTCAAGAACCCAACAAGAGTAACTCTAGCCACCAACTCCGATCTTGAGGATAAAAGCATAAACAAGCAACAACTCTGTTGCACCCACACATCAACTAACTCTAGTGAACACTCCTAGTTGACACTCCTAGGAAACTCTACCCATGAGAACAACAAAAAAAATGATTTGAAGAGGCTTCACTAAAACATAGATGATTCGATTAACTAACTCTAGCTAATACGACTCAAACAATAGACTAAGATAGGCAACCGATCTACTATCCTTTATAACTTAGGATAGATTTACAATATAAGAATACAAGACACAAAACTCAAAATACAACAAAGATGCTTCAACACTCCATCAGGTCCCTTGTTAAGTATGAATAGTGTTCTTTCTTGAAGATGGATTTTTCGTTGTGAGCTTATGAATTTTCAGAATTCAAAGCTTTGTGTGCCAAAACTTAAGTTGTGTCTTTGGAGAAGAGACTATTATCAAATGGGCACAAATCCTTAGAGCAAAGCCATTGGCTGAGAGTCTGTTATTCTAAAAAGTCGTGCACCATAAGATTTGACAGTGTTTAGACAACTGTCTTTTGTCTTTTTCATGTACACAGTCTTTCCTCGACCGGGTCCCTTGTAAGATCCAAAAAAATTTTAAATCATCAAACTTCAAATCAGCCTCAAATAACAATTTCCCCCTTTTTGATGATGACAAACTAATATTCAGGCACTTCAAGTTTCATTCGTTGATTTCGTACATTCCCTCTATCATTAGTCCCAATACCAGAAAACTGAGTCTATCCAGGACATGGTCCTTTGTTAGATCCTGAAGTTTGTTAAATCATCAAAACTTAACATCAACAACAAGACCCACTTCCGAATTTCACAAAAAATATGGGTTACAACCTTACTTCTCACTCAAGAAAATAGAAAGTTCTATTATACCCTAATTTCATAAAGTCTTAGATAAAAAAATGTATGACAAAAAATGTATTTTTCTCTCTTTTTGGATATTTATATTTTCTCTAAATCTTAGACAAAATTTCATTAAATAACTTCGTTGATGATGTTAGTGGGGCTCGCTGACTCATTTGGTCAATCCCCAACTTGATCATCTTCTCGCCTCTTGATAGATTTAGGCTTCAAATATTTGAGCCACAGTTGGCGAGCTCAATGGAGATCACTATTCACATTCAGCGAGTCATTGATAATCACCCAAACTCACCTTTTTGGCCTTTAATTTAGCCCAAATGTTTTGTCATTTGCAACGAGCAATTTTCATCTCACAGACAAAGTTCGGTGAATCACCATTTAGCCCATCTTCTCATTGACATGCCTTGAGCATTTTGGTCAAAGACTGTTATTTTTTGTGAGGTCTGGCACACTCGGCGAGTCACTGAGTGCCTTTTGTTAAGCATCAACTTCACGTTTTTGTTTTTGTTTCATATTTTAAGTCTCTTTTTGTATGATTTTGTCCTTACCTTGCCTTGAATCCTCATAGCTAAAAATAACAATAAATCATCACATATGGACATAAAAATCCATTGAAGGTGCTATTTGTTGAACTAAAAAGGCTTCAAATGAGTCCAAATCTCAGACTTATCACATAGGCGGATCTATAATTTTAAGATTGTGGGTGCTCTGAATAGTGGCAAAGTCAAAAATATAAAAAAAAGGACCTGTTAAAAGTGAGATTCAAACTCTAGCCCAACAACACTGAAGGAGCCATAAGCACCCACCAAGAGTCATTGGACCAATCAGACCATTTGTTCACTCAGTGCTATATGTTAATTTTATACAAATACCTCTTAATTTCTACACAAATATATATATATATATATATATATATATATATATATATATATATATATATATTTTATTTTTTTTATTTTATTTTTTATTTTTTTTTTGATACAAGGTTAATGGGTGCTCGAGCACCTGGAGAACTCATATGGTTCCGCCCCAGTTGGTAGCCAAAATTTTCTTGATCCTTTTATCGAATTCTTAGATTTTGTACCCTGCTTCCTTGAGCTTTGTAGCATAGACTATGATAAAATTGTTCACTTTGTTAACATAAATTTTGGAAGAGAAGTAAAGGTGATTTAAATGGGACAAATCCATCAACTTGCGAGGCCATATATAATACACAAATTTAATTTGTTAAAGTGTAAAAAAGGAGCTGAAAACGTAAAGTCCATTGAGTAGTTGGACTAAGGTTTTAAAAGGTAAAGTTGAAACTTGTTTTGATGTTTCATGTTTGCTTCAAAGTGAAGAAGGTTTTAAGAAAGGAAAAACAACCTAACTAGACATACATCACTATTATACATACTAATTTTATCTCTACTTTTAAACAATTACATATATTATCATTTTAATAATTTATGCCATATATTTTAAAAGATACAATCAAATAAACTCATCCTTTAAAACTAGTATTTATTAATTACCAAATTTGGAGTAAAATACATTAACATCAATCACTCATTAAAATTAAACTAAAATAGAGTCCTCAATTATCTACTCACTTAATTATCTCCATAACTTAGGTCTTCACCCCAAATTAGTAATCTCTCTTCACCCCAAATCACTAACATTTCAATGGTCATAATTCATACCAACAGAGAAGCCAGTAAGACCACAAGTAAGACCGGAGGACAGGTGAGGATATCTATCAAAAAGATATTACGACTTGATTTTGGGATTAACCCATGTACTCACAACTATGCTAATTCATAAATATACAAAAATTCAACCATAACAACCAACACAATTGATTTCATTACCAACTATGACCTCATCACAGGCATTAACGCTACCCCTGACTAAACAACTCCCATATAGGAGAAGACTAAGGCGCACCAACATTGAGGAAGTCAAATAAGGGAGTCATTTCATAGCCGCTGAAATTAGACTCTTTTTTTTTTGGCTGGATATCAGATACATAGAAAAGCATCAAATACAACTAATCATTAAGTATAATATCATATACATAAAAGAATAACTTAGATATTTTTTAGGAGTCGTAGATACTCCAAAGATGTTATACTCCTTAACTTATGTTCTCAGTTACATTCCTTATTTAAATACACTTAATTATATGTATTTTGATTAATTAGCATGTATTCGAGATACATGTATCAATTACATTCCTTATTTAGATACAGTTATTTATATGTATCTGGCTAACATATATTCGAGATACATGTATATGTACGCGTTAGATACGTGTATTTGAAGTGTGAAATATGGTTGACTTGGTAATATTGCAAACTCATGGGAAAGAAGGTAATTAACTCCTAAACTAGTGAGATTTGTGTTGTTTACCCAAAAAAGGAAAAAATCTCAAGAAATTTGCAATAGGCAAGTATTATGAGTAGTAAACAATTAGGGTGTGTTTGCTATGAAGGAATATTTTCTATTTTTTTCTTATGTCGGGTCTTGAGCTGGGATTGGATTCGGATCTTGGGATCATATTGTTAGGACTGAAATAATTAGGTGTCATGCGGAAGCTAGCAAAGAAAAACTCAAAATACCATGAGTAAGAATACAAATGAGAAATATACCAAAAGACATAAAAATTTAACGAGGTTCAGTCAACTAACCTGCATCCACAAAGAAGATTAGTAATCCACTATGCAAAAGAGAATACAAAATGTAAAGAAGAATAACCTCACACAACTCACTCGAAATACAAAGAGGTTCACACAAGAACTAACATAACACTTGTGTCTAACTGTTTCTCCCCCTAGACAATACTCTCTAGCTGTAGGACTACATAGTGAATGTTGTTATTCATAGAGTCCTAAACGTTTTCCTACAAGAAAGAAATTAGCCAAATATGGAAACTTTATGTTTTCCTTTTAAGAAAAGAAAAACTCATTTATGATAAGAAACTCATGACAAATACCTAACACATATTCCATGCAGCCTACAAGAATATCGAAAATCATTTGAACTGGCCGATAGAATTATATTTTATACACCATTATGTTGGATGTTAAATGAAATCAAATTTAGTACTCGTAATTCAATGAACATTGTAGAAGTATAATTAGTAGAAGGTCAAAGGTCATCAACGAGATGTTAATGATCATTAATATAATGTTCCATGATCACAAAACAGAGCAACTCAATTTTCACCAAAATTGCAAAGCAACTGATCAAATATAATGTCTTATATTCCGCCGCACAAGAGGCAAACAAAGGGCTCCCCGTCGTTGAATCCAACTCCGACACCGGAGTCTCTCATGAGATCTGATTTCAATAAATTATGCACTAGGAATGTCGGTTATACTGATCATACTATCTTAAAATGGTTCTCTGTTGGCTTGGCTAATGAGTTGAGAATTTCATCTCTTGTTAGTTTCCAACCTCGTTCACCAGAGTCTTTTGAGACAAAAGCAGGCCTACAACCTCTCTCTTTGGTTTCAACTCATCAAGGTACTATATATATGTTGTAGATAAATATATACATACATACATACATACATACATTTTATTAGGCACCAAAAGAGACTAAAACTATTTTGGTACACTGGTTTAAATGTTGCACACCTCTGATGTGAGGGGACTAGGCTTGAATCCCATTTACTAGGAATGGCTAGTTTCGAAGTTGTGACCTCCGTGCAAACTGAAGTTCAAAACCACACTCTACAAAAGCAAATTTTATCTAGTAGAGTCATCTAATTCATATTTATATGTTAGTTTAATAGTTTTATATTTTTATATTTTTAATAAAATTATCATACACTAGCGTGCATTAGCTGACGTTGGTGGTGCATCTGTCATCTTCAAATCATGGTTCGCCTCTGTTTTAGTGACGCTCATTAAGCTATATATCTATACTTATCCAGGTTGTTGTGAAGGAATAAAGAATGAGCTTATACAAACACCATGGCTTTTGATTGCTACAAATGTGAAGAAGGATTTGCTTTTGTCATTTCAACATATGAAGCGTGAGATGGAGGAATCTGTTATGGCACAAGTAAAGTCGTCTATAGTTGCTCGTTTTGGAAAAATTCTCTTTTATGGTTCAGTCGATCTTCATATATCATGCTGGTTACTTTGTTGTGTTTGAAGCCTTATTTTGTTAGGTTATTCATATACAAATATGTGTTTCAAAATACTTGTCATGTTCTTTGTGATGCAAGAGTTCTTCAATCGGTAAAGATAGCCTAAAACTTAACTCATTAACTGAAACTACTTTGGGAAAAATGAAAGGATCTTTCCATACGGATGTTCCTCCTTCATATATGGATTATGTAGAAAATCGAGTAGTGGAGAATCTCGGACAAGAATATGTGCAAGGGAAAGAACTATACTATGTTAAGGTATATGCTACTTTCAAGCTTCTAAAAAATGTCTTTATCCTACTGTATTCTTTCTGATTAATTTCCCTAAATAGTCACCCATGTTTGGGAAATTACCTAGTAATATCACTTATGTTTGTTTTAGGACTAAAATATCACCCAACTTTAACTATTCCTCAAAATATACTTGACACAAAAAAACATTATTTCTCTCCTAATGGGATGCCATGTCACATTTTTTTTAATTTATTAATAATATCTTTTTTAATTCTTTAAATGTCTGTAGGCTCCTAATACTAAGTAGTTTAGTTGTGGAATGCCTACATTAGGAATTGAAGTGTTTGTGATCCTGCTTGTATGTAGTGTTTGTGCCCTTGTTGTGTGTCTATTGATTTCAAACATTTAACCACCATTATAAATCGAGGTTTATTTTAATACAAAGGGAATAACAATTTAGATAGATAAAGAAAATAATAGATAGTTAAAATACGAAATTTGTGTTTCAATTGCATACTTAACTTTTCATCCTTCATTAAGTTAAGTACAAAATTCAATTTTATTTTTGAAATTAATTGTTGCATATATAGTCGTAAAGATAAAACCATGTCGATTCTCGCAAGAAATCAAGAGCGGAGCTAACCTTCGATTACACATAATTTAGTTATATTTATGATTTTAAAATTATTAAAAATATATATAAAATATTGATTTAGAACTCTCTACTTTAAATAAGGAAAATTTAAAACTTACATGTATGCTTAAAACTAGACACACGTGTCTATGCTAGCACGAGCCCAATATCTATTATTTTAATTTATGTGATATCGATAGAATTTAGAAAGTTAATTAAATTTTAATATGATTTTAGATATTTTAAGTTGTTAGTTACTTTTTGTTTGCGCAAATTTAATGTGAAGAGGTTCATTAAGATATCCATAATTAAAGTAATTTTCGTCATCGATCATTGATTTTATACTCAAAGTAGCTACAAGCTTAAGATATTACCGACATCCAAAATAATAAAGCTACAACTAAAGAATATGAATTTAAAACTAAAAGATATAACTTAAAGAATTAAAAAAATATTATTAATAAATTTAAAAAATGTGACATGGCATCCCAATAGGAGAGAGATAATGTTTTTTTTTGTGTCAAGTATATTTTGAGAAAAATAAATAAAGTTGAGTGATATTATAGTCCTAAAACAAACACAAGTGATATTATTAGGTAATTTCCCAAACATGGGTGACTATCTAGGGAAATTACTCATTCTTTCTTTATCCGTGTGTTTTGTAGCTTTCCGATAAGTTGAGGACTAAATCAATTGTTTCCTGCAAATGTACTGTGGCAAAAGATCATAATAAGATTCGGCTCTATAAGGTTAGTACTCTAAACCTTTTATGCCTTCAATTTCGTGTAACTGTCATTAACATATTTATACCTATCTCCTTTTTTTTAAGATTGAGTTGAACCGAGTACGCCACATGGTTGCAGAGCTCAGATCTAAGATTGTTTGTATATACCAAGAAAATCAAGATGGCTTTATCTGTAAGTTATTTACTCCATTCAAATACAGAGATGTTGATTATAGTCTCAAGATGTTGATGAATATTTTATATCTAAAGCTCTTTTTGTTAGGGTTTTGCCCTTATTTTCTTACCATAATTTAAGATTTATTTTTCCTTAAAGAAAAGACAAAACATTACCATAAATGTTTTTACTTTTCCTAAAAGGAAAATATAATATTCTTTAATATTTGGTTTATTTTTTCCTTTTAGGAAAAGGTTTTGGAGTAGCTAGTCCTTTTCTAGTAAGAAAAGGTTTTACGACTTTATAAATATAGGTTTGTTTCTTCTAACACAAGAACAACAACATCCACAATGTAGTCGTTTAAGAGTCTTGTTTATGGAGAGATTTATTCTCTCTAAAGTTTCAATGTTTTTCTTTATATTAGTTTTGATATAATAATATTTTGATTTTTAGTATAAGTTTTTGTTAGCTAATTTATCAACTATATGATTTGCAAATTGTAAGCTTCTGCATGACGCCTCAATCACCCTTCACAACCCAACACTTTTTGATCCTATATATATAAGGATTGAGCTCTTGATTTCAAGCTTCTCACAACTGTCGTATGTAATTCTCTTATTTGGGTGTTTACAGTAGTATTACATCTTTCTATGAGTGTTGTGCTTTAGATAATTATTCACATTTTTCAGGATTAGGAGACTTATAAAATTAAGGATTTTATTGGTTCTGCTATTTTGGACTTAGAAGTACTGGGTGGTATAAGATGGCCTTTAGACAAGCGCCATTCTTCAGGGGGCCGATATGTTGTTAATGCTATTGGTCACACAATTGCAAAATCATATATGAATTCATCAATTAGGTTTAAGTTTTGATATGCAAATCACTCTAAATTCAAATCTTCAACTGGTGAGGTTACACGGGAGATTTTCCTGAAAATACTTGGAATTGTATCATAGTTACGTGTAGGTTCTCTTTTCCTGATGACAAGTAATTATGTTTCTCATTTTATTTTATGTTTTCCAATTTTGGATTTCTCTGCATGATACATCCATGTTGGTTGGTGTTGGTTAAAACCATAGCATAGTATTTTTAGCATAAGCATCGACTTGACTTGATTTGATTTGATTTTCATTCTCTTATAAAAAATGTAGAAGCAAACAATGGACGAAGATCTGGTGTTTGAAATGCTGAAAATAACTTGAAGTTAATTTGGGATCTTGGTCTGTTAGATGGTTCGAACTCACAATCTTAGAGTTGAAAGTGAGGGGTGCTTACTGCTTACCATCCAAGCAACTCCCTCTTGTCTGTAATTAGTTTTGTTGTTAAGCTGGAATGAATAGAACATCTTACTGGAGTTGTCACATTTCGTTTTACATATGATGTCCTGGCCTCATTAGTGTCTGATCCTTCAAAAATGCACTACTTTTGAAGTATCTGACACACACTTAATGACATTTTTGAATAGTCCGAGCAACATATATAGGAACTGTATATATGATTCTAGCTTTCTACTTAATTACGTGGCTCAATTGCATTTTAAGCAAAATCTAGATACACCATCGATCTGTTTTATCCTAATTTGGTTTTCCTATTGGTGTTAATGAGTCCATGAATACAAGGTAGATATTTAAAGATGGTTCGAAGTCCTTCATCAAGATATAGATCGAAGGTTGAAATTTTCTAAACTGAACCTCAAATTCTGAAAACACCAATGTTAGCCTGAAATCTTTTTCTAGAAAAAGAAAAACTTGTAAAACGAAAATATATATTATTACTCATATATTGCACCTCCTGGAGGTGAATTACCAATCTATAAATATAAGATTTGGATCCTCTTTCATTTTCCTCAAGTTCTTGCTTGGATTGAACCCCTATTATATATATGTCTTATGGGAAATTCATTCTCTTCAATAGAGGATTCTAAAGCCAGTCTTGAATTCTACTTCAAAGTGTTGGGCATATTGTACGTCTTATATCTAATCTCAAATGTTTGTTATGCCTAATAAAAAAAAAATTAATCATATTAGATACTTTGCATATATTACTTTACTTTTACTTTTACTTTTACTTTTACTTTATTTTACTTTACTTTACTACGTATGTAGAGAGGAGAGTTGAGTTGCTTGTTTACCTTGGGTTAGGGAGTATTTTAGGGGTTTCTTTTAGTGTTAGCATTATTGTGTCTGTACATTTTTGCTTTTTAAAATGTACTTCTATTTTGATGGCCTTAAAATTCTAAATTCAACCAACTACTTAAAGGGTATTTCTGGTATTTACTATTTGTATGCGTTGATGTCTTTTGTATATATGATGAATAAAGGATAGTACAACCTAATTTTTTAACTCATTAAAAGAGCCTCAATGTTGTTAACTATTTCATTTGAGAAAAGACCCAAAATAGTCTCTTATCTTTGAGTTAAGACTCAAAGTCATCCTTGAGTTTTCACATGGAGCACTAATAGTCTCACATGTTTGCAAATTTTTGCCTATTTATTAATATTGATTTATCCACAATTTATATATGAAATGTTTAATCGTCTTTTTATATATTTAATATAAATAGTAACTCCATTTGGGAGAAGGTAAGAATAAGAACATCTTATCTTGTTTAGTAGAAATATTATTGTAGCTAAAATCGAGAGATTAATTACGTCGATTCCAATAGTACAATATTTTTTTTTCTCGCAACGTCATATGTCAAGATGTTCTTCTCACCTTTTCTATATGGAGTTATTATTTCAACTAGATATATAAAAAGACAATTGAGCATTCTATATATAAAATTGTGGACAAATCAATGTTAAAAATAGGCAAAAATTTGAGGGAGGACCAAAATGCACCAATATATATTGCTAACATGAGAGACTATTAGTGCTTTATAAGGGACTATTTTGTGTCCCAATATTCCTGTAGCTTTTTGGGACCCTCTCAAACTATATAGTCCACCTATGTTATATAGTTGAAGAAGATGTTCATTTACAAATTTTTTCATTTTATTAATTTATTTCTATATTTTATCAAAATCAAAACAAGTCTATTATTTTTATTTAATGTTATTTTTAAATCATTAAATTACTTTATAAAGTAATGACATGCATCTAAGTTTAAATTCAAAATATATTAATAAGATTAATTTAATAAAATACACTCCAAATAAATTGGATTAGTCTTGAAACATGCATCATGTACTGTTTTCTACTTGTATGCTCATATTCAACAGTCTCTCCTTTGTAAGCAATCTATTTTGTATTGCTAACCACATAATGAACCTTTGTCTTGACAGTGACACTGAATTCCAAACTAACTCTGCTACCTCCATCTTGGCTTGGTTACTTGTCTGCTCAGTATAACCACTTGTGATAGAATAGTTCCCATTAGCAGTAAGGTTGAATTGTCCTTGTGTGTACCAATGTAGCATTTTGTTCTTCAAAGAGTTTATTTTCCTCTAGTACCAACTGATATCTAATGGTGCGCTATAGTTCCAAAATGTCTCTACTTTGATGTATATCCCATTCACCCATAATGATTCCTTATTCACAGCTAGCTACCATATAAGCTTGCCTACATAAACCACATTCCAATTCCCATATCCTTCAATATTCAAACCACCTCGTCTCTTTGGGAAGCATATCTTCTCCCAGGATACCAATGGTACTTCCCTTTTTTCTTAGTTCCACCCCACAAGTAGTCTCTACAGTTCCTATCCACCTCCTTCACAACATCTATCTCTTATGCTAATAAAAACTCTCTTATGCTTTTATTAGCATAAGAGAGTTGTTTTGCATAGACATTTTATATCATGTTTGTTATCTTATCACCTAGTTGGTAACATTCAAGTTTACCCTACCTTTTAGATGTGAGTGGGAGTCCGAAATATCTAATGGGAAAAGATCCTTGTGTAAATCCAGTAATCTCCAACAGTTGCTTCTTCACTTGTTTATTCATCCCTGGACTTTTTCATGTTAGCCACAAGTTCAATAATAGCACTAAAGTGAACTAATGCTTCCATGACTCTGGTAGCAGATTTGACATCTCCTTTACAGAAGATCATTAGATCATCTGCAAAGACATGGTGGTTCAGCCTGAAGCTTTACACATAGGGTGAAATTTGAAATCTGGTAGATAGATCATGCTCTTGAGCAGCCTTGAGAGGTACTCCATAATTAGTACAAAGAGTAGAAGGGAGACAAGATCTCCTTGTCGCAATCCTCTCTTTCCATCGAAGTAACCATAACCTTCTCCATTAATCTTAAAAGTAAGGTTTGTTGTTGATATACATACCATTATCCATTTAATGAATCTTTCTGAAAATCCAAATCCTCTTAGAGCTTCCTCCAAAAATTCCCAGCTCACCATGTTATATGTGGTCTATCTTCATCAAGCATTTAAGAGTAGTCTCTGTTATAATGTTTAAGCATGTCATGACATATCAAGATATTATGCACCATTGATCTTCCTTGAACAAAAACAACTTGATTCTCAGCTACTAGATGACTCACAACATATTTTAGTCTACTACAAATCATTTGGGACGTACATTTGTATATTACATTACAACATGCAATTGCATTTCACTTTGTTCTTTAAATATTTTCATAAATTAAGTAAGTGTTTTATAATCTAAACTTCAATATTCTTTTATCGTAAAATAAAATTTAAAATATTTTTTAATTGTTGAAAATTTATAGTTTTTGGTTATTTTATTTGAACTTTTTCATAAACCCCCCTCTGGCCAGGTAAGATGAAATAATAATTTGAAATCATAATATGAAATCATATGAGAAGAAATTGAAGTTTTATTTAGACAAGTAATTTGAATATTAAAATTATATTATATTTTACACATAAACATAAAAATTACATAAATTGTGAAAACTATCAAAATTATTCAAATTTGTGACAAAAGTATCATACACGATCACAAATCATATATATATATATATATATATATATATATATATAAAAGAAAACCCTCAACCTGGTGATGTGGCGCATCCATAAGTCAGGAATCCCTTTTAACTTATATAAAGACAAAACTGCTCTTCCCCTCACACAAAAACAACCACACTCAAGCGTCACTTCGCTTCAGATCTTCAACACCTAATAACTCTTCAGAAACGCCATGCCTCATACCAACAGCCACCACCATAAATAAACCCACCACCTATTCTTCTTCCCCAACTACTTCCTTTTCACGCTTCATCTCTCTCTTCCTACCCACCATCTTCCACGCCCTTCCTTCCTTCTACGAAAAAAATTCACACCCACAGCCCGGCATACGCCACGGCTGACTTCAAAGCGCTGCTCAACGCTCCATCAACATACGCAGCTAATCAGGTATGCTCCTCACTCATCTTCTTCCCCATCAGCTTCCCAACAATGTCACTTTATACTTAACAATTCAATAATTACTATTCAGACATCGCAATAACACATAACTTTTCATAAAAAGAGACCATTGCAGCAACTCTTTTCATAACTTTTCAAGCGATTTCTTGATGTTGAAGCTAACATGCATAGAAGATTCCCAACGCAATAGCAACCACAGCCACAAATGCAATACCTGGTCTCTCACGGCTCTCACTCTCTATCTTTAAATTTGCAAACCAGACAGTCACAATTTCAATTGATTGTTAGGCTATATCATTGTCGATTCGTACACCATGACTTTCCATCACTTAATCCTTAGGATCTTATTCGCACGCCATGACTTTCCATCACTTCCTCCTTAGGATAGTTAGTGGCGTTGTTGTCAGCAAAAAATTACTACACGTTTGGTGTTTCTTTAATGAAGTTTATGATTCAATGATGCACGCTCTTGAAATTCATCCATTTGTAGATCTTATTCGCATGCCATGACTTTCCATCACTTCCTCCTTAGGATAGTTAGTGGCGTTGTTGTCAGCAAATAATAACTACATGTTTGATGTTTCTTTAATGAAGTTTGGTGTTTCTTTAAGGCAAAAGGGTTCGATGGACCCTTGTACTTGTATGAGTTTGTATTCTGAACCCCTTTACTTAACTCTTTGTCAATTGAACCCTTAAATTCAAATAAAATAAAAAATTTAAACCCCTTTGACTATTGACCAAGCTTACGTGACATTGTTTTTGCTAACTCACACAGAGTGCGTGGTATCACACTCATGAAGCGAGTGAAGCAAAGAATTTGCTTTTAAAAAAATTAAATAATAGTAAAAAAAAACAAAAACAAAAGTTCCCTTCCGCTGTATCTCCCTAATTTGTTTATTGAACCTCCATCAACTGCTGGGTGTTTTAGTGAGTTTTATCACGTAAACGAAAGTTTCAATGGTGAAAGAAAATTTGTGATCAACGATTATCATTTTTGGTAGTGATTTTTCTCCGATAACTATGGGTCTTCCATGGTGGATTGGTGGTTATGAGGTGGTTTGAGTGATGAACAATGAAGAGAAATTGAGAGGAGAGAAAATATAATTTTTTTCTGCGTTGAACTTTGTTTTTTACTATGTGTGCTCTTCTTCTTCTTCTTCTTCTTCTTCTTCTTCTTCTTCTTCTTCTTCTTCTTCTTCTTCTTCTTCGAGGAAGCCCCAAAAATTTGGGACAAGATCTTAGATCCAAAAACGGTAGCCAGTTCTAATTAGTTAGTTACTGCTAATTATCAAGATGTAATATCATATAGGTAGACTAATAAATAGGCAAAATGGTTTGGTAGACCCTTATACTTGTATTAGTTTGTATTGCAAACTCTTCTACTTATTCATTTGTCAACTAAACTCCTATACTTCGTAAAACATAATATATCAAACCCTCTGACCATTGACCAGCCTTATGTGGCATTAATATGATTGAGTCAGCACAAAAGCGTGTCTACACGCGTTAAAAGGGTAAGTGAAGATCATACTTACATCAAAAAAAATATTAAAATTATAAAATAATTGATTTTGTAAAAGAAAAATAAAATTTAAAAAATACTTTACTTCTTCTTCCCCCACCACACTTCTTTTCCAGCAATCATCCTCTTTTCCCATCAACCCCACACCCCATCCACACTCCAAGCTTCATTTTCCTTCTTCATACTTAATGTCATTGTTTTCAACAGATCCATTCCCCCCCCCCCCCACCCTTTTTTTTATTTCAGTAAAAAAATTTAATTTTTTTCGCTACAAATACCTAATAAGTTACTTCTTTGCTTCTCTCTAAATTTTCTCTTCGACATAAGAGGCTTACATGGAAAGAAGAGAAAAGGAAAGGAAACAAATAAAGATGACAATGTAGATCTGATATTTGCAATCAAGAATTTTCAGTGACAAACTAGAATTTCAACGACCCATTTTTGATTTATTCTCAGTCCCCGCTTTCTTTCCCACAAATCAACATCGAATTTTACATTCTAATCGATCTTCAATTTGTCCAATTTATTCTCTCCTCTATCTATTACTAGTGATTTCAGTGACTATTACAACTAGATTCTAGGGGTTTTTGGGCATTATTTTGTTGTTAGTTGTATATTTTTGAGATTCAAGATTTTATTTTTAGGACTTCCATTCTCAATGTCCCTTTTCTTAGGCTGTTGTTTTAGTGGAGGTTGGAGGAGGAAAGAAAAATAGTGATGGTGTGCGGTGGAGATGAAGATGGGTGAGGGAGAAAGTATATGTGATTTTGCTAGCAAAAATGGCGACGACGGCGGCAATGGCTTTCTCCGGTGAATTTTGGCCGTGAAATAGTGATAATAGGGAGAATTGGATGTATGGAATTTCACTTTTAAAATGACAAAATAAATTAAAATGTTATTATTTTACATTTTATTAAATAATTTTGGTTAATAATTTTAAAAAATAGTTATGAAATAATTATGATATGTCATTGATATATCTGACGTAGATATGACATGTCAATTATATAAAGGAGAGTGAGCTACACACATGGTTGGATGGGCTTAAAAGTTTCATTCTAATTGAGTTTAAGGGTCCAGATGACAAATTGGTAAATAGAAGGGTTCAGAATACAAACTGATACAAGTACAAGGGTTCACCAGACCATTTCACCCCAATAAAAAATGTGAAAATCCTCTCCTTGTGACTTTGAGCTTCATAGTTGAATGAAGAGGAAGAAGAAGCTTAAGGGAATGTATGCAGAGATGGTGAATTGAGGTTAACAGTGGTTCTGGGTTTGGGAAGGTGGGGAAATGGGAAATAAAAAATTTTAAAATTTTTAAAATAGAAAACTTATTATTATTTTTTCTTTAATTTTAACTTTTTTTTTGGTTAATAATTAAAATTGTTATAATAATAATAATGACTTGGCATTAATATTTGTGACATGGATATGATATGTCATTAATATAACGGAGAGTGAGACACACGCATAATTGGAGGGGTTTAAAAATCTCATTTTAATTGACTTTAAAGGTTCAATTGACAAAAAGTTAAGGAATCCAGAATACAAACTCATACAAGTATAAGGATTCATCAGATCATTTCGCCTTTATTTAATGAAGTTTATGATCCAATGATGCACGTTCTTGAAATTCATCCATTTGTAGATCCGCTTTGGTGATTAATTTATGTGACCTGCGAGGTACTGTTTTACTGATTATTTTTATTCTAATGGAATTTTTTTACCTATTTCATCTTATTAGGATTAATTGCAATTTGCATCGAATACAAATTTTACAAAGTTCGTTCTTTTATCTTTTGTCCAACAGGCTGCCACAAATTCGGTCCACGCTCTCCTCCCCTATTTTTAAAGTTATGCCAAAAGCCATTGCAAATTCCTACCCACTATCCAATCGCTTCCAGAAATTTGAACTAACTATATAAACTCTTCATGTCCTCCCCCATTTTCCCCTGCTTCTTCTCACCTGTTTATTCCCACCAACTTCCCTTTAATGTATTTTTCTACTGAAAAAACAAATTTAAAAAACAATCTTCTACCATCTTCCTAATCATCCCCCACCCCGTAAGTTCTTAAACAAAAAAGGACATGCACCACTATTGTAACATGACGCTGTTTACATCTGTTAAAAAGTTGTCCGAGCTACATTTAGAAAGTATAGGAAAATGCTAAACGACGCACCACTACTTTAATATGACATTATTTTCCTTTGTACAAATGTTACAATATAATTTACCCTTGCAATAACTTCTCGATAGTGTTGCTTTCGACATCTACCGTTTACTTTCCTACCAAATTCTGCAACTAAAAACAACCCAATGCGCTAACACGTAGAGTTATATGTCTTACCTGTTATTTTATTATGTCCATCTACGTATAATTTACTTCAGCTCTTCACCATGATATAGGACCGCTCCAATTAATTCCAGATGTTGTGCTTCATCGCGTTAGAATTAGCTTTGCATTCTAACTCCAACCATTGACACCTAATCCCTTCAAATAAATATCCCATAAAATTTTAAATTAGACCATTCACTTATTTTAGCAAACACAACAATGTCGCATGTTCAGATAACTCAACATAATGTTAAAGTTGTACAACATTAGCATATTTTCTTTAGTTTGACTAAGTCTTGCAGTAGCTATTTTCTAGTTGTTTGTTGTCACTTTGTTATTTAATTAGTTCCTGATATTTTCCTAGTTGTAGTTAGTGCAGAAATGCTTTCCTAGAGTTTAGGGAAAATAGTTTAGTGGGATTATGATTCCACAAATTTATGTAAGCCTATATTAGGCCACTAAACGTATTAAATAAAATAACCTGCAACTCCTTCTCTGCAAAATAGTTTCACTGTTTTCTCTTATCTTTCTTCTTCTCTATTATTTGTCTTTTGATTATTGAGCTTCCTGTTTCGTTTTGTTCATCATTTGGTATCAGAGTCAGCACAATGAATGACCTTCAAGTAGTTGGCAGAATCAAAAAGCTCAATAATCAGAATTATAATACATGGGAAACATGTATAATGTCCTATATGCAAGGTCAAGATCTCTAGGAAGTTGTCAACAGAAGCAAAGTTGCACAACCAGAGGCAGAGGATGCAAATGGAACGTTACGTAAGTGGAAGATAAAAATAGGCAAAGCAATATTTGCGTTGAAAACAACAATCGATGAGGATGTGTTGGAGCATGTTTGTGATGCTAAATCACCAAAAGAAGCATGGGGCATACTTGTTGCACTTTTCTCAAAGAAGAATGATGCAAGGCTGCAATTCTTGGAGAATGATCTGTTATCGTCTAATCAACGTGATTTAACGATTGCCCAATACTTCTATAGAGTCAAAAAGATATGCCGTGAAATTTCAGATTTGGACCCTACAGCGCCAATTGGAGAAACTAGGGTAAAGCGAATTATTATTCATGGTTTGAGACCTGAATTCAGAGGATTTATTACTACTGTACAGGGATGACTAACACAACCATCACTTGTTGAATTTGAAAATCTACTAGCTGGTCAAGAAGCCATGGCAAAGCAAATGGCAGGACTCTCGGTGAAGAATGAGGAAGAAGCCCTCTACACCAACAAAAGTAGGAACATCAAGCATCAATCTGCTGGTGGGTCTAAGAAGAAAAGTTTTCAGAGAGATGAAAATTTTCGCTCAAAGGGAGTTTCAAAGAATCAAAAGAACGATAAAAGATTCGAAAAGAAGTGTTAGAATTGTGGGAAGATGGGTCATATGGAAAAGGACTGCTGGTTCAAGAAACACCCTGTGGAAAGTAACGCTGCGACCTCAAATCCAAATGAGAATAGTGAAGATGTTTGGGATGCTGAAGCCTTTTTTGCTATTGAAGAGGAGGATTTAGCACTTACAACGACAATATCTAAATCAATTGATTATGAGAATGACTGGATCGTTGATTCGGGTTGTGAAAATCATATGGCAGGTGATAAGCAAAAGTTGCAAAACCCGTCAGTGTACAAGGGTAGTCGAGTTGTGGTGACAGCCAATGATTCAAGATTACCGATAGCTCATATTGGTAAGACAATAGTTTCTCTTCAACATGGGACCAACCATATGTCACTTCAAAATGTCTATCATGTTCCCAGTATGAAGAAAAAACTTGCTTTCGGTGTCACAATTAACATGTGTGGAAACTACGTTCTATTTGGTCCTGATGATGTGAGGATATATCAGGATCTCAAGAACTTAGAAAATCCAATTATGAAAAGGAGGAGATTAGAATCAATGTATGTGATGTCTGTGGAGTCTGCATACGTAGAGAAGACAAAAAATAATGAGACTGCAGATTTGTGGCACATGAGATTGGCTCACGTGAGTTATTCCAAGCTAACTGTGATGATGAAGCAGTTAATGATCAAGGGTCTTTCCCAGCTTGAAGTAAAAGAAGACGTTGTTTGTGCAGGATGCCAGTATGGTAAAGCTCACCAGTTGCCGTTTGAAGAATCCAAATTTAAAGCCGATGAACCACTACAATTAGTTCATTCGGATATGTTTGGACCGGTAAAGAAATCATCAATTGGTGGAATGAAGTACATGGTGACCTTTATTGATGATTTCTCTCGATATGTTTAGGTTTTCTGTATGAAAGAAAAATCAGATTATTTTTCTAAGTTTAAAGAGTTTAGGGAAAGTGTTGAGGGAGAAGTCAGCAAGAAAATTTGTTGTTTAAGAACAGATAACGGAGGGGAATACAACTCAATTGAGTTCTCTCAATACCTAAGGGAATGCGAAATTCACCATCAATATACTTGTGCCTACACGCCACAGCAAAATGGCATTGCAGAGAGGAAGAATAGGCATTTGGCAGAAATATGTCGCACTATGTTACATGCCAAGAATGTCCCAGGAAGATTTTGGGCAGAAGCAATGAGGAATGCATCATATGTCATCAACAGACTTCCTCAACAAAGGTTAGGTTTTCTTTCACCTTTTGAGAAGTTGTGGAATATGAAAGCTAATGTCAGTTATTTGCGAGTATTTGGATGTGTATGCTATGTTTTTATACCTGATCAGTTACGTAGCAAATTGGACAAGAAAGTTGTTAAATGCATTTTTATAGGCTATGATAATCAAAGAAAAGGGTGGAAATGTAGTGACCCTACAACTGGAAAGTGTTATACATCACGACATGTTGTATTTGATGAAACCTCTTCATGGTGGCCTACGGAAAATGAGATACTACCAGACCAAACTGATCTGAGAAGTAAGTTGCCAAGTACTTATATTCAATCAAGTGAAGACGCCAATGTTGAACAAGGTGCAACTCATAATTTTGGGCAATCAATTATTCACCAACCAACATGTGAAGGCAGTGAAACAAATGAAGGAGAAGTACCAGTTGTTCCACAATCCGAGATGAGAAGGTCAGAACGGATTCGAAGACAAAACCCCAAATATGCCAATGCAGCAACAATAGAGGATGAATCTGGAAAAGAACCTGAAAGCTTTGAAGAAGCATCTCAAAACTTAGCATGGACAAGAGCAATGGAGGAGGAGATCGCCGTACTAGATCAAAATCAAAGCCGGGAACTTGTGCCGAAGCCAAAAGATTTGAAACCTATATCATGTAGATGGGTTTATAAAATAAAGCATCGCACAGATGGGTTGGTGGAGAGGCATAAAGCTCGTTTGGTAGCTCGAGGATTTACTCAAGAATATGGTTTGGATTATGATGAAACTTTCAGTCCAGTGGCGAAGTTTACAACTATGCGAGTCTTACTTGCACTTGTTGCTAGCAAAGATTGGAATTTGTGGCAGATAGATGTTAAAAATGCATTTTTACATGGGGAGCTGGATCGGGAGATTTACATGGCTCAACCAATGGGTTTCCAAAGTCAAGAGCACCCTGGATATGTTTTTAAGCTGCGGAAGGCGCTTTATGGATTAAAGCAATCACCAAGGGCCTAGTACGGTAAAACTGCTGAATTTTTAACTCAAAGTGGTTATTTAATTACATCTGCAGATTCAAGTTTGTTTGTCAAAGTCAATGGAAGGAAGCTAGCTATAGTGCTAGTATATGTTGATGATTTGATTGTAACTGAGGATAATGAAGAAGAAATCGTTCAAATGAAGGAAAATTTATTTGTCCGATTTCATATGAAATAACTTGGACAACTTAATCATTTTCTTGGTTTGGAGGTTGATCGTACTCGAGGAGGAATTTTTCTTCATCAAAGAAAGTATTCCATAGACTTGTTGAAGAAATTTGGAATGTTGGAGTGTAAGACAATCGCAACTCCAATTGAACCAAATCTCAAAATGTGTGCACACGAAGGAAAAGATTTAGAAGATGTGACAAAGTATCGACAATTGGTAGGTAGTCTAAGTTATTCAACTTAGACTCGACTCGATATTTCTTTTGGAGTTGGTGCGATGAGTCGCTACATGCACAATCTAAAGAAGCACCATATGGAGGCTACTCGACGAATGCCAAGATATGTGAAAAGTACAATTGGTTATGGTCTTCTGTATAAAAGAAGTGAAGAATGCAAGTTGGTTGGTTACTGTGACTCTGACTATGCAGGAGACCATGATACTCGTCGTTCAACTACTGGATTTGTGTTTAAGCTTGGAGCTGGAGCAGTTTCTTGGTGCAGCAAAAGGCAGCCAACGGTGTCGCTGTCAACAACAGAAGCTGAGTATCGGGGAGAGCAGCGGTTGCAACTCAAGAAAGTACATGGCTTATGCTACTCATGAAAGATTTAAAGCAACCAGTTGGCTATGCAGTTTCCTTGTTCTGTGACAATCAGTCAGCAATCAGTTTAGCTGAAAATCCCATCTTTCATGCAAGGACTAAGCATGTGGAAATACATTACCACTTCATCAGAGAAAAAAGTGTTACAAGGGGAGATCAACTTGAAGCATATTAAAATAGAACAACAAATTGCAAACTTGCTCACAAAAGGCTTATGTGCCAATAAGTTCGAAAGTTTTCGTCAGGAGCTAGGCCTTGCTAAGACTAGAGCTGATGTCGAGAGGAGGTGTTAAAGTCGTACAACATCAGCATATTTTCTTTAGTTTGACTAAGTCTTGCAGTAGCTATTTTCTAGCTGTTAGTTGTCACTTTGTTATTTAATTAGTTCCTGATATTTTCCTAGTTGTAGTTAGTGCAGATTTGTTTTCCTAGAGTTTAGGGCAAGTAGTTTAGTGAGATTATGATTCCACAAATTTCTATAAGCCTATATTAGGCCACTAAACATAGTAAATAAAATAACTTGCAACTCCTTCTCTGCAAAATAGTTTCACTGTTTTCTCTTTTCTTTCTTCTTCTCTGTTATTGGTCTTTTGATTATTGAGCTTCCTGTTGCATTTTGTTCATCACATACAAATGAGGATTCATGGTGGAGATAGAATGTGAATGTTGTTGAATATAACTACAGTTAATGTTCTATACGGCAAAGCCAATCCATAGCAAATGATGAATATGTTACAATACATATATGGGAGTTAAGTAGTTTATACAATTAGAATCTATATAACAGATACTAAGCACTAACCTACCGAATGATCAGGGAAAACTTAAAGAGGATGATATGAAAAATTCTTGGACATGAATTAGAGGTTAGCTAATTAAAGACACTTGGATTATCACTGTCAGATTTCTCTATCCTGGTATGTGTTTGGGGGAATTTGACCTTTGAAGCCTCATTAGATAGGGTGGGTCAGTTTGCCAAGGTAAAACATTATATTGCAAGGCGAAATATGGGACTTCGTACAATGCGAGAGAGCTGTGGTAGAATCAAATTTAAAGGAAAGAAGCAACTTAACCACTAAGACAAAAAGGAAAAAGAAATAGGGGTTGGCATATAAGCTTATAAAAACACGGGATAAGGAAAATAGTTCAATACTGAATTATTTCACTTGCACTTCAGTGTATATAGTAGTAATGTTTAACAATTTACTGGGGATTCCTTTAGTAGTTGGTGTGGTCTTTTTTATTTCTTGATGTGCAAATATTTTTTTAATACTTGAATCGTGTAAAACAATTACCTCTTCAATACAATGAAGTGAAGTTGTGCTTATGATGAATAGGCATGTAGTTGTCTATTAAGGAAACAAAAACTTTGAGTTAATTCATGTGGATTGAAGATACTCAGAGCTCCGGGAAGCGATACCAGTACCTCTTCAAACACTACAAAGAATGTGTAACCAATAGAAGATCAACCTGTGCAGCTTGATATTGATATTGGTAGTAGATATTATAGCCCTGATGAGGCCAGCCATGATAGAGAAGATTGATGTGGTCCGCTGATTTGCGTGAAAAAGAACGATACAACATATGCAGCTTGCTAATAATTCTTCTTTCACAAAGGCAGTGTGGTTTCTTTTTGTACCTCACTTTTGGATGAGTCGTCTTCTATCAAACTACAGGTAACCTTGCAATCTTCTCACTGCATAATTTGGGGTCATTTAAGATTGAGTCACATGTTCTATAGTTTTCTCTACAATAATTGTTTTTTAGTGACATGTCTGAAGCTAACAAACTTTGTCCTGCTAACTATGTGCCATATTCGTTTCGATAAGGTGCTGGAGAGTCAACAACAAACAAAGTGAGCCAAGGGAAAACATTTCGTGGGGGCAGACTTTATCTTCCAAATCCGGTATTATTCCATGGTATGTCATACAGATGCATCTTGGGACGGCATAGTTAATACACATTTGGAATTGCTTCAGCAATTAAAAGATACCCTTGCTCATACACATTTGGAAGTTGCTGCAGCAATTACAAGATACCCTTACTATAAAGGGTGTACAAAGTCTAAACGCTAAAGGGATAATGGATGATCAAGGGTAAAATTAATGAAGATCACAAGAAAATATTGTGCACATGCGGCTGAAGAAAAAAAATGATAGTTGGTGTTTCTGTTTGTTTGCGCTTTTATAGTCTTGGTTCCGAATGGATTTTGACAAGTGATTTTGCACCCCCGTAGTTAGGGAATTGGTACATCGTGGGAGCATGGTGATCGGCTCAAAATTGATCTAACCAAGCAAGAGAAACATTATAAAATTAAAAGGCCAAGGAAATAAAGGTGGGCATTTAAGTTTGGTGCAACGTGTATAATACACGATTGTATTAATCGACATATGCTAATGCTGACCATGTTCTTTGGATCAATAATATGATATGTTAAGTAACGACATTTACTAAGGATTGGATGAAAAATACAAGTTGTTAGGATGCTCGAACAATTTTGCAAGGAGTAAATTTATCGTTAACCCTGTTTACACTAGCATTTAAATGAGCTTATGAATGCAATTATTGACAGCTTTATGGGGAGTTTGATTGCCTGAAGTCTATCAATAGGTGTATGATAATGTTTAAACTTGGTTACTTCCAAGAATTACTAAGTTGATACTTTATGAAAATGGAAAAGTAAAAGAAAATTCTCTATTTCAAAGCTAATGGATTAGCCTACAAGGTGTCGTATTAGTTGAGATTGCTATAATACTATGTGAAAAACTATGTGGTTTCCCATTCTTGTAGGAAATGGTATCAGAGCTATGGATAATGAGAAATATGGTAAAAAACATACTAATAGAAAGTTAAGAAAAATAAGAAGAAAATTAAACAAATTATATCCGGAATATGAACAACTTAATATCACAAAAACTGATAACGAAAAATTAAATCAATTAATAGATAATATATCTAAAGTAGAATATAAATATATTCAATCTTTAAAATTACAATGAATAACGAGAATAACGAATATAGACAAAAACTTAATGAAATAATTATAGCAAAAAGACAGGAATTAGCACATAGGCAAAATAGACTTAACAGTAACATATTTGCAGGAATTTGTCACAAATCTATAATAGCACAAAGAAAGACTATTTTATATCTAGAAATACAAATAAATAACTTAGAATATAAACTTCAACACAATTTATAAATGAATAAGGAAGAATAAGCAATAGATGAAAAAATATATGAAAACTATGACGGATTAAAAATAAAGATAATATTTTCTAATCTAGGAAGAAGATATAAGAAAATAGATGACAACCTAAGTTTAATGTTAGAAAAAAAATGGTAAAACTAGAAGATAGTTTAACTGCTATGGTAAGAATAACAAAAGAAAATGAAGAAATAGATAGAAGAACGGAAATTGAAAAAATAAAACAACAAGCAAAAAAGAAAGTACAACAATTAGAAGAAATAAAAAATACTAAAATAATAAAGCTAGAAAAAGAGTTAGCACTATTAAAAAAAATGTATGAAATTAAACAAAAAGAAAAAGAACAGAAAACAAAATTAGCAAATGAGATAATTAAATTTAAAGAAAAATTGCAACTAGAAGATGAATTAGAAGAAAAAGAAGAAAATAACCAAAATAATCTACCTGAAATAAAAATTGATGAAATAAATGACAATGATCCAAATGAACAACGTTCGAAAATAAGCGAAACATATACGGAACTTTTGGCAAACATAGACAATACAAAGGATTTAGAAGTAAATACAGGAGACGTAGACATGGATGAAAAACCTAGTACATCAGGAGTAAAAAACTCAAAAAATTTAAATCCAAAATATTATGAAAATGGACAATATGATAGAGAAAAAACTATGTGGGATAAAAGATTAAATAAAAGATGGACACCTAAACCAATAACTGAATAACATTATTTTTTAGATTTAGACTGTGTAGCAGATGTAAATAAACACAATCCAATTATGGATAGGATACATACCAAAACAATTAATAGATAACAAAATAGTAATAATAGAGACACCAGGATATATAGAAAGAACACTTATAGGAACAGTAAATTTATGGCTACAAAATCTAACAACGGAAAGTCTAGACACTTTAAGAAGTAATAAGAAATTTGACGGTGGATTAGCTACTACAACTATGGAAATATTACATAAATACGAAATAGCTATAAGAAATGAATTTAGTAGTATGACAACAGAAGTAGAAGAACAAAATAAAGAAAAAATCATAAATCGAAATCTAATGACAAAATTAGCAATATGTAATATGTGTTACATAGATGAATATACATGTGCATTTAGAGAATACTATTATAAAGGAACATATAACACAGAAGAAAGTAAAGAAATAAGAAAATTATATTTTACAAAATTACCAGAACCTTTTAATTCAAAAGTAATAATAAGCTGGAATGAAGCAGGATTGACAGATACCTTAGGAGCTAGAATGAAATTCTTGCAACGATGGTTTATGGAACTATGTGAAAAACATAAAAAAGAAATAAAAATAGAAAAAATATTAGTAAAAAACTTGGCATGTTGCAAAAATAAAACAAAGACCTCAATTTGGTTGTACGGATAGATATTATAAAAATAAAAGAAAATATAATAAAAAATACAGATCAAAATATAAATATAAAAAACCGAGAAGAAGATACTATATAAAAAACTACAAAACCAAAAGGCCATATAGACCAAAAAGAAAACTAACGGAATGTACTTGTTATAATTGTGGAAAATTAGGACATATAGCTAGAGATTGTAAATTACCTAAGAATCCAAAGAAAAAACAAATATCAGAAATAATAATAGACAATGAAAAATATACACAAATAGAATACGTAGATTATGAATTAGAAAATGAAGATAGCATATATAAATTATCAGAAAATGAAATAGACGAAATGGAAAATAATTCATTAACAGAATCGAGATAATGAACACTATATAAATGACTGAAACAGATATACAAATAATAACTAAAGAAAAATATCAAGATGAAGAATCGGCAGAACAAAAAATAGTATTTGATAATAATATATTTGAACAAATAAAAGGAAAAGAATTAGACCTAAGCGTAGTAAAAATATTCAAAATACCAACAATAAGAAATTGATTTAAACGACAAAAAGAAGAATATTATGTAGTAAGTCAAAGAGAGCATATCATAGATTGCAAATACGCCAAAGGAAAGGCTAAAATATCAATAATAAACAAATGAATAATAAATAAAGAAATACAAGATATTAAGGCTAAAAATCCAATTAAATATGTACATTTAGGAGGAACGGAAATATTAATAAAAGCATGTTTTAGAGAAAGAATAGATACACTCATAGAAATATACTTAGCAGATGATAGGATCACACAACCTATAGAAAAAAGTATAATAAGCGCAATAAAAGGTAACCTCATATACCAAAAAAATTAAATTTATAATAAGTGCTAACTACTCAGTAGCAGTAAATGACAGAAATATAGATAAATCATTAGTATTATATTGGAAAATGTCAGGAATAGAACTAGCCCCGGGAAGTAAAATATTTACAGGTAGATGTAAAAACTTATATGTTTTAACAACAAAACATAAAATAACAACAAAAAATATAAGATCCTTTTGAAAGAATAGTTACGGTCATAGATAAGAATGATTATAGTTATAATGAGATTGACATAGAAGAAGATTTAGAAATAGTAAAAGAAAGATTAAGCACATCAAAAAGAATAAACTGTGAAATACCACAAATATCATCAAAAATGAGTACCTCAAGAAGAATAGATAAAACTCCACAAAAATCAATGGAAGAAGAAAGAAAACCACATCATTACTACATAATGGGAATAATAGAACAACGAAAATATTTAATATTAATAAATACAGGACTAGAAGAAAACTATATTACAAGAGAATTAGTGACGGAAGATGAAATAATAACTACTGAACAATCATGCCCCGAACTACCAAAATCATTAACATATACCGAAGAAACTACGGAAAAGGAAATAATCATTGGAGGAATACCAATAATAATAAAGTTTAAAGTATATCAAGGAGATGAAAATATCACTTTAGGAATAAAATGGCTAGAACAAGTAAAATCATATAATCTAGAAGATAAACAGTTGACAATAAATTATGAAAATAAAAGAGTAATGATAAAAAGGACTTTAGTATGATAAAAATATGAAAAATATATATACTTGCAAAGATAATAATAGAAGGATATTACAACAGATATTATACATCAATGATAGATACATGAGCAGAAGCTAATATATGTAAATATAATTGTTTACCAGAAGATAAGTGGAAAAAATTAAAAACACCGATAGTAGTAACATGATTTAATAATGAAGGAAACATGATCACATATAAGGCAAAAAATATAAAAATACAAATATGGGATAAGATACTAACTATAGAGGAAATATATAACTTTGAATTGACTACAAAAGATATGCTATTAGGGATGCCATTTTTAGAAAAATTATACCCACATACAATAACAAAAACACACCGGTGGTTCACAACACTGTGTAAACAAAAAATGGGAGCAAAAAGAGTAAATAATAAAAAACAAAAAACAAAAAACAACAAAATGGATAAAAGGAAGCGAAAAAATTACACAAAAATTAGAAAATATAAAAGAAGAAGACCCTAAAATAGAATTAATTATATTCTCCATAGATAAAGTAAAAATAATCCAAGATAAGTTAGAATTATTATATAATGAGGATCCTTTACAAGAATGGGAGAAACATAAAACAAAAGTAAAAATTGAGCTAATTAATAATAATAGTATAATAACCCAAAAACCATTAAAGTATACTTTCAATGATTTAATCGAATTTAAGATATAAATAAATGAATTACTAGAAAAAGGGTATATACAAGAAAGCAACAGTAAGCACACAAGCCCGATATTGATCGTAAATAAACATAGTGAACAAAAAAGAGAAAAAAGCAAAATGGTTATTGATTATAGAAATTTAAATGCAAAAACTAAAACATATAACTATCCGATACCAAATAAAATACTAAAGATAAGACAAATACAAGGATATAATTATTTTAGCAAATTTGATTGTAAATCAAGATTTTATCACTTAAAATTAGAAGAAGAATCTAAAAAACTAACAACATTCACTGTACCACAAGGATTTTACAAATGGAATGTATTACCATTTGGATATAAAAATGCACCAGGTAGATACCAACACTTTATGGACAACTATTTTAAACAATTAGAAAATTGTGTAGTATATATTGATAATATATTACTATATTCTAAAACCCAAGATGAACACATAAGATTATTAGAAAAATTCATATATATTATAGAATATTCGGGCATAAGCCTAAGTAAAAAGAAATTAGACATAATGAAAAGTCAAACAGAATTCCTAGGAATACAAATAAATAAAAATGGAATAAAAATGCAAACGCATATAGTACAAAAAATAATTAACTCAAATGAACAACTATATACCAAAAAGAAATTACAATCATTTCTAGGACTAGTAAACCAGGTAAGCGAATACATACCAAAATTAGCAAAGAATTTAAAATCATTATAACAAAAATTAAAGAAAGATAGAATACCAGTTTGATAAGAAAGACCAAACACAAATACATAAAATAAAATTATTATGTAAGAACCTACCTAAATTATATTTTCCGAATGAAAATAAAAAAATTACTTATATAGTAGAATCAGACGCCAGCGAAAAAAGTTATGGAGGAGTATTAAAATACAGGTATGGAGAAGAAAAATAAGAACATCATTGTAGATACTATTCAGAAATATTTACTGATGCAAAAATAAGATGGGAAATAAATAAGAAAGAATTATATTCGGTATATAAATGTTTATTATCATTTGAACTATATATTGTATATAACAAATTTATTATAAGAACAGATAATACACAAGTAAAATGGTGGCTAACAAGAAAAATACAAGATTCGATAACAACAAAAGAAATAAGGAGATTGGTATTAAATATATTAAATTTTACATTTACAATTGAAGTAATAAAAACTGACAAGAATGTTATTGCAGATTACCTATCACGACAAAGCTACTCAGACTGAGACTGAGGAAGAAACTACAATTGAAAAGATACTCAAAACCATTACTACACTTTGTACAAAAGTGGATAGTATGGACAACGAGATACAAAAGATAAAGGCTAATGAAGATAATCTGAAGTCTAAAGCTAGTCAACAGTATGACTATAAAAATGCAGAACTACGTCGATCGAAAGAAGGAAAAAACCCAGAGCTAAAAGGAGACGATGGGAAACTCCTTAAAACCCATAATGTTTGTTTGAATACAGCTGCAGGTACAAACAAACAAGTTAGCGATAAACAACATAAAAATGTGAATTTAAACCAGCTATTTGAAAAACCATTTACCCAAAGGACACCTAGACATATGTCCATAGAACCACAAACATCTACATACGCAGATAGTTTACAAAACCAAAATGAGAAAAAGACATATAACTACATTACACGAACCTATATCGAAAATATACACAAAATCCAAATTTATTTAAACAGCAACCCCATATCAACTACAAAAGAACCAAACCAAGATTATTTGACACAAAAATTACAAGGATATAACAAGTTAATTGCACGACCAAAAACTAACGTTAATCTAGTAAGAACATGTTACAACTACGGACTGTTAAATACCATATACACATATGGCGGAGAAGAAGTTAGTGGGATACCAAAACTGCATAAAGCATTTGTTACATACAAAAGAGTTACAAAAGGGAATTTATTTTATATAAAATTCTATACAGCACCAGCGGAGATATTATATGAGGAAATAAAATCTCCAATACAGGTTATCAAGATAGGACTGACTAAAGATATGATTATACTCGAGGACATCAGACAACAAGAAGAGATATGCAAAATCGAGATACCAAGATTTTATGCCAACAAAAGAATAATTGGTATATCAACTATCATACAGGAGCTAGCAAACAATTATTTAAACGAAAATGCTATATGGAGCTACTATGCAAGAGATCAGCTAATGATTTATTCCAATTCAAGGGAGCTAAGAAAAGCAGATATGGATGAAGTCCAACGATGGATTTTATCATTATTAAAACCAGAAGAACGACCTACGACGCGAGCACTAAAAGCAGGATTTATTTCGGCAGAGTTATTAACCAGATATTGCAAGCTAATTGGTCACAAATACCTTGACCACGTATGTTCAAAATGCAACGGAGAAGATAACATAATTCCAGATGTCCAGCTGAAATAATCAACGAGGAAAAGAAGAAGAAAACAAGAAGGAGAAGATAAAAAGATAAGAATGGAAAAAGTTATGTAAGTAAAATAATGTAAAATAGTTTGCAAAGTTGTAAAGTAATCAAATAAGTATGTAGATAAGATGTAAAAAGTCAAAAAGTCATAAAAAGAATAATGTATAGTTTGGTGTGTGTGTCATAAAGTAGGTATGTGTCTTAAAAATAGTGTGCAAATAATGACCAGTGTATATGTACATTATTAATAGGATAGTGATAGACAAAATAAAAACTATTCATGAATAGTAGTAAATAGTAGTCATGAATAGTAGTAAACAGTAGTGGACAGATGTAAAAAGCGTATTAGAGTGTGTATGTCTATACATAGACTCAGTTGTAAACATTGTAAGGCAGGCAACGCCTAAATAAAAATCCTTTTGCAGAACACACTCTCTCAAGATAAATATTTAAAATACTAATGGAAAAATCTGAAATCCAATCAGATATTTCAGATAGCATGGCTAAGTAAGAGGCAAAGGTATATTGTTCAAAAACTATGCGGAACTAATTTCATATATTCCTGAATATCATATATATGATTGAATAAATTTATGTTAGTTATTATGTATTAGAATTATTTGAATCATGATTTCTAGTTTATTAGCACACTGAAAACAGGGAGAAAACTTCTATACTATGCCATCCTAATGTTGAAATAAGTAGGCGAGGAAGCCGTTTAGGGGAGTAAACAAAGTTGAGGCGCTGATAAGAAGGAAGTATCCGCTAAAGTACGATGCTAGTAGTGACAGGAGAACATTATAAACAAATAATCTAGTTCATAATGATCTAATATGAATTTAATCAATTATGAATATGATAGGAAGGAATAATTGAAAATAAAAACTCTGCATAACAACGAACATGACTACATACTTGCATGATAAAATGATTAAAATCTATGAAACTTTAATCTTATATATACTTAAAGATATAAAAATAATTGAATTAAGAAGAATTATATGGGCAAAATATTTAATGATAACGAATCAGAAGATATATTAAACCAACAATGGTATGAAATAGACTTACATGATTTAGACCTCAAAAAAATAGAATGGTATGATTTAGAAATAAATTCAGATTAAAATGAACTACGAATACTTACAATATTGGACAGAAGCTATGGAAAATATAAAACTTTTAGAACAATTAATGAAAAATAATTTATATATGTACCTAAGAACCCAAGATATGTTATATCTAGAATATATATCATAAATAATATTAAAGAGATATCAAGATTAAAACCTCTAGCAAAAGAATATTATAATAAAATCTTTATTGAAAATTAATATCATATACCATGACGTCCGCACCCCCGAAAAATGGTATGTTGAATATAATATAAAACTATTCATTTACCGTTCAAGATGGACTACATGTACATAGTTTCCCAGTCTTTTGTAAATATTACATGTTTCAGACGATGTTTGGTCAACAATATGTTAATATGACAAGTTAAAATTAAGAATAAATTACTCAATGTATTATTCAGAACATTAAATCATTACATGTCTTAGACGATTCTTGGTCAGCAATATGTTAATATGACAAGTTAAAATTAAGAATAAATTATTCAATGTATTATTCAGAACATTAAATCAAAGACTCTCATAATGGGGAAAAAGTGGGAGCAAACCTTAAACCATATCGAAGTAACAACTACAGTACAAAATCAATAAAATGTGACCTAATTGGGGTAGATTATTCCCGCACGAAACGCGGACAATTTACCTAGCATATTCTATAATTTAATAGAAAAAAATTGCATTATGGTAGGAAGGCGACCAGACGCCATCCGTCAAACTACCTTTCTTGCTGTCTAATAAAATTGAACTAAGGAATATCATTAGTAACTTTATTGTAAGCCAATCCAAATACTCTTTCATGTATTTTCCCTTTTAAGAAGACTTTAGTGTAGTCTACAACTGAACAGTCTCTCTGAGCAACTGATCGTACTGAGCCATGTCTTACATTCCACCACACAAGAGGCACACAAAGGGTTCGCCGTCGCGGGAACCAACTCCCGCACCGGAATCCCTCATACCTGCCTTCAGAAAAAACCTGAATTTCAAGAGAAAGGAAAAGTTTCTGTTTGAGATCCGTTATGCTCATGGTGCAGTTAGGAAATGGTTCCCTGTTGGTTTGACTGATGATTCTCACTTTTCATCTCTTGTGAAGCTCCAACGTCTTTCTATCGACCGAAAATCTGACGAAAATCCTCTTCGTTTGGTCCTAATGCAAGGTACTACTACTTTTTTGTTCTTTTTCTGCAAATTCTGAATTTACAGATTTTCTAGAGTTTGGTAGATCAGGGTTTCAAATAATTTAAAATCCTTCTGTCTGTTTTTGAGATCTTAATTCTGTAATATATGTACTTTTTTAGGTCGCAGTGGAGGAACAAATGAGCTTATGGATGAGCCATGGCGTTTGGTGGCTAATAGTATGATGGAGGACTTACTTTTGTCATTTCAACATGTGAAATGTGAAATGGAGGAATCTAATATGGAAGAATTGAAGCTGAGTCTAGTTGCTCGTTTTGGAAGAATTCTGTTTCATGGGTTAGTATTGTTCATTTCTCATAATCAGTTTTATTCAAATCCATTTTATTGTAGTACACAATTTTTTGTCTTGTTAGGCAAATTAGAACTTACCTAAAACTAGAAGTTCTGTCAATCGCTGACTTATTTTACTTTGACATGTAACTCTTTTAACTTTTCTCCTAGATGTTATAATGTTTCTTCTTTTGCGGTGTCTGAAGCAGTACTTTGTTGAGTCGATTAAATCCAGTGTGTGTTTAATATGTAATCCTCCCAAATTCTCTGTCTTGTAGGATTTCTGCAAAAAGTCAAGAATCCCTGAAAAGTAACCTATTAAGTGAAACTACGTTGAGGCAAATGAAAAAATCTTTCTATACCAATGTTCCTCTTTCATATATGGATTATATACGAAACCTTGCAGTTCAAAAACTTGACTTAGAATGTGTGGAGGAGAAGGAATTATACTACGTCAAGGTAATATTTTCATGTTTCTAACAAGTTTCTTTTTCTTTATGTGTTGGTTCTTTTAGTAGTATCCCTTGTGCTTTGTAGCTTTCAGACAACATGCGCGCTGATTCAACTGTCACCTGCAAATGTACGGTGGTCAAGGATCAGGAGAAAATTCAGCTCCATAAGGTTAGTCCTCCATTCCCTGGTTCTTAATGAACTTGTAAGATGCCCAATTAACTGTTTATTTTCCAACTAGCAAAACAACATTAATTGTTGTCATGAACCTATTTACCTCCTCTTTCTTACCTATCTTTTTGCATGCTTTACTTCTTGCAGTTTGTCATTCCTTATCAATCTTCTGATGCTACGCCTTTTCTTTTAGATTGAGCTGAACCAAGTACGCAACATGGTTGCAGACATGAGCTGTCTTGGCAAAAGCTTAGACCTGAGGTTGATGTTACATACCAAGAAAATCATGATGGGTTTATCTGTAAGCTACTTCATTTTGGATCAAATATCTTGAAAGTCATAGGTCGTATACTTGTATTTGTAAGTTCCACCCAATATTTGGATTTATATTTTCCGAAACTGGAAACATCTCCATTTAATTACTCTTGGTTGAAATTTCTTGTTTTTTCATGTTTCGTGGATTTGGGGAAGGGTTAGATGTTTGTGAACAGCAAAGTGAATAGCCTATTGGGCTGACCCTATGAACTCCAGTAGGGTTAAGATGCTCAAATACTGCACGTTATTGGAGTCCTCTAGTTACTGGATTGAGCTAGATATGAATCATTTCTACAATGAAATCCAAAGGAGGGTAAGTAGAAGAGAGAAAAAAAGGAAAAGGACACAGGAAAAAAGTAGAAATGAAGATATTCTTCATATGCATTCAAGTGTTAGTGTGGTTACTTAATGAATTTGATTTGCTTTGGGATCTCAAAGTAGCTACCCTTATCTTAATAAGATTTAAGGGCTTCGAAAACCCAACCAAAGGTGAAGTTACACACCAAGTAATCAAACTTCCTTTACTTGAAAAATGAGGTATCCTTTGATGTTTCTTCAAGTCTAATGCCTTTAAATTGTCTGGTCATATAGTACCAGGGATGATACTTTTGATATTTACATTGGCAAGTACAGGTATTAACAAAACCCATAGATTTTATAGTACCAGTGAATTTTGTCTGCACTTTTAATGTCCATATTTTACCTCCACTCCAGTGAACAAGGACCTTTTCCTGTGTAACTTATTTTATATGCACTTTAATTTCCATCTTCTCATCATGACTTCTGCACTCTCAACTGAAAGGACACCGGTAGTATTATCTCTATAGCTTAAGAATGTGTTCTTGTATAGATTACTCTCTGCTTTTTTCCAGGATGATGAGATCAATGAAATTAAAAATCTTATTGGTTCTGCCGTTTTGGACTCAGAAGTTAAGGGTGGGTTGAGATGGCCCTTTGGCGAGGATTCTTCAGGGAGTCAATATGCTGTTACCAGTGTCTGGCACACAACTGCAAAATCATATGGAAATTCGTCAATTAGGCTTAAGCTTAGACATGCAGATCGATTTGATTTCAGATCTTCAACTGGTGAGGTTGCACAGGAAGCTAACCTGAAAATGCCTGGGATTTTATCCCAATTGCAGGTAGGTTTTCTTTTCCTGATGAGCAATTATGTATATTTCTGTTGGTAATACATTTAGATCCAGTTCAGTTAAAATTTTATCACTGGTTCTAATCTGGTTCATTTCTGTCGGAAATTATCCAACTTTTTGTATGTATTCAAAGAATTTACATTAAAAAATTTATAATTCAGATTTACAGTAGCTCATGTTAGCGAATGGTTTCATAACTGGCATGTGCTAAGGATATAGACCATGCAGTGTCTCTTCATTGTTGAATTGATAAGCCTTTCTGTTTTGCTCCTTCCCTACTGAAATAATTAAGTTAATTATATTTTCTTACCGAAAATGCAGGAGCAAACGATTGATGAAAAGCTGGTGCTTAAAATGCTTGAAGACAACTTGAAGTTAATATGGGATAACTGTTTGTCTGATGGTTCTTCAAGCTGTTCATGATTCATGGTCCTTCACATTTGTTTTGCAGAAACTGCTCGATTCACAAGCTATGTTCGGTTGGTGAAGAAAGTTTACCTTTTGTATTTTGTGGCGGTGGGGTGGAATGTATTGATGTAGATTCGGTTGGTGAAGAAAGTTTTGTTATTTTGTGCCTGGTGGAATGTATAGATGTAGATAACTGAATTTTTAAACCCAAAACGCTGAAGTATATTTTGCACAATGTAGATTGTGTATGGAATGAAATTAATCAAGGCCTCTGATGTTAGTGGCATCAGTAAGGAACACTGGATTGTAAATAGTTGTGTTGTGTTAACAATGTAATGGATCGAACTTGTTATTAACGTTCTGTTGAGTTAACATATTTGATTTTGCATTCTGGAAATACACTAGGTATTCCTCAAATTGTGTGCTCTTGATTTTTTTGTTCCTGGTAAGAAGTCTTTAAAGACTAATCTTTCTTCCTTTCTATGTATGGAGCAAATAAGTTTTTGCTCTTCTACATATCAAATGTTTTTAAACAACTCTCCATGCGCATTTTTCTCTCAATGTCTATTTATCTTTCGCTAATGAACAGAAAAATGGGTAATCCACAAAGAGGATCTTGGTGAAATAGTGCAAAGCGTGGCCCCATAAGGCACAAGTTACTTATTATTTAAACTACATGGGCTAAATATTGGAAACTAAACCACATTAAATCTTGGTAGAGACTCAAGCAGAAGAAGAAGATACAAAAATATGCATATTTTAATTTATACAAGAATGGGTATATACATCGAATTCCAGTAAATACATAGTAAACAAAATTTTAATCGGATAAGGAGAATCAAGAGTGTTCTTCTGTACAACAGACAACAACAATGGATCATTCTTATCATAAATTTACACCACCATAATACAACAAATCACTAATGTTCAAGAACCAAAATGTGGTTTCACAAACAGGAAGCAGCTTTGCTAGCTGCACATCATTGAGCTAAAAACAATGTTCGAAAAAAATCAAAGTGTGTTTCTCCCAACAGAATAACTAAGCATTCAAAATCAAAGATACTTTGATGTTAAGTTTCAGACAGGAATGACTGACCAACTGATTGTGATCTCCTTAATACAGGTAATGCACTTTGCTCCGCGGCTTTCTAAAACAGAAAGACAAGTTAGAATGAACTTTTCTAAAGTGTGTTTTACTATATTGTACGTGTGTTTTTTACATACCTTATCGGACAATGTGTTTTTCAAGACTTTCTCCATCTCCTCAACGACAACCTCTATAGTTGGACGACCTTTGCTTGATTTGGCAACACAGAGCACTGCAATTTGAAGTATGGACTCAAAATCCACACTGTTTACTTCACCTTTTAGTTGCGGGTCGTCAAAGTCTTTTAGTTCACGTTTACCCATGCTCACATCCTTTGCCTGATTAACTGTAGCTTTTGGTTAATTATGACTGCTAATTTATTCTATAAGCTTAAAAAATTGAGGTAGGGAGAGCATACTTTTCTTGTTAGTTGGTCGCTGGCATCCAAATCAAGTTCAATCACTTTCTGGCCTGAAAGAACCTGTAAAGCTACTATACCAAAGCTGTAAACGTCACTTGCACAGTTCAACTTCGCATTACTCATATATTCTGGATCCATATAACCTATCGTCCCTCGTACATCTGTGAACACTTTGCTCTCTTCCATTCCCAACATCTTTGCCAGCCCAAAATCTGATAGCTTTGCTTCCAAATCCTCTGTTAAAACGATATTTGTAAGCTGCACACGTCGTAATTCACAAAAATAAAGTAAATATATATTGATCATAAGAAATACAATTCAAGAGAAATGATTTACTAGCTGATACCTTAATATCTCTATGAACAATGAATCCATCTATGTAGCAGTGGAGATACCTCAATGCAAGTGCACAATCTCTTAAGATTTTTACCCTTTGTTCCCAACTTAAGACTCTCTCTTTCCCTAAAATATTTTTAACACATTGATTAGTAAGGGTGATTACGATCGATCTTGAAAAATTACTCTACTCTCTACTTACTCAGAAGATGTTGAGCTAGATTTCCAGCAGAGCAATACTCGTAGACTAATTATTGTTCACTGTTTTCAATGCAACACCCAAAGAGGCAAACAAGATTAGGATGTCTGACTCTGGAAAGATTCTCGAGTTCTCTACTGAAAGAATCGGATGTGTTACTTCTATATATCTGCTTGATAGCAACTACTTGTCCAGTAGGAAGAACTCCTTTGAAAACTTTCCCTGCACTTCCGCGTCCCAGGAATTTCTTCTCATCTATATAATTTATCGCATTCTTAATCTCAGCTTTTGAGAAAATATATAGTCCTGGACAAGAAGCAAACATCTTTGGCTTCGAAAGAAGAAGCTTTCGTCCAGCCCTAGCATTTCTTGTTACATACTTAACAAGAAATATCTTCATCATCATCACAAATATTGCTAAAACAATTGCAACCAATGCTTTCGCCAAAGAATCTGCATTTTATTTAGTCAATTAATTAGTACTCCATAAGATTATGGAACAATTAGTGCTACCTACTTTGTCGAAATCTCATACTTACATTTGATTTTAATGTACTCTTCACTTGACTTATCTGTACAAAGAAAGATATTAGTAAACATTGCAATTAATTAAACCTAATGTCATTAATTTCCTCACCTAAAGTATTCAGCCCTGGCAAACATCTGAAGAAATCGTCGATTAAAGAGGGATCGTTTAATTTTGTGGTAGTAACTGAAATGACAACAGCCACAAGACAAATAGCTCTCTCTGTTTCATTATCTTTCGCGTTAAACTTATTGAGGAAATGATCCCTCGCAGACTTGATGGAACTCGTGCAATCCTTGCAAGCATGGTCGAAGTTGGAGGAAGTGAAACTTGAACAATTATCCCTGACATCCTTAAAATTGTGATCCTGCACAATACTTGTCAAAGAAAGGATAGAACATTGGCTGCTTTGTTGATAGAGGGAATTAAGTCCACACTTATCGATGGAAAGATAGGGCTGGTGTTCAAAGGATCCGGAGGCACAATGTCCCCATTGATCTTTATGGAGGAAGAGGTTCCCTTGTTGAATTGCTTGCTTGGCCAATGCCTGTGTGAAGAAGTTGAGGGCATTTTGGCAGCAACTGTGGTGGGGAAACTGACCCATTCATGGATGATTTCTTCATCAATAGCAATGCATTTCATTTTGATGTGCTAATAGGTGCAACACATAATCATATCATATTATATTTAAGGGAAACTATTCAAATATGCCATCGAACTTTAAGTAAAGAGTCATTTATGCCATCCGTTAGAAGTTTGGTTCATTTGTGTCATTTCCGTTTGAGAAAAGACTCATGCATGCCATTATTTTTAAAAAGAAAATATAAATGATTTTGCAATACCATTTTTTCCACGTGGCCTCTTAATAGAGGTCCACATCATCAAAAAATTTCCCACCCTTTAATCCATTTAGAATTAAAATCTGGACCCATTTTTACTAATCTGACCCACCCTTTTGCTTATCTCTTTTTGAACTGACCCACCTTTTCTCTTCTCTCTTTTTTGAACAGAATTGTTTTTTTCAATGTTACTCCGGTGAAGAAAGTCATGTAACTTCCACCTCCTAGAGGAGGAGCCAGTGGAGTTTCGCTTCTTAAACCGTTAAGATGGAGATTCTTCCATCAATATTGGCCTCCACAAGCAATATGTTCTTGAAGGAATTCCTTTTAGGTCATTGGCTTCCGACGAGGAAGACCATGACGCAGTTTCACAATCATCCATGAAAAGCTTCCTTAATGAAACTCGAATTGACTTTGGTGGAGTTTGAAACCTTCTCCAAATAACAATTGAATTTGACGTTGTATAATAATGTATCTCTGTTGAAATGGTGAAAGTTGAACGAATCTGACTGTTATAGAAGATTTTATCAGTAGAAATAGTTGAAAATTGATGTTCCATCACAAACGAAAACTCTAAATTATCATCTTTGTTTACTTGATTTTCATCACTCTCCTCGTCATTATCATTGAAGGAAAATTTGGAAATATGATCATAAGAGGGTGGTCTGGTTGGCATTAAAGGGTGTGGATTTTAATTTAAAATTTAATTAATTAACTAATTAATTTTAAATGGATTAAACGGTGGGCCGATTTAATTTTGGTGATGTAGACCTCTTATAAGAGGCCACGTGGCAAAAATGGTATTGCAAAACCATTTATATTTTATGTTTAAAAATAATGGCATGAATGAACAAAACTTTTAACGGATGACATAAATGAATCTTTTCTTAAAGCCCAATGGCATATTTGAGCCCATTCCTTATATTAAAAGTGGGAAGGTTTTATGTTCAAAGTTAGATTACAAAAATGTCCTTTGCTAATTTTTTCCATTAAAAAAAGAGTCGGACTATCCCTTGAATATAAAATCGGGTATATTCTTCTGCTGAGTAGGTAGTCGTTACCGAAAAGAAATGTCCTGATTTAGTCATCCGATCTACAATCACCCAAATCGAATCGTGATGTCTACGAGATCGCGACAAGCTAGTAATGAAATCCATATTAATCATCTCCCATTTCCATTCTTGAAGATCTATATTCTGAGCCATACCACCGGGTCTTTGGTGCTCTACTGACAATTTGGACATTTAGCAATGGACTCTGCAACGCACCTCCTCATACTACTCCACCAATAGTCTTCTCTCAAGTCGTGGTACATTTCCGTGGAATCGAGATGAATTGAATACCTGGAACTATGAGCCTCTACCACGATCCTCTCTTGGAGTTCATCTACCCTTGGTACACACAATCTACCTTGATGCCTCAACACACCATCTCCCACTTGTTCAAAAGCCATCACTTTCTGCTTATGAACATTTGCTTTTAACTTAATCAAAACAAGATCTTGTTCTTGTTTCTCCTTCACTTCAGACACTAGTGACGATTCAACCCCATTCATCACCACAACTCCACTTTCATTAGAATCCAATAGACGGACTCCTAATTGGGAAAATCTATGAACTTCCTTAGCCAATTCTTTCTTGCCTTCCTCAACATGGGCAGTACTACCCATAGATAACCTGCTCAAAGCATCAGCAACAACATTAGCCTTACCTGGGTGATAGAGAATACTCATGTCATAATCCTTGAGTAACTCCAACCACCTCCTCTGTGTGAGATTAAGCTCTTTCTAGCTGAAAACATATTGAAAACTCCTGTGATCGGTGAACACATCTACATGAACACCATAGAGACAGTGACCCCTTATTTTCAAAGCAAACATTATAGTTGCCAACTAAAGTTCATGAGTCGGGTAATTCTTCTCGTGAACCTTAAGATGTCTGGAGGCATAGGTTATAACCTTACCATTTTGCATTAATACACAACCAATTCCAACTCTGGATGCATCACAATAAATAATAATGCCTTTTGTACCATCTGGTAGGGTCAACACTAGGGCAGTAGTTAACCGAGTTTTCAATTCCTGATAGTTTTCTCACAAGATTCATACCATTGAAACTTTACTATTTTCTGAGTCAACTTGGTCAATGGGGATGAAATAGATGAAAACCACTCGACGAACCTTCTATAGTAACCAACCAATCCCAAGAAACTCCTTATGTCAGTTGGAGATGTGAGTCTGGGCCATTTCTGCAGTGCTTATATCTTCTGAGTGTCAACTCGAATCCCTTCACCAAATACAATGTGGCCTAAGAACTCCACAGACTCAAGAAAAAACTCACACTTAAAAAACTTAGCATACAACTCTCTATCTTTGAGAGTTTGGAGGACTATTCTGAGATGGCTAGCATGATCCTCCTCAGTCCTCGAATAAATCAATCAATGAATATGATAACAAAGATGTCAAGATACGGCTTAAACACTATGCTCGTATGATCCATGAATGTTGTAGGATCATTAGTCAAACCGAAATGCATAACAAGAAACTCATAATAATCACAATGGGTCCTGAATGTTGTCTTCGGAATATCACTCTCTCTTACTTTCAACTGATGATAGCTAGATCTGAGGTCTATCTTAGAAAAATAAGTGGCACCCTGAAGTTGATCGAAAATATCATCTATTCTCGGAAGAGGATACTTATTCTTATAGTGACCTTGTTCAACTGGCGGTAGTCGATACACTTCCTAAGAGAACCGTCTTTCTTCCTTACAAATAAGATGGAGCGTCCCAAGGTGAGATACTTGGTCGAATGAAACCTTATCAAGAAGTTCTTTCAACTTAGTTGGAGCCATTCTAAATGGCGAAATGGAGATAGGTCGAGTATCAGGAATAATGTCTATGCGAAAGTCTATTTCTCTCTCAGGACGGACTCCGGGAAGATTATCTGGGAAGACCTCTGGGAACTCACTCACAACTCAAACTAGTTGTATAGGTGGTGTCTTAACATTACAGTCATTAACTCGGACTAAGTGATAGATGCACCTCTTAAAGACTAACTTTCAGGCCATAAGGTATGAAATGAAACGACCCTTAGGCACTGCTGAACTACTCCTCCACTCTAAATCTGGCTCATTAGGAAACTGAAACTTGACTACTCAGGTACTATAATCAACTGAGGCACAACAAGTATGAAGCCAGTCCATACCTAGAATAACATCAAAGTCCACCATGTCTAGCTCAACTATGTCAACCATGGTGTCCTTGTGATTGATAGAGATGACACAATCACAATAAACTCCTTCTGCTATAATAGACACACCAACAAGTGTGGAAACACTGAAGGTCTCAAAAAGTCGTTCAGGAAGAATATCAAATCTTATAGAAACATAGGAGTCACAAAAGCTAGACTCACACCTGGATCAAGTAATGCCTGAACATCAAAAGTAAAGACTTTGATCATACCAGTGACAACATCTGGTGAATTCTCCTACTCTTGGCGATTACTGATAACATACAGACAATTTTCTCCTCCGTATGTCCTTGAAGTACCTCCTCTTGGAGCATCTCTATCTACTGGAGCCGCCGAAGAAGATTGGACTCTATTGCCCCCATTACCATTACCCTGCTTGTTCTTAGGGCACTCTCTCATGAAGTGATTTGTCTTCCCACACTTGAAGCAACCATTAGAGCCTTCATGACATGCTCCTGGGTGGTTTCTACCACACTTAGCACATGTAGGAGTCCAATTAGCCGATTGGGCCACACTACCTTGAGACTAGGTAGTTCTAGCTCTAGAATTCTGGGAGTTATGGTTCCTGAATTCACCTCTATTCTTTGGTGCATGTGCACTAGATGATGATGGAGTAGGTCTAGTTGGCCTTTGCTAAAAAGATTACCGGTTCACATTTTCGGTCTTCTGCTATCCGAACTCATGACATGTTGTCTTAGCCTTCAAACTGCGGAACTTCTCTCTATATTTCCATTTATCTTTCTCAACTTGCTGCACATTGATCATAAGCCTGGCTATGTCCATGTCTCCTATCAACATAGCTGCCTTACCCTCTTTGCTTGACAAGCGAGACAACCTAGACATAAACAAACTCATCCTGCTTCTCATATGTGTCACCATCTCCGGAGCATAACCGGACAATTGGGTGAACTTGAGGCTGTACTCATGCATACTCATGGACTTCCTTTTCAAATTCAAAAATTCTCTCACCTTTACTTCCCTCAGTTCATGGGGAAAGAAGTGCCCCGAGAAGGCACTTTCAAATACCACCCAACTCAAAAGTGGTGCCCCTTTGGACCTATTCTTTTTCCATTGGTCGTAACATATCCTAGCAACGCCCTTGAGTTGGTATGAAGCTAACTCCACACGTTCAACATCAATAACTCGCAAAACTTCAAACACTTTCTGCAGTTCCTTTACAATGTTCTCCAGACCCTTAGTGAAATTTGACCCTGTTAATTCTGGGGATTAATTCTCAAGAACTCATAGATTCTAGATGTATCATCCACATCCTGACGAACCCCTTTCTATTGACCTGCTTGGTTTGCCACTACTTGACTTAATATTCGGATAACATCCCGAAACTTAACATTAGTGACCTCTCTTTGAGAGGGTTGCGCTTCAGGTGTATTGGGTACCCCTTGATCTTGAGGATCAACATTTCTTTTTGCAGGACATCCTCGAACAGCTCTTCGTGGAGGCATGATTTGAAAACATATGCAGAAGCACGAATTAGAAAGAAACTTTTATAGAGTTGAACTCTATCGCACGAAAATGAGTAAGAAGGAAGTGAAATGTTTTCCTAAATGTTATAGCATCAGAATTATAGATGTGACGTGCTTTATACCGATAACTAAGACTCTACAGACACAGCTTCATAGACACCCTAAGACCCTTAAACTCTGTGCTATGATACTGTAATGACCCTCTAGGTCATTTCTGTGTCTTGCCTTTTGTGTATCGTTTAGAGCGTTCCTGTAGCGACCCCAAGTTATTTATGACTTGCTAGGACTGACAGTTCGGTCACCTGATCGTTCGTTTGGTCTTGGTGCGAGTTTTTGTGTTTTAGAGTTTATGAACCTTGAATGATCATTTTCGATCAAAAGTTCAAGAAGATGACATCGGAATCCAATTCTGACGATTCCATCGACTCCGGAAGGGTCATTTTAGGCTAGTAGCATGGTCGTCATGACTCCCGAGATTTTCAGTGTGAGTCGGTGCGATTAGGCGTTTTAGCCTTTGAAATTTGACATAAGTTTGACTTTGGTCAACATTTTGAGTAAACGCGCTCGGATGAGAATTTCGTCAGCGTGGTTAGCTCCGAAATGTCAAGTTTGGTCTAGATTGACTCTTCTTTTGTGTCTAGAGGTTTTAGATATCTTTCAGAGCCCTTTTGTGGGTTTTGACTTAAAAGGGCTTTTGGAAGTGGGACCCACTTTTTATCGAAATGACCTCTGATGGAAATTTTGATTGCGTCGTTGAGTCTGGAATGTTGAATTTGGTATGGTTGCATATCTCATTTGCGTGCACGGGGTTTCGAACGAGATCGGAGCACCCCGTCGGAGTTTCAAGTTTTGGAATTATTGCAGATTTTCTGCAATAAATGCAGAAAAAACAGCAACATATTCCCCAAACTTAAACCCTCATAACTCTCTCATCTCTCAACCGATTTGGGCGATTCAAAAGGCTAAGTTGTGAGATTTTTCGAGGACAACGTGTTGGTGATCTCGGATAGTGATTTGGAGTCCCCGTTTGAGGTAATTTTCGAAAAATACCTGCTGCCATACCCTTTTTGTGAACTTGATTTTGAGAATTTTTGAGACTTGTTTTCTCAGCCATCTTAGGTCCGATTTCAGTGATTTTTGATGCTATCTTGAGTAGTTTTTCGAGGACAACATTGTGGTGTTGTCATATTTTACTGTAGATTGCCCGTTTTTGGTAAATATGCTGAATTAGCTGCTGTCCCATTTCTAATTTTTGAGAAATTTTGGGTTTTGGTTGTATGTTGGTATTGTGTTGTTCCCGAGCCCTGAATGGTGTCCCATTATGGGACATGAGCTGGAGGAACTGGTTAGGACCCACTTTTGGGGTTAATTTCGGAATTTCCTGTGCGGGTCCCACGATTCTCGTTTTGACTCCAAAATTGACTCATCTTTGTTTGTTGTGGTTTTGGTGTCTAAACGACCGTATTAACGTCGTGACTCTATTTTTGATAGCGGGACAGCATTTTGAGACCGTTCGAAAAGGGAAAGCTCCGGAGAAGTGATTTTAGAGCGCGTGTGATCGGCCTACAGGTAGGCTATGGTTTCCCTCTCTTAGATTGAGCTTGAGAATGTGAATGCATGTTGATTAGTTGGAATTTGGGTTGGGTAGTTATTGAATCCTGCATAGGTGTTAAGAAATCATGTTTTTGGCCTATTTCGAGAATTATCGGGTAACTGTGAGCATGCTTTGTGTTATTAATGGACCCTCCTCGCTATGTGGAGTGCTTGCATGCTTAATTATTGTCTATTTGAAGCATGTTGGGCCTTAGTTTAGGTTTGACTAGGGCTTGCCTTAAAAATACATGATTCGGATCCAATAGGCCTTAGTTTTGCCATGACGTCGCTCGGCCGACTTAGATCCCTATAGACTGGTGTAGCAGACTTGAGTTTGATAGATTGGACCTTAGCTAGGCGATACGCTTGCTCCGACTTTAGTTATTCTTATTTTCCCAATTGTTACGGCTTCACGAGTTACGTCGGCGACACTAATTCTACTTCGCGATTTGAATTTGATTTTCGATTTGGTTCCAAGGAATTACATTGATTGGCTAAGTATGGATGGCGTTCCACGGAAATTTATGAGTGTGGATCGATTAGGACTCTTTCAGCAGCTACATTGGCACCTTTATAGAGCATCCGATTTAAGGTCCGGCCTCTATTGCCCAGATACTTATATAAAACATCCGGTTTAAGGTCCGGCCTCTATTGCTCAAATACCTATATAGAGCATCCGGTTAGAGTTCCGGCCTCTTATACTTGATACTTGTGATTGGTTACTTGGATACTTCTGGTGAGCATCCGGTTCGAGGTCCGGCCTCAGTGCTGTCAGATTCTACTAATTAGGGTTGAGGTTCTGGTTCGATGTTCTTCGTTCTTGGGTTCTTATATGCAATTCTCTTTAGTTATAGTTATTCTGTGTACTCGTCGGGCTTATGGGGGTCCGTTCGGGTTTTTATTTAACTTGCGCACGAGTGTACCTTCTGGGCTTATGGGGGTCCAGTTAGGTGTAGTTAGCTTATAGATTACTTTAGTTAATTCTTTGTACACTCGTGTGCATTCCATTATTACTTAGATTTCCGCTCTTGACCCTCGATTTGTATTATTCCTTCTTTTCATATTGCCTTTCCTTTTCAAGCTCAGTCGGCCTATAATGCCTGCTGGGTACCCGTTTTTTTTGGTACTGATGCTACGCTCTGCATCTATTTCGTGATGCAGGTCCGGGCACTAGTAGTCAGCAATGATCGAGCTTGGAGCAGTCTGATCCGAAGACGGGAGTGAGCACACGACGTCTTGTATTATTTCAGTCTCCATCTGTATATATAGACTTGTGTTTTACCTTTCGAGACTGTCCAGTCTCTGTTGTCCACTTTTGGAACTTGCACTCATTTTGTTAGTAGCTCTGTACTAGTGACTTCCGGGATCTGGGAGGGATCTTTATTTGAATATATATTTTTGGTTTGCTTCCGCCTGTTTATATTGTTATTTGCCTACTCCTGTTTAGTCTCTACCCTCAGACCCATTACTTGTTATTCTGGGTTACGGGTTGGCTTACCTACTGATGGGTTATGGTAGGTGCCATCATGACTTGAGAAATCGAGTCGTGACAAGCTGGTATCAGAGCCCCAGGTTTATCGGTCTCACTTGTACAGAGCTAACGTCTAGTAGAGTCCTACGGATCAGTGCGGAGACGTCCGTAACTTATCTTCGGGAGGCTACAAGATGTGCCTAGGAAAATTTCCTCTTTTGTTTCACTTTCGTGCAGCGTGTGTCTTATTGGTTTCTGGAAATCTCACTTGTTTCACTCTTTCGCAGGATGGCTCGCTCGCGAGGTGGCCCGGCCAGGGGTGGCGCACTTGGGTCTGCAGGCAGATCCTCAGCTTGGGGTAGACGCTGACCCCGAGGTCGAGGCAGGGCCGTAGCACCAGCCCGAGATAGGGAGGAGGAACCTCAGGCAGCATATGTACCTCCACAGCCGGTGCGGCCGGGGCCAGCCCAGCCACCACTTGCACCAGTTGCACCTGCAGCTCCTGATCTTCATGCTCTGCTGACTCAGATACTAGCAGCTATTGGGGAGATGCGACAGGCACCAGTCCCAGCAGCTCAAAGCACTGGTCCCAGAAGACCCAAGACCAAAGAATGGCGCCGTGGGGTCAGCCTGCCGCAGCGGCACCAGAGGTTCAGCCGCCACCAGTTCATGTGGCTGTCATGTCAGACTTAAAGGACGGGGAGATGCCATTACGCGAGCAGAAGATGCTCGGGGTATTCCAGAGGTTGGCACCGCCGATATTCTCAGGGGTGATTAGGGAGGATGCCTACGTGTTCCAGCTCACTTGTCAGGAGCAGCTATAGTCATTAGGCCTTTTGGAGTTGAGAGGAGCCGACTTCACTGCTCATCAGTTTCATGGGCCAGCCAGACAGTGGTGGAGCTCGTATCGAGAGTCCAGGCCAGCTGGATCGCCTCCTGTATCTTGGAATGAGTTCTCAGAGGCTTTCTTAGCCCGGTTCATGCCACAGAGCATCAGAGATAGGCTTCATGATCAGTTCTCCAGATTGGAGCAGGGCCCTATGACCGTCTCAGAGTATGAGACGAGGTTCCATGAGTTATCTCGACATGCTACCATGATTCTACCCACCCACGGAGGAGGAAAGAGTTCATTTTTTTGTACGTGGGTTGCGGTACCGTCTGAGGGTCGACACAGAGCATTTGGTTTCGGCTGGCCGTTCATTTATTGATGTAGTCGACCATGCCCGATCCATGGAGCATATTCATCGTGAGGCCCAAGGGGGCAGCGATAAGAGGGCACGCTACCAGGGCAGCTACAGCGGGTCCCAGACTAGAGGGAGAGACTCCTATGATAGGCCCCGCCAGAGGTTCCAGCAGGGTCAGTCCAGTCGGCCTATTCAGGCGGCATTACCTGCTTCTGAGGGAGGCCAGCATCACCAGGGTGGTCCTAGTACGGGTGAGGGTTCGTGAGGATCAGATTCCCTCTCTTTCTACCGCGGTCGGGTTACTTCAGGGCGTTCAGCTTTGGGGTGTTTTGATTGCGGTGCGCTTGACCATTGGTCCAGAGAGTGCCCCCGGCGAGGGCGAGGAGTGATTGTACCAACTCCCCTTGCACCTAGACCAGTTTCAGTAGTACCCCCTCTAGCTAGAGGTGGTGGTCAGGGCCAGGATCGTCGAGACAGCCGACAGGGTACCAGAGCCAGAGCTCGGGGAGGCAAGTTAGGTAGTAGATCAGATGCATCGGGCAGAGGTGCCTAGGGCCATTTCTATGCAGCCCTGGCGAGGGCGGCAGCTGAGGCATCTGACGATGTCATTACAGGTACACTTTTATTATGCCATCAGCCTGCTACAATATTATTTGATCCCGGGTCCACATTCTCGTATGTATCTATTTATTTTGCTCCCCGATTGGGTATGAGGTCTGAGTCTTTGGCAGAGCCGATTCATGTTTCAACCCCGGTGGGTGAGTCCTTAGTAGTGGATCAGGTATTGCGATCTTGCTTAGTGACTATCCAGGGTTATAATACTAGAGTTGAGCTTATTTTGCTAGATATGGTTGATTTTGATGTGATTCTGGGCATGAATTGGTTATCCCCTTACCATGCGATCTTGGATTGCTACGCCAAGACTGTTACCTTAGCGATGCCTGACATTCCCCCAGTGTTGTGGCAGGGTGCTTATAGTCACACACCGACGGGGATCATCTCTTTTATATGAGCTAGGCGGTTGGTTGCTTCTGGGTGTTTAGCTTATTTAGCCTATGTACGAGATGTGAGTAGGGAGGGCCCTTCAGTTGACTTAGTTCCTGTGGTTAGAGAGTTTGTAGATGTGTTCCCTACAGACCTACTTGGCCTACCTCCAGATTGTGACATTGATTTTTTCATAGATTTGGAGCCTGACACCCGTCCTATTTCTATTCCGCCTTACCGGATGGCTCCTGCGGAGCTCAGGGAGCTCAGTGTTCAGTTAGAGGATCTCTTAGGTAAGGGGTTTATCCGTTCGAGTGTGTCGCCTTGGGGTGCTCCTATTCTGTTTGTGAAGAAGAAGAACGGGACTATGAGGATGTGCATTGATTACAGGCAGCTGAATAAGGTGACGGTGAAGAACCGTTACCCCATGCCTCGTATTGATAATTTGTTTGACCAGCTTCAGGGTGCCGCCATGTTTTCTAAGATTGATTTGAGGTCCGGGTACCATCAGCTGAGGATTAGGGCAGCGGACATCCCTAAGACTGCATTTAGGACCCGTTATGGCCATTATGAGTTCTTGGTGATGTCGTTTGGGTTGACTAATGCCCCTGCTGCCTTCATGGATTTGATGACACGTGTGTTCAGGCCATACCTTGATTTATTTGTCATCGTCTTCATTGATGACATACTGGTATATTCGCTGAGCCGGAGTGAACATGAGCAGCATTTGAGGATTGTGCTCCAGACTTTGAGAGATCAGCGGCTTTATGCCAAGTTCTCAAAGTGCCAGTTTTGGTTAGACTCTGTAGCGTTCTTGGGGCATGTTGTATCCAAGGAGGGCATTATGGTAGACCCGGCGAAGATTGAGGTTATTCGTGATTGGGCTAGGCCTACCTCAGTTACTGAGATTCGGAGCTTCGTCGGACTAGCAGGCTACTACAGACGCTTTGTTGAGGGCTTTTCTACTATTGCAGCCCCGTTGACTCGATTGACTCGTGTTGATGTTCCCTTTGTTTGGTCAGAGGAGTGTGAGGCGAGCTTTTTGAAGCTCAAGGAGTTATTGACCACCGCTCATATATTGACTCTTCCAGTTGAGGGTGAGGGCTTCACAGTTTATTGTGACGCATCCGGCGTTGGTTTGGGTTGCGTATTGATGCAGCAGGGCCGGGTTATTGCTTATGCATCGAGGCAGCTTAAGATCCATGAGCGCAACTACCCCACCCATGACTTGGAGTTGGCGGCGGTAGTTTTCGCACTTAAGATTTGGAGACACTACTTGTATGGCGTACGATGTGAGATCTATACCGATCATAGGAGTCTTCAGTATATCATGAGCCAGAGGGACCTTAATTCGAGGCAGCGTCGTTGGATTGAGCTCCTGAAGGACTACGACCTCTCTATTCTTTATCACCCGGGCAAGGTGAATGTGGTAGCGGACGCCTTGAGCCGGAAGGCGGTGAGTATGGGTAGTCTAGCCTTCTTATCTGTTGAGGAGTGACCCTTAGCTTTGGACATTCAGTCTTTAGCTAATAGCATGGTTCGGTTGGATATCTCAGATTCTAGACGCGTCTTGGCCTTTATGGGAGTTCAGTCTTCTTTGCTTGATAGGATCCGTGGTTGCCAGTTTGAGGATGATACCTTGGTGGCCCTTAGAGATCGAGTGTTAGCGGGTGGTGGTGGTCAGGCTAGCTTAGATCCTGATGGAGTGTTGAAATTCGCCGGCCGCATCTGTGTTCCGAGAGTTGGAGATTTGATACAGTTGATACTTTCTGAGGCCCATGAATCTAGATACTCTATCCATCCGGGCACAGCAAAGATGTATCGTGATTTGAGGCAGCATTACTGGTGGAGTGGCATGAGGAGAGATATTGCTGACTTTGTTTCCCGTTGCTTGTGCTGCCAGCAGGTAAAGGCCGAGCATTTGAGGCCTGGTGGCGAGCTCCAGAGATTACCCATTCCGGAGTGGAAGTGGGAGCGTATCACTATGGACTTCGTTGTGGGGTTGCCTCAGACTTCTAGAGGTGTTGACAGCATTTGGGTCATCGTGGATTGATTGACCAAGTCAGCACACTTCATTCCTGTTCATACTACTTTTAGTGCCGAGAGGTTGGCTCGTATCTACATTAGGGAGGTAGTTCGTCTTCATGGCGTGCCTGTTTCTATCATTTTAGACCGGGGTTCACAGTTCACTTCCAGCTTTTAGAGGGCTTTTCAGGAGGAGTTGGGCACCCGTGTCCACCTTAGCACAACTTTTCACCCACAGACGGATGGCCAGTTGGAGCGTACTATTCAGGTCCTTGAGGATATGTTGCGGGTCTGTGTTATGGATTTTAGAGGTCAGTGGGACCAATTCTTGCCTTTGACAGAGTTTGCGTACAACAATAGCTATCACTCTAGTATTTAGATGGCCCCATTCGAGGCCTTATATGGTAGGCGTTGCCGCTCTCCAGTTGGTTGGTTTGAGTCTACATAGCCTAGGCCGCGTGGTACAGATTTGCTTCAAGAGGCCCTGAATCAGGTGCGGGTGATTCAGGATAGGCTCAGGACGGCTCAGAGTAGGCACCAAAGTTATGCGGATCAGAGGCGTTGACCTTTGAGATTCTCTGTTGGTGACCGGGTATTCCTCTGTGTGTCGCCCATGAAGGGCGTGATGAGGTTTGGGAGGCGGGGAAAGCTTAGCCCCAGGTACATTGGGCCTTTTGAGATATTTCGGACAGTTGGGGAGGTTGCTTATGAGTTGGCCCTACCTCCAGCATTTTCGGCCATCCACCCAGTGTTTCATGTTTCGATGCTGCGGCGATATGTTCCTGATGAGTCCTATGTGCTCCAGTATGATGCAGTCGAGTTGGATGATCGTCTGACATTTGTAGAGGAGCCTGTTGCCATTCTAGCTAGAAATGTGAGGAGATTGCGCTCGAGAGCCATTCCTGTTGTTAAGGTCCGTTGGAGGCATCATCCAGTCGAGGAGGCTACCTGGGAGACCGAGCAGGAGATGCGAGAGCAGTTTCCTGGCTTGTTTGAGCTTTCAGGTACTTCTTGATCCTTTCTTTCGCGGACGAAAGTCCTTTTTAGTAGTGGATATTGTAATGACCCTCCAGGTCATTTCTGTGTCTTGCCTTCTGTGTATCGTTTAGAGCGTTCCTGTAGCGACCCCAAGTCATTTATGACTTGCTGGGACTGACAGTTCGGTCACCTGGTCGTTCGTTTGGTCTTGGTGCGAGTTTTTGTGTTTTAGAGCTTATGAACCTTGAACGATTATTTTCGATCAAAAGTTCAAGAAGATGACATCGGAATCCAATTCTGACGATTCCATCAGCTCCGAAAGGGTCATTTTAGGCTGGTAGCATGGTCGTCATGACTCTCGAGATTTTCAGTGTGAGTCGATGCGATTAGGCGTTTTAGCCTTTGAAATTTGACATAAGTTTGACTTTGGTCAACATTCTGAGTAAACGCGCTCGGATGAGAATTCCGTCAGCGTGGTTAGCTCTGGAATGTCGAGTTTGGTCTAGATTGACCCTTCTTTTGTGTCTGGAGGTTTTAGATATCTTTCCGAGCCCTTTTGTGGGTTTTGACTTAAAAGGGCTTTTGGAAGTGGGACCCACTTTTTATCGAAATGACCTCTGATGGAAATTTTGATTGCGTCGTTGAGTCTGGAATGTTGAATTTGGTATGGTTGCATATCTCATTTGCGTGCACGGGGTTCCGAACGAGATCGGAGCACCCCGTCGGAGTTTCAAGTTTTGGAATTATTGCAGATTTTCTGCAATAAATGCAGAAAAAACAACAACATATTCCCCAAACTTAAACCCTCATAACTCTCTCATCTCTCAACCGATTTGGGCGATTCAAAAGGCTAAGTTGTGAGATTTTTCGAGGACAACGTGTTGGTGATCTCGGATAGTGATTTGGAGTCACCGTTTGAGGTAATTTTCGAAAAATACCTGCTGCCATACCCTTTTTGTGAACTTGATTTTGAGAATATTTGAGACTTGTTTTCTCAGCCATCTTAGGTCCGATTTCAGTGATTTTTGATGCTATCTTGAGTAGTTTTTCGAGGACAACATTGTGGTGTATTCATATTTTACTATAGATCGCCCGTTTTTGGTAAATATGCTGAATTAGCTGCTGTCCCATTTCTAATTTTTGAGAAATTTTGGGTTTTGGTTGTATGTTGGTATTGTGTTGTTCCCGAGCCCCGAATGGTGTCCCATTATGGGACATGAGCTGGAGGAACTGGTTAGGACCCACTTTTGGGGTTAATTTTGGAATTTCCTATGCGGGTCCCACGATTCCCGTTTTGACTCCAAAATTGACCCATTTTCGTTTGTTGTGATTTTGGTGTCTAAACGACCGTATTAACGTTGTGACTTTATTTTTGATAGCGGGACAGCATTTCGAGACCGTTCGGAAAGGGAAAGCTCCGGAGAAGTGATTTTAGAGCGCGTGTGATCGGCCTACAGGTAGGCTACGGTTTCCCTCTCTTAGATTGAGCTTGAGAATGTGAATGCATGTTGATTAGTTGGGATTTGGGTTGGGTAGTTATTGAATCCTGCATAGGTGTTAAGAAATCATGTTTTTGGCCTATTTCGAGAATTATCGGGTAACTGTGAGCATGCTTTGTGTTATTAATGGACCCTCCTCGCTATGTGGAGTGCTTGCATGCTTAATTATTGTCTATTTGAAGCATGTTGGGCCTTAGTTTAGGTTTGACTAGGGCTTGCCTTAAAAATACATGATTCGGATCCAATAGGCTTTAGTTTTGCCATGACGTCGCTCGGCCGACTTAGATCCCTGTAGACTGGTGTAGCAGATTTGAGTTTGATAGATTGGACCTTAGCTAGGCGATACGCTTGCTCCGACTTTAGTTATTCTTATTTTCCCCGATGTTATGGCTTCACGAGTTACGTCGGCGACACTAATTCTACTTCGCGATTTGAATTTGATTTTCGATTTGGTTCCAAGGACTTACATTGATTGGCTAAGTATGAATGGCGTTCCACGGACATTTATGAGTGTGGATCGATTAGGACTCTTTCAGCAGCTACATTGGCACCTTTATAGAGCATCCGGTTTAAGGTCCGGCCTCTATTGCCCAGATACTTATATAGAGCATCCGGTTTAAGGTCCGGCCTCTATTGCTCAAATACCTATATAGAGCATCCGGTTAGAGTTCCGGCCTCTTATACTTGATACTTGTGATTGGTTACTTGGATACTTCTGGTGAGCATCCGGTTCGAGGTCCGGCCTCCGTACTGTCAGATTCTACTAATTAGGGTTGAGGTTTTGGTTCGATGTTCTTCGTTCTTGGGTTCTTATATGCAATTCTCTTTAGTTATAGTTATTCTGTGTACTCGTCGGGCTTATGGGGGTCCATTCGGGTTTTTATTTAACTTGCGCACGAGTGTACCTTCTGGGCTTATGGGGGTCCAGTTAGGTGTAGTTAGCTTATAGATTACTTTAGTTAGTTCTTTGTACACTCGTGTGCATTCCATTATTACTTAGATTTCCGCTCTTGACTCTCGGTTTGTATTATTCCTTCTTTTCATATTGCCTTTACTTTTCAAGCTCAGTCGGCCTATGATGCCTATTGGGTACCTGTTGTGTTGGTACTCATGCTACACTCTGCATTTATTTCGTGATGTAGGTCCGGGCACTAGTAGTCAGCGTTGATCGAGCTTGGAGCAGTCTGATCCGGAGACGGGAGTGAGCACACGACGTCTTGTATTATTTCAGTCTCCATTTGTATATATAGACTTGTCTTTTACCTTTCGAGACAGTCCAGTCTTTGTTGTCCACATTTGGGACTTGCACTCATTTTGTTAGTAGCTCTGTACTAGTGACTTCCGGGTTCTGGGAGGGATCTTTATTTGTATATATGTTTTTGGTTTGCTTCCGCCTGTTTATATTGTTATTTGCCTACTCCTGTTTAGTCTTTACCCTCAGACCCATTACTTGTTATTCTGGGTTACGGGTTGGCTTACCTACTGGTGGGTTATGGTAGGTGCCATCATGACTTGAGAAATCGGGTCGTGACAGATACCAAGTTCGTCACTCCCCGAGCCTACACCCTAGACGTGGCCGGCGCTCGAGAACCATGACTGGTCCCCAAGAAAACCTTTAGGTTGGCTCAATACTTAGTGGAAATCTTACTCAACGATATAAGAAACTCAAATGCAAAGATTTACTAATAACGTATCATTAATATGATAGTTTAACTTAAACCTGTTTAAAATACTCAAATAGCATAAGTGTTTAACTTAAAGTCTTTAAAATATCAAAAAGGGAAATGGGAAAGGACTTGCCAATTAATATTGTATATAAAGCCTCTAAATACAATGATGGAAGTCGGGACAAGACCCATGACATCTTAACAAACTGAAATATAGATGTGGCCCCCTCCGAAAGCATAGAGGCTCGCCAAAGCTAACTGGAACTGCAAGTGGTATCAACGGAGCACCTGTTGATGACCCTAAACACCTGTATCTGCATTACGAAAAGATGCAGGTCTAATGATGTTAGTACATTAAATGTACGACCATGTAAGGGGAACATTGAAACATAAATATATAACTTGAATTGATAGAAAGGGAAGACATACTCACTTTATCTCAACTCAATATGAAAGCAGTGATCATAAGATGAAATATATAAAGCTTTGTAAATAGTAGACAAGAATTCAAGATGTATAAAAGTACAATAATAGACTCTTTACTCTTATTTGGAAGATTCTCTAACCAACAATGCCTAAACATCACTATGAACTACGTGATGGTACAACGTCTCGTCCACGCTACCAGAACTATCCTATACCTTGATGGGGCATAAAATGCCTCAACTAAATGGATCCATTAAGCTATGCTTAAAAGTAATAAGGTATCGTCTAAAAGGTACGATCCTTTACCCATGTTGACTACATGGTTTATGAGTAATGTTAGTTGTCTGAACTCATCCTCATATCACTGCTCAATACTACTCCCAATAATATATATAACTCATGCTCAAATGTATAAAACATAACTCTTTCTCAACTTGAGGTTATTACTCAAAAGATCCTCTTAAAAGAGGTAATGCTCAAAAACTCCTCATAAACTCATTTAGAAAATAATGTTTCTCTCTTTTGAAATGTAAAAGTGTTTACACTTGGAAATACTTAGTTCCCTCATACTCATTTTGAAACATGCAAGATAACTCTCCTCATTCTCGTACTCATTTACTCAAGTTTTGATTCAAGTTCTAGAATATTGTAAAAGACTTCTCAAAATGACTCAAAAGGTTCCTCCAACTTTCCTCTTAATCTTTACTTAAATTTAAAATGTAGATTAAGGAGTTTTTATTAGGATATGTAGGATCTCTCAAGGATTAATGAAGACTTCAAGAGTTCTTATCAAGGAGAGAATGAAAGCTCGACTCAAAGGAACAAGTATGGAACGAAGAACGGAGAAGAAAGTGGCCTGACGACCTTGGCGCACTGCTGGCGCAGGGCGCCAGGCCTCAAAGGTAGTTTGGGGAAGGTAATTTGGCAAAAGCTATTGGTGTGGTGCGCCAGGCCCCAAACTACTGAACAATAGTTTGGGCACACTGCTGGCACGACGCCCCAACCCTCTTCCCAAATTTTTGATAAATGTTCTTGCTCTAATTCAAGGCCTAACTCATCTAGAATAGAATGGTTTACTCTCAACTCATTTGGATTCATAAACCCAACACAAACTCAACAAAATTCCACACAAAAACCATAAAGAACAACACCCATTCGCAAGACCCTCACCTCAAGAATTCAAAAACCTCAATTGTTAAAGAATGGGGTAAAAACTTAAAAACTCAAGAACTTCACAAGAATGTCAATTTACACAATCTCATGGATGAATTCATAAATGAAATTATATGATTGGCATGATGGTGAAAAACCCAACACTATGAAAGCTTACATACCTCAAAGAACACTTGTTGTTGGCAAATCTTCAAGTTCTTGAAAGAACACTTGAAACCCTTCTTCTCCTCCTCTTGAACTTGCTCAAAAAACCCCTAATGCTTTTGGATCGAATATGAGAGAAAAACGTGTTAGGATAGTGGGGGTAAGGAAAAGACCAAAATATTCCTTCTTAAAATGGATTAAAATGCCTTAACTAGAGACGCTGTACTCAAACAGGCATAACTCCTTCATCTGAGCTCGGAATTCAGCAAACTCGGTGGCGTTGGAAATAGGACTCAAAAACTTCGATTTGATAACTCATGGAACACCTAAATCCTTATGTGCTAAAAGATATGGTCATTTGAAGTTGATCCAAAAACTCAAAATTTGAAGAGTAACTTGTATGAAATCTCAATTAAGCTCTTTTGAAGTCCGAGGTGTTACAAGAGGGGAATAATTTTCTTAAGGGGATACTGTGCATTCAGTAGGCTTGATTTGTTCTTTTCTATTTCATATTATTACAGATACTGGTATGTTTTTTATAGTCATTATTTTATGCTTATGTTATTAATTGTTGTTATTGAGTACAAGCTTTAAACTTTGTTATTTATGTTTCTGCAAATTTATTGTTATAAGTATTTGTTAGTACAGATTAAATAACACATGTTAATTGAGTATTCACATAAGTTTTTACTACTGGAATTGTTGAAGGTACAACAAAGAAATCCCTTAAAGATCTATACTACCATCTCTTTGAAGACAAAATTCAAATTTGGTATGCCATTTATAAGGAAGACCTTAAAAACCTTATCGTACCTTGATGTGCGAAGTAAACCAGAAAAAGAAGACAATAATTAATAAACTTTTGACATGGCTTCAAGGATGTTGCGCCGGATGACCTATAGAGGAGTATGACTAGACTGGAGCCTCTTTTAATCTCAAAGACATAGATAACTACAGAATAAATTATTTTCTCATATTCAATATGAAGTATGGATAGATTCTCAAGTTTACTGCAAGTTGTAAATACTTTTCTTAAAATAATAGATGTATTTCTCGACACTGCGATTGGAATAAAAGTGTAGTTTCAAATTGAACTCCGTCACTGTGGTATGCTGATTTTTTAAAAAGCACCCAAACAAACTGAACAACTTTGTGTAATACTTTTACCTTTCAAGTATAAATAATATGTTGAATTTTTTTCCAATATGATATATTCTTCCTTTAATTTTCCATTTTAATAATTTCTTATGATACATTTAAATTGAGAACTTTAAAATGATATATGTAAAGCAAAAGGTACAGCTGGACTTTCTACACATTAAAATTAGAATATTTGTTCACTTTTTCAACCTTTTAAATTTTATTTATCCCTTCACAAACAATTATTTATTTATTAGAAAATTAAATATCTCAGAGTGATGTTTATTTTATTCCCCAAAAATATCAAATAGTAACACTTCCTGGAAGCAAAAGGATAAATTATAAAATCAAATTAAATATGATTGATTGAAGGATAAATGATAAGATGTTATAAAAGTATTATTTTATAAATTCCGTGATATTAAATTTCTTCATGAGGCACAAATTATTTTACTAGTAAGGTATTATTGAATTTGATTTCTTTGATTATATCCTTCTTAGAGTTAATAAATAAATTAATCATTATTATTGTAGACAAATATATTTTTAAATAGTTGTGTAAGAAAAGGTATACATGATATCATGTTCAAAGGTTATCACGACCCAAAAACTCAAGTCATGATGGCATCTACCATAACTCACTAGTAGGCAAGCCAGCCCATATTCTGAAATGGCGCGTAACAGGAATATCTGGCAGAAGCCATAGAACAACGGAAAGAAAACAACAAAATAGAGAAATAGACATCAAAAATAGGAATGAGATAAGTATATATACAGTAGTACAAGATCCAATTCCACGACCAAGTGGGTAATGTACAAAGCTACTAAAAATAGTACAAGCTACAGAATAACCAAAATAAGACAAACTTATCTCGAATACAAAAGACTAGCAAAAAACTATATGCAAATGAAAATGAGTCAAACTAAAACACCATCAGCTCACCCTCCATCTCCAGAAATCCACATTGCTGCAGTGGAATCAGCGTTGTCGGCTGGCGCTCGAATCTGCATCAGAAAAATAGATGTAGAATGTAGAATTAGTACCAAAACAATGGGTACCCAGTATGCATCATAGGACTACTGATCTCAGAAAGAAAATACATAATGAAAAGAGAGGAAATAGACGGTAGCTAAGAGTCAAATATACGGGACAATAGGACAAAACCTAACTATACATCTCAATAATTTAGAAGGAACGCATGGTAAAATATAGCAGCTATCTATAACCTAATTGGACCCCATAATCCCAGAAGGTAGACTCGTGCATAATTGAAAGGTAAGTAACCCAAATGGACCCCCATAAACCCGATGAGCACATAGGAGATCTGAAACTGAAACGGTCGACACCAAACTCAAATCGCAGTGAAAACAGGCCGAAGATACCAGAATAGAACTAAGACGTTAGAGCTCAAACCCGAATAATAGATGTGCGCCAGACTCAAACTGCATCTAGTAAAAATGTGTATGGACCTCAAATAATGACTAGAAGAAGTATGCTCGGACTTGAACTATTGTTAGAACACTCTAAAGAACTCCAATATCAAAAGATCAACATTAGGCAAGAAATAAACCATATATTGGTATCACCTTCGGAGTCACAAGGGACCAACTCTAGCTTGAAATTCATGTTTTGATCTAATGTAACCAACGAGGTCTAAAACAACAATCAAAAATATGTCGGGACGTAGAATAGGGAAGTTATGGGTTAAAGTTCAATAGGATCATATTTGACACCCAGCTAATGATTCATACTATCAAACCCAAGTTTGCTACATCAGTCTACATAAATGTAGAACTATCTGAAATGATGTTAGAGGATTCTAAGGCATAACGGCTCCCAAAATAGCAATTTTAAAGCAATCACTAGCCTACACTTAGGCTAAGGGAAATCATGTCACCAAGATCAATCCAACCGGATATATAGTTACATATGGTATGATACTACAATGCACAAATGGTAGTCATGATTAATTACCCTGAAATTATCCGAAAATAAAGCTAAGACACGATTTATATCAACTAAACATGAAGACATTCTAAGAACCTTCCCAAAACTAGCTAAACAATATGTAAATACCAACACAAGCTCAATCTAAAATTTGTATGTCGTTGCTCATTTCAAAACCGATCAAACACCCTCTAAATCACTAAATTGGAGTTTTACCCTTTTGAATAACTGGTGATCATTAAAATGTTAACAAATAAATGATAACAACGTCAATATGGATGTTTTGATACCCAATTTTCAATAATTGAAAATGGGACTAAAGTCAAATCCAAAATGACATTACAAAACCCGCGCAAGGAATCCCGCAATTGACTCCGTCAATTGGTCTCATTCAGCTCAAGGATTATGTACCCTAAAAAGAAGCACAATGTGAAGCTTCAAATAATCCAAAATAGGCCATGAACCAAGATGATTAACAATCACCATTGAAACTAAAAGCAAAGTGAAAGGGAGTGAGACTTACGGGTCAAACGCCTGACCAATGAGCCTAATAATTTTGCAAAACAACTCCCGAGCCAATTCTTATAACAATTAGCAATTTCCCATAGAAAATCGAGCTCTCCCAAATCTCAAAATTGAAGAAAAAATGAGAAATGAGAGCATAAAATGGGCATAAATTACCAATGACTACAAAAGCGGTCACTTGGCTGCAAAAGTAGCTAGGCCCTTGATGTCAAGCCCCCTAAAGAGGCCCCCTAGCAGCTAAAATGGTGCAAGGGCCACTAAATCGACTAGGCTTTAGTTGGCAAGCCCCACTTGTAACACCTCAGAAAAATCCTAAGTTCAAATCAAACTTGAAAAAGCTAAAAAATTTCTAAGTGTGCAGGAGTATGAATATTACGGACCATTCTACATCCCGTGAAAGGATCTACAAACTTTAGATGGTCTCATGGAATAATGTTTTCAAAAAACCTGTCAAATCTCATTTTACAGACCATTCTACGACCCGTGAAAGGATCTATGGACCGTAGATTGTCTCGTAAAAATAAAAGAATCAAGTCTCATTTTACGAACCATTCTATAGCCCGTAAAGGGTTTATGGCTCCTAAAGGGTCTATAAACCAGAACTTCAAAAACCCAAAAATCTAGACTTCTACGGCCCATAGAAGAATATGTGAACTGTAGACAGCACAACCATTTTTTTAGAGGGGACATTTCCCCCCCCCACCCTTTCTAAGCCTAATCCCTGACGTTTTGGGACCCACTTAGTGTCCTTATCAATATTATGCATTCAAATTATTCTCATAATCATTCCCAAGACTTAGAATAAGAATAAAAAATGCAAATCTAGGGTTTCAAGCATCTCCACCAAATTTCTTGAAGAACACTTGTTCTCTCATGTATGTAAGGCTATCATAGTGATGGACTAATTTCGTGCTCATGCCCTACATCTAGAATTCAGTTAATGGGATTAAACCTAGGGTTTTTACCCCAAGTTTCATGAATTTGAACTGCATTTACTTCATTTTCATTGATTTATGATTCTTAGCATTGATATTGTAGTTCTCAATGTATTTCTGATCCGTGATTATTGTTCATGAATATTTACAACATGAATGCTAATTATCATTGAATTATTTGAAAGATTTTGCACTTGCACTTTCATGCATTAATTGTTTTAAGACTCAAAGTATGTTTCAAGTATTTAAGTTATCATTTAAGAAGATTTCTAATGGAACACTATAAGAGCATGACTAGTTTTAAGGAAAGAATCATCAGTTTGAGAAAGAAGTTGTAGTCAGTTAAAGGAAAGTTTAGTATGATTTCAAAGAAGTACTTTTGAGTATTTACTAAGCACATGTATTTATATAAGCATTAATACATGTTTTGGGAGTACCATTGAGCATAGAGTTGGGTAAGGTTTTAGATAAATTGCGCAGCCATCATAGGATAGGATCATGTTATTGATTTGAGTGACTCGTCACACATCCCCTGGTAAGGGCTTAAAGATGGATCCATAAGTTTCATTCCTCTTTTACCCTGTAAAGTATTGGATGGCTCTGGCAGTGTGGGAAATATATTGTTTCATCATGAGACTTCTAGTGATGGTTTTTGGTTTATAGAGACCCCCAAGAAAAGGAAAGTATACTATTTTAGTTTTTGATATATTGTATTATCTCAGTTGTATTGGTTTGCTTGTTTTCATAACATTTACATGTTTTAGTTCAACTTGAGTTACTTTTAGTTCCCTCAAAGCATACGTATTTTAGTTGGTCAATGTTTCATTTAGTCGTTTTACATACCATACATTCAATATACTAACAACATCCGATATTTCATCATTTTATGATGTAGATATAGGTGTTCATGATCGATAATAGGAGCTTCATTAAGATCTTTCCTACATCAGTATTTGGGGAGACCTCCTTACTTTTAGAAGGCTCATTATCATTTATGCCTTTCAATTTTATTAGAAACTTAGTTATTATTTATGTAGTTGTGGGTCTTATCCTTGCGCCTATTTCAGTTTAGTGGAGGCTTCATAGACAAGTTAGTGAGTTAGTTGAGTAGTTGATACTTAGATGTTTAACAATATCATCATTATTCAAATTTATATTAGACCTCTACATAACATACCTTTAAATGATTTGCATGCTCATATCTTTCAAAGATTTTAAATAGTTGTTCAGTGTATCGCCCAGTAGGCAGTCAGGCTAAAGGTTCGTTTAGGACCAACTATGGTTTTCGAATGTCGGACATGCCAAGGTATAAGCTCAAGGTGTGACAAACTTGGTATCAAAAAATAAATTTCATGTTTCCTAGGATGTCTATGAAGTTATGTCTAGTAGAGTCGTTATGGGTGTGAAAAGCACCACATCTATAATAGGAAGGCCACTGGACATTAGGAAATATCACATTTCTTTCATATTTTAGTTCGTGTGATATAGTTCAAATCTATAAAAGCTTCTTCTAACTCATATGTTTGCGTATTTTAGATCATGTCTCCAAAGCGTACTGCTAGCAAAATAAATTCCTTAACTGTTGAGGTTCCCCCCGGAACCAATGCAAGCAAATATAACCATGAAATTTGGGATTGGTCCTGAGAAACTTTGATAGCATTTCATTGTTTCTTCTCATGTTGATAAGTCTATTCTTACTAAGAGAGTCTATAGAAATTGCACCATTTCAATTCATCATAAAGTCACCACAACTGACTTAGTTGAGTTAGATATGATGGATTTTGATGTCATTTTAGGCATGGACTGGTAATATGCTTGTTATGCCTCAGTTGATTGTAGGACCCAAGTCGTAAAGTTTTTGTTTCTAGGTGAGTCAGTACTAGTGTGGGAAGGTTTTCTAGCAATGCCTAAGGGTCATCTCATTTTATACCTTAAGGCAAGAAATTTAGTTTCCAAGGGTTGTATCTACCATATAATCAAAGATAAAGACTCTAGTGTTGAGACCCCACCCATTCCTTCAATTTCAGTCATGAGTGAGTTTATAGAAGTGTCATGACCCAAATGTTTACTGAATATTTCAAGATTGAGAATCCTATTATGAGTAGCTAAATTCCTTAGTTATAGGGTTGTGGCTACATCATGATTGCATTTTATTGACTTTGATGGATTAATATTGATTATCATATTAATCTCTCTTTTGTTCTTAATTTAGTATTTTGTGACTAGCCACCACTGAAATAAATGTATTGTCCAAATTGAACTCGAGAGAAGAATAAGAGGATAGAACGTGGGGTAAAAGGAGCATGATCTTCTCTAGGTTTAGGGTTTATCTATATCTAGGATAGGAATAACCTAGAAACCTTGCTTGGTTAATAGACAAGATGAAAACGTAATGCTCGATAATTGGTCCAGTCTATCCCCGCTCAATGACGTAGTTAGGCTGCCAATTACCATAGGTGTTTAGAGGTCGGGAGACCACTGCCATACATTTAACCATGTAATCAGTGATTCGATAATTGATTGACTTCCATTAAAGAAAATAATTTGCATGAATCCATAGCAGGCTGCAACCTTGGAATTTCCCAAGTCATTTTTTGAAATCCAATTGAAATTGAATCATAGTAGTTTACTTTAGTATTTAGATAATTGATCAGTTAGAACCATATATCACTCTTCTTGATAACACTTGCTCTAAATTCTAATTATTTGAAGAATTGAATACGATCCAATCTTAAGTATCTGTGGGTAGGATACCCGACTCTTAAAAAAAACTACATTAATACTAGCACAACCACGTAAACTTGAGTGTGCGTTTGGGTTCAACAAGTTTTTGGCGCCGGTGTCGGGGACTTTAGAATTTGGAAATATTTGATTTACCTAATTTCTACAGTTTTCATTAAAAGTGTTGACAACTTGATCTTAGCTATTGTTACTGCAGGTTGTGTTTGAACTTCAAGATGGAAGACGAACTAGAACAGGTAGAGCCACTCATTGAATTGGAAAGATTCATTCATTACCAGCAAAGACAAGTACGACTTACGTATCATGTTCCTCTAGTTGCAAGCAAACCAGTAATATTAGTAAGGGTTGAACAAGTTGCACCTGTAGTAGTGGCAGAGATGATAATGAGAGACGTGGCAATACCGTGCACAACCAATGTCACTTCCTGTATTCAAAAGCTTCGGTGGTAGGTTTGAATTGAAGCAGAGTATGGTGCAACTATTGCACTCTAATGGGCAGTTTAGTGGATTATCTCATGAAGACCCACAAGTGCACATTTAGAACTTCTTTGAAATCAGTGGCATGTACACTCCAACTGGAGTGAACCATGATTATGTGAGACTCACACTATTCCCTTTCTCTCTATTAGGGAAAGAAAAAATATGGTTGAAATTTAAGCCAGAAAACTTTATTACATTGTGGGAAGATCTTGCTCGAAAATTTCTAAGATAGTTCTTTCCATCTAGGAAGCCAACTAAGTTTAGGAGCGAGATATGAGTTTTCGGCACAAAGGAGAGCAAAATTTATATCAAACGTGGGATAGGCTTAAGTCGTTGTTACTAAGTTTCCTGCACCATCATCAAGTGAACGAAGTATTGGTTCACACCTTCATTGAGGATTCAGAACCAAACACCAAAATTTTACTTGATTTAGTTGCAGAAGGACAACTGTTCACCTTACTAAATTGAATCTCTAAAGGTAATCTTGATTGGAATGGAGGAGGTGTGAAACTTGTGGTGCAGAAGACTACTGGGATGTTAGAAGTGGATGCAATTACAGCTTTGACTCCCCAAATTGCTGCTATGTAGAACATAATGAACACTCATTTTAGCAATATGCCATTCTGACAATATGAGGCACATGTAAATGTGGTACAACAGCCACAGACATGGTGTGAGATGTGTGGAAGTGGTGATCATCCTGCATATAGTTGTAGATCAAACCCATACTCGGTTAACTTTGTAGGTAATGCACAATAAGGAGGGGGTCACTAATGGGAATTCATATAATTCGAGTTGGCGAAACCACCCTAATTCTTCATGAGCTGGAAATCAAAATCAGGCACAAGACCAGAATCAATATAAACCTCAAGGTAATATTCAAGGTTACCAACAACAGGGCCAGTGAGATAATAAAAACAACCAACACGAAAACATGAGCACTAAGGAGATGTTGAAGAAAATCATGGCTGATCAGGCTAAAGCAAATGCGAACATGGAGAAAATAGTTGTGGATTTGATAAATAACCATCTGGCAACTCAAAATCTAGAGAAGCAATCTGGGCAATTTTCTAGTGCTCAAAAGACATGTCCTTAAGGGGGCTTTCCTGGTAATACTGATGTCACACCCCGAAGCTACCCCCAGGACGCACTGGACCTAGGATCACGAGTTACCCCAATCTAACCCTGCTGGCATATCGTAATCATACTAAAGTAAATTGAAGTAAATAAATACTATGAGGAAGCATAAGACATGAGGTAACGAAAAATGATGGGGAATACCCATTCCAAATCTGAAATAAATAATCTAAGAAGAGTTCAATAACAACTGAAGATGAAACTCAAAACTAAAGTTGAAACTGTCTATGTATGAAATAAGCTCTAACTGACTAAAAGTGCTGGGACATGCCCTAGCTAAATCCAACAAAACTAAAACTAATGACTAAAATTAGAAGAAATATGTCTGGCGTTCTCGAGAAATAAGGACTCACCACTGATGCTATTGAACTGGAGATTGGGAACTAATCTATACATGATTTGGAAGGTAAGGACCTGAACCTACATCACGAGAGGATGTAGTGCACAGTATGCATCAGTACTTGAAAGGTACTGAGCATGCATGATAGAGTAAAATTGAACAATAAACATAGTTGAACCAAAGCATAAATCTAAGCAATGATAAGAGATAAGCATGATACTATACTGGAAATACTGAACATGAAATAACTGAATGCAATGACCAAGTTTATAGCATGATGAGACAGAAATCTAACTGTAACGGATAACATGGTCAATGCAATAGAATCTGACGGTAAGGGAGCTACTAATAACCGATATAAAACTAGATGAGCTAAATGTGAAGTCTAATGTATACGCTCCATCGAGAGGACCCAATATACCCTTCCAAGGTATAGAGGCATAAATGGCGTGATCACTAAGTATAATGCCCACATAGGGGACTTACCTGCGGGGCACATAATTTTGGGACTATAAGGGTGACTGATCCAAGTCCACTCGGTATTAAGCTACTCCTAATTAGAATGTATGTAGGTAACATTATGACTAAAATGTTGAAGTACTGGATAACTCAATTATTGACATGCAAACTCTGAGAATGCAACAATTATGACTGATACTGTGACATTCGTAAACTGAAGCATGTATATCTGAATAATCTGACTTAGCATGTACAATTCATGGACTAAAAAAATATATACAACTAGGGTTCTGAATATCATACAAGTAACTAAGCAACAATATGATAAATCTAATTTGGATCATTCTAATAGCTAAAACCCAACGATTTCTAATAGTCAAGAAACCCTAGGTCTAGATAATATTAAGGGAATCAAGATTCTTACTGAAAACTAGGGACCTATTGGGTGAAAGGAACCCACTAGTGAAATCCCACATACTTGGTGACAAATTCCACAGAGAAATCTTTCAATTTTGGGGATGGAACTGATGAAAATCTGCTGCATTTTGGAACGAGGGCTGGTCGATTTCTTCTCCTCTATTTTGCTCTAAGTGTGATCGACTTTCAGTGAATGAAAAAACTAGTGTAGGTTCTAATTAGTTTACTAGGCTACAATTGACCAAAACTATGTAGTTTAGGGGTTAAACGACGTAGTTTAAGGGTCCAACACATAAGGAAAAGACCAAATGACCCTGACTTAAAAGGGTGTCAAGGGTCACAGATAGATCGGACATATGAACCGTGGGTGGACCGATGGTCCGTTCTGGTCAACCGTCGATGGGGTTCTAGAAGTTGATTTTTGACGATCTGACCTACATCCCTGGACCACGGACCGTGGTCTGACCTACGGTCTGTAGGTCTAGGCGTAGGTGTGGACTTAGAGAAATTTTCTGGAGAGTTCTGAGACTGAAGCTGTGGGTTGACCTATGTCCCTGGAGCACGGACCGTGGTCTGACCTAAGGTCTGTAGTTCGACCCTTAGACTAATTTTCTGGATGATTTCTAGGAAGGGCTGCAGGTGGTGAACCACGTATCACCAGGATGGACCGTGGGTCACCCTACGGTCCATGGGTGTGCAACCGCCTGCAACTTCTGAAAAGTCTGCATTTTGGTTTTCTAGGATACGGGGTGTTACAACTGATCCTAATCCTAGGCAAATAAATGTGGTTGGTACTTGTAGTGGGTTCCAATTGGAGGAATTGGCTCTAAAGAAGAGAAGCAATGAAACTGCAGTGGGGGAGAAGAAGACCAATAAGAGTGGACAAGGTACAAATGAGGAAATAGTGCTACCAATAGTGAAACCACCTCTGCCATTTCCTCAAAAGTTTAAAAATAAAAGTGAGGATGAATGCTTTGGTAGGCTTCTTTCTCTTCTCAAACAAGTTCACAATATTCTATCTTTTGTTGATGTTTTGTAGGGAATACCAAGGTATGCCAAATATGTGAAGGAGATTTTATCGAACAAGAGGAGGTTAAGGGAGTATGAAACTGTGGCACTCACTAAAGAGTGCAACTCTAGGATTCAAAATAACCTTCCCACTAAACTGAAAGATCCAGGTAGTTTTACTGTTTAGATCACGATAGGGCAAAACATTCAAGCCTCTGTGTTGTGTGATATATGGGAGAGTATTAATCTGATGCCAACATCTCTGTATAATAAATAAGGGTTGGCTAGTCCTACGCCCACCACTATTATCTTACAGTTGGCAGATCGTTCGGTAGCTAGGTCAAAGGGTGTTGTTGAAGATGTATTGGTCAAAGTAGGATTGTGCTGAATTTTAAGCCAGATCTCGAGGTGCCTTTCATTTTTGGAAGACCCTTATTGGCCACTAGGCATGGCATAATAGATGTAGTAGCTGTTCAACCTACTATGAGGGCTCACGACAAAGTTGAAGTGTTTAATGTGTATAAAGCGTTGAAGTTTCCGATTGTGTATAAATAGTTATTGGCCATAACAATGATAGATCTTGCAGTAGAAGCGCATTACATCGCATCTAGAGATCCATTGTAGTGAATGTTGATGGGCCACGATATCTATGGTGATGCTGAAGCATAGGAAATGGTGATGTTTCTGGAGGTGTCTAGTTTGGGTATTTCAAAAGATAACTGGGAGCCTTTGAATAGGGTGTTGGGGCCTCCACCCATGCCTTCAATTGAAGAAGCACCCAAGCTTGAATGGAAGACATTACCATCCCACCTAAGGTATGCATTTTTGGGAAATGATAAGACCTTACTTGTGATTCTGTCTGCAGATTTGTCTGAATTACAAGTTGAAGCGGCATTGACAATATTGAAAAGGAGAAAGGTAACCCTAGGCTGGCAGATGTCTTGCATTCATAGGATTAGTCTGGTATTGTGCATGCACAAGACATACATAGAGGAAGGCCACAAACCTAGTGGACAACAATAGTGCTGATTGAACCCGGCCATGAAGTATATGGTAAAGAAGGAAGTTATCAAGTGGTTAGATGCATGGATAGTGTACCCCATATCAGACATCAAGTGGGTAAGTCATGTTTAATGTGTTCCCAATAAAGGGGATATGATTGTGGTGACTAATGATAAGAATGAATTTATCCCCACAAGGACAGTTACTGGGTGGCGTATTTGCATGGATTATTGTAGGATGAACAAGCCCACCAGAAAATATCATTCCTCGATTTCCTTGATTGATCATATGTTAGATAGGCTGGCAGGGTAGGAGTATTATTGCTTTCTAGATAGTTTCTTGGGGTATAATCAGATTGTGATTTCACCAGAGGATCGAGAAGATGACCTTCACTTTTCCATATGGCACGTATGCTTTTAAGTGTATGCCCTTTTGACATTGTAATAGACTAGACACATGTCATAGATGTATGATAGAAATCTTTCATGATATGTTGGAGGATTTTGAGGATCTGTTCATGGATGAATTCTCAGTATTCAGTGAGTTTTTGACCTATGTTTGCGTAATCTTGACAAGGTTCTTGTTCGATGTAAGAAAACAATATTGTATTAAATTGGGAAATGTTTCATTTCCTAATTTGAGAAGGCATTGTCCTGGGTCATAAGATCTCAATAAGCGGGTTGGAAGTTGATGGAGCCAAGGTGGAGGTAATTGAAAAGTCACCACCTCCTATTACAATGAAAGGAGTCAGAAGTTTCCTTGGGCATGCTGGATTCTATAGTAAGTTCATCAAGGATTTCTCCAAGACTGCTAGACCTATGTGAGGTCTTTTGGAGAAGAAGGTGAAATTTTTGTTTGATGAAAGTTATGTGAAGGCCTTTGAGATGTTGAAGAAAATCTTATTGAAGCTCCGATCTTAATTTCTCCTAATTAGGAGCTACCTTCTATGCTTATGTGCGATTCTAGTGATATAGCAGTTGGTGTAGTGCTGGGCTAGAGAAAGGAGAAGGAGAAGGAGAAGAAGAAGAAGGAGAAGTAGAAAGAGAAGGAGAAGGAGAAGCAGAAGAATAAGAAGAAGAAGAAGAAGAAGAAGAAGAGAAAGCGGAAGAGGAAGAAGAAGAAGAAGAAGAAGAAGAAGAAGAAGAAGAAGAAGAAGAAGTGGGAGAAGAAGATGAAGATGAAGAGGAAGAGGAAGAAGAAGAAGACTAGGAAAAAGAAGAAGCAAAAAATATAAGACGAGGAGGAAGAGGAAAAGGAAGAGGAAGAGGAAGAGGAAGAGGAAGAGGAAGAAGCATGAGAAGCAGGAGGAGGAGCATGAGAAGAAGAAGAAGAAGCATGAGAAGAAGAAGCATGAGAAGAAGAAGAAGAAGAAGAAAAAGCATGAGAAGAAGAAGAAGCATGAGAAGAAGAAGAAGAAGAAGAAGAAGCATGAAAAGAAGAAGAAGCATGAGAAGAAGAAGAAGAAGAAGAAGAAGAAGAAGAAGAAGAAGGAAGAGAAGAAGGAGGAGAAGGATAAGAAAAAGAATAAGAAGAAGAATGAGAAGAAGAAGGAGAAAAATAAGAAGAAGAATGAGAAGAAGGAGGAGAAGAAGAAGGATAAGAAGGAGAAGAAGAAGAAGAAGAAGAAGGAAGAGAAGAAGGAGGAGAAGGAAAAGAAAAAGAATAAGAAGAAGAATGAGAAGAAGAAGGAGAAGAAGAAGGAGAAGAAGGAGGAGAAGAAGAAGGAGAAGAAGGAGGAGAAGAAGAAGGAAAAGAAGAAGAAGAAAAAGAAGAAGGAGAAGAAGAAGAAGGAGAAGAAGAAGGAGAAGAAGAAGGAGAAGGAGAATGAGAAGAAGAAGGAAAAGAAGAAGAAGAAGGAAAAGGAGAAGAAGAAGGAGAAGAAGAAGAAGAATAAGGAAAAGAAGAAGAAGAAGGAAAAGGAGAAGAAGAAGGAGAAGAAGAAGAAGAAGAAGGACAAGGAGAAGGAAAAGCAGAAGAAGAAGAAGGAGAAAAAAAAGGACAAGGAGAAGCAGAAGTGTAACACCCCGTATCCGAAAACAGACCAAAAATGCAGATTTTGAAAAGTTGCAGGTGCAACCTACGGTTGCCATCCACGGACCGTAGGTCAGACCACGGCCCGTGCTGGTGGTCCGTGGTTCACCACTGCAACCCCTCCCCAGCCAAGCTCAGAAAATTTGTCTAAGTCTCGACTCACGGACAGACCCACGGTCCGTAGATCAGACCACGGTCCATGGATCAAGACCTCCTTACCCAGCCTCTGACATGAACTACGGTCGACCAGCACGGACCGTCATTCGATCCACGGTCCGTAGGTCTGACCGTAGATGAGGGGTCAGCAGCCAGTTAGCTGAAAATTCTGATGGGTCAACTTCAGATGGTCATAACTTTTAGCACAAAAATAATTGTGTGTCCCATTACCTATGATATGATAGATAATTTAATTATCTTTCCAACACCACCAAGTTTTCTAAATTCCGACCTTCTAGTAAAAAGTTATGCCCATTTTAGTAAAGCCCTGTCGGGCAGACTCGATCGACGGACCCAATCGACGGACCGTCGATTGAATGACGGCCCGTCAGTCCATTCCGTTGATCAGTCCGATAGCAGCTAATTCAGGGGTCCTTTGGTCTTTTCCTATTTCGTTTAACCCCTAAGGTACGTCGTTTAGACCCTAAATCATAAGGTTTTAATCAGTTTAATCCTAGAAACATAACTAAAACTTACCTTAGTCAAAATCATTAATCAAACTTAGAAAATTAGAAGCAAGAGAGGAGAAAAGAGGTCAAGAACCCTAGTTCAAGAACGCAGCAAGGTTCCTTCAGTTCCAGCCCCGAAATCGAAAGATTTCTCCGTGGAATTCTTCACCAGGTATGTGGGATTTCACTAGTGGGTTCCTTTCGCCCATTAGGTCCCTAGAATTCAATCAGATTCTTGATTCCATGATTATGAATAGACCTAGGGTTTTTAGAATTATAGCAGATCATCATGAATTAGTTATTTAAGTGTTCCAAATCAGATTATCATGTTATTGCTCAGTTTATCGCATGAATTTCAGAACCCTAGCTATGTATTTCTTTAGTTCTTGAATTACACATGCTAGGTCAGATATTTCAGTATTCAGTTTTACATGCCTCAGTTTATGAATGCATCATTATCAGATTAATTATTGCATTCTCAGTTTGCATGTTCAGTTTCGAGCTATCCAGTATTTACAGAAATTCAGTCATAATGTGTTAATCACTTAATCTATTGGGAGTAGCATAATACTGAGT